>OU342742.1:138198829-138309092 GCA_910589775.1 Avena eriantha | reverse complement strand
GCCGCGGGACAACCGGGGCCTAGAATGGTGGGCAAAGTTTGGCCCAACCATTGCTCTCCATTTACACATGTACTAACAAACCAAACAAATAGAAAGGTCCACCAGCTATCCTCGTACGGATATAGCTATAGGGGTAGACGATCCGAGCCCCCGGTCTAGGTTTCGCCGGAGGAAGAAACGCACCGGAGCGTCCGAAATCAACAATCACATGAAAACTTGCATGGCCCTAGAATATTGTGTGTGGAGTGTGGTGCAAGGTTGGTTGGTAGGTGCCCAATGTGTAGGCGCCAGGTGTGACCCCTTCCCGACATGCGTTAACACTTAGCGAAATCCTCGATCTGTACTTGGAAACTACCGCGCGGGACAACCGGGGCTAGAATGGTTGCAAAGTTGGCCCAACCATTGCTCCCATGTACACATGTACTAAACAACCAAACGAATAGAAATGTCCACCGGCTAAAAACCCTCGTACGAAGATAGCTATAGGGGTTAGACGATCCGGGGCCCCCGGTCTAGGGTTTCGCCGGAGGAAGACCACCGGAGCGTCGGAATCACATGAAAACTTGCATGTGCCCCTAGCATATGTGTGTGAGAGTGGTGCAAGGTTGGTAGGTGCCATGTGTAGGCGCCAGGTGTGACCCCCTTCCCGGACATGCGTTAACACTTAGCGAAATCCTGGATCTGTACGTGGAAACTCCCGCCGCGGGACAACCGGGGCCTAGAATGTGGCAAAGTTGGCCCAACCATTGCTCTCCATGTACACATGTACTAAACAAACCAAAACAAATAGAAAGGTCCACCGGGCTACCCTCGTACGGAGATAGCTATAGGGGTAGACGATCCGGGGCCCCCGGTCTAGGGTTTCGCCGGAGGAAGACCACCGGAGCGTCGGAATCACATGAAAACTTGCATGTGCCCCTAGCATATGTGTGTGAGAGTGGTGCAAGGTTGGTAGGTGCCATGTGTAGGCGCCAGGTGTGACCCCCTTCCCGGACATGCGTTAACACTTAGCGAAATCCTGGATCTGTACGTGGAAACTCCCGCCGCGGGACAACCGGGGCCTAGAATGTGGCAAAGTTGGCCCAACCATTGCTCTCCATGTACACATGTACTAAACAAACCAAAACAAATAGAAAGGTCCACCGGGCTACCCTCGTACGGAGATAGCTATAGGGGTAGACGATCCGGGGCCCCCGGTCTAGGGTTTCGCCGGAGGAAGACCACCGGAGCGTCGGAATCACATGAAAACTTGCATGTGCCCCTAGCATATGTGTGTGAGAGTGGTGCAAGGTTGGTAGGTGCCATGTGTAGGCGCCAGGTGTGACCCCCTTCCCGGACATGCGTTAACACTTAGCGAAATCCTGGATCTGTACGTGGAAACTCCCGCCGCGGGACAACCGGGGCCTAGAATGTGGCAAAGTTGGCCCAACCATTGCTCTCCATGTACACATGTACTAAACAAACCAAAACAAATAGAAAGGTCCACCGGGCTACCCTCGTACGGAGATAGCTATAGGGGTAGACGATCCGGGGCCCCCGGTCTAGGGTTTCGCCGGAGGAAGACCACCGGAGCGTCGGAATCACATGAAAACTTGCATGTGCCCCTAGCATATGTGTGTGAGAGTGGTGCAAGGTTGGTAGGTGCCATGTGTAGGCGCCAGGTGTGACCCCCTTCCCGGACATGCGTTAACACTTAGCGAAATCCTGGATCTGTACGTGGAAACTCCCGCCGCGGGACAACCGGGGCCTAGAATGTGGCAAAGTTGGCCCAACCATTGCTCTCCATGTACACATGTACTAAACAAACCAAAACAAATAGAAAGGTCCACCGGGCTACCCTCGTACGGAGATAGCTATAGGGGTAGACGATCCGGGGCCCCCGGTCTAGGGTTTCGCCGGAGGAAGACCACCGGAGCGTCGGAATCACATGAAAACTTGCATGTGCCCCTAGCATATGTGTGTGAGAGTGGTGCAAGGTTGGTAGGTGCCATGTGTAGGCGCCAGGTGTGACCCCCTTCCCGGACATGCGTTAACACTTAGCGAAATCCTGGATCTGTACGTGGAAACTCCCGCCGCGGGACAACCGGGGCCTAGAATGTGGCAAAGTTGGCCCAACCATTGCTCTCCATGTACACATGTACTAAACAAACCAAAACAAATAGAAAGGTCCACCGGGCTACCCTCGTACGGAGATAGCTATAGGGGTAGACGATCCGGGGCCCCCGGTCTAGGGTTTCGCCGGAGGAAGACCACCGGAGCGTCGGAATCACATGAAAACTTGCATGTGCCCCTAGCATATGTGTGTGAGAGTGGTGCAAGGTTGGTAGGTGCCATGTGTAGGCGCCAGGTGTGACCCCCTTCCCGGACATGCGTTAACACTTAGCGAAATCCTGGATCTGTACGTGGAAACTCCCGCCGCGGGACAACCGGGGCCTAGAATGTGGCAAAGTTGGCCCAACCATTGCTCTCCATGTACACATGTACTAAACAAACCAAAACAAATAGAAAGGTCCACCGGGCTACCCTCGTACGGAGATAGCTATAGGGGTAGACGATCCGGGGCCCCCGGTCTAGGGTTTCGCCGGAGGAAGACCACCGGAGCGTCGGAATCACATGAAAACTTGCATGTGCCCCTAGCATATGTGTGTGAGAGTGGTGCAAGGTTGGTAGGTGCCATGTGTAGGCGCCAGGTGTGACCCCCTTCCCGGACATGCGTTAACACTTAGCGAAATCCTGGATCTGTACGTGGAAACTCCCGCCGCGGGACAACCGGGGCCTAGAATGTGGCAAAGTTGGCCCAACCATTGCTCTCCATGTACACATGTACTAAACAAACCAAAACAAATAGAAAGGTCCACCGGGCTACCCTCGTACGGAGATAGCTATAGGGGTAGACGATCCGGGGCCCCCGGTCTAGGGTTTCGCCGGAGGAAGACCACCGGAGCGTCGGAATCACATGAAAACTTGCATGTGCCCCTAGCATATGTGTGTGAGAGTGGTGCAAGGTTGGTAGGTGCCATGTGTAGGCGCCAGGTGTGACCCCCTTCCCGGACATGCGTTAACACTTAGCGAAATCCTGGATCTGTACGTGGAAACTCCCGCCGCGGGACAACCGGGGCCTAGAATGTGGCAAAGTTGGCCCAACCATTGCTCTCCATGTACACATGTACTAAACAAACCAAAACAAATAGAAAGGTCCACCGGGCTACCCTCGTACGGAGATAGCTATAGGGGTAGACGATCCGGGGCCCCCGGTCTAGGGTTTCGCCGGAGGAAGACCACCGGAGCGTCGGAATCACATGAAAACTTGCATGTGCCCCTAGCATATGTGTGTGAGAGTGGTGCAAGGTTGGTAGGTGCCATGTGTAGGCGCCAGGTGTGACCCCCTTCCCGGACATGCGTTAACACTTAGCGAAATCCTGGATCTGTACGTGGAAACTCCCGCCGCGGGACAACCGGGGCCTAGAATGTGGCAAAGTTGGCCCAACCATTGCTCTCCATGTACACATGTACTAAACAAACCAAAACAAATAGAAAGGTCCACCGGGCTACCCTCGTACGGAGATAGCTATAGGGGTAGACGATCCGGGGCCCCCGGTCTAGGGTTTCGCCGGAGGAAGACCACCGGAGCGTCGGAATCACATGAAAACTTGCATGTGCCCCTAGCATATGTGTGTGAGAGTGGTGCAAGGTTGGTGGTAGGTGCCATGTGTAGGCGCCAGGTGTGACCCCCTTCCCGGACATGCGTTAACACTTAGCGAAATCCTGGATCTGTACGTGGAAACTCCCGCCGCGGGACAACCGGGGCCTAGAATGTGGCAAAGTTGGCCCAACCATTGCTCTCCATGTACACATGTACTAAACAAACCAAAACAAATAGAAAGGTCCACCGGGCTACCCTCGTACGGAGATAGCTATAGGGGTAGACGATCCGGGGCCCCCGGTCTAGGGTTTCGCCGGAGGAAGACCACCGGAGCGTCGGAATCACATGAAAACTTGCATGTGCCCCTAGCATATGTGTGTGAGAGTGGTGCAAGGTTGGTAGGTGCCATGTGTAGGCGCCAGGTGTGACCCCCTTCCCGGACATGCGTTAACACTTAGCGAAATCCTGGATCTGTACGTGGAAACTCCCGCCGCGGGACAACCGGGGCCTAGAATGTGGCAAAGTTGGCCCAACCATTGCTCTCCATGTACACATGTACTAAACAAACCAAAACAAATAGAAAGGTCCACCGGGCTACCCTCGTACGGAGATAGCTATAGGGGTAGACGATCCGGGGCCCCCGGTCTAGGGTTTCGCCGGAGGAAGACCACCGGAGCGTCGGAATCACATGAAAACTTGCATGTGCCCCTAGCATATGTGTGTGAGAGTGGTGCAAGGTTGGTAGGTGCCATGTGTAGGCGCCAGGTGTGACCCCCTTCCCGGACATGCGTTAACACTTAGCGAAATCCTGGATCTGTACGTGGAAACTCCCGCCGCGGGACAACCGGGGCCTAGAATGTGGCAAAGTTGGCCCAACCATTGCTCTCCATGTACACATGTACTAAACAAACCAAAACAAATAGAAAGGTCCACCGGGCTACCCTCGTACGGAGATAGCTATAGGGGTAGACGATCCGGGGCCCCCGGTCTAGGGTTTCGCCGGAGGAAGACCACCGGAGCGTCGGAATCACATGAAAACTTGCATGTGCCCCTAGCATATGTGTGTGAGAGTGGTGCAAGGTTGGTAGGTGCCATGTGTAGGCGCCAGGTGTGACCCCCTTCCCGGACATGCGTTAACACTTAGCGAAATCCTGGATCTGTACGTGGAAACTCCCGCCGCGGGACAACCGGGGCCTAGAATGTGGCAAAGTTGGCCCAACCATTGCTCTCCATGTACACATGTACTAAACAAACCAAAACAAATAGAAAGGTCCACCGGGCTACCCTCGTACGGAGATAGCTATAGGGGTAGACGATCCGGGGCCCCCGGTCTAGGGTTTCGCCGGAGGAAGACCACCGGAGCGTCGGAATCACATGAAAACTTGCATGTGCCCCTAGCATATGTGTGTGAGAGTGGTGCAAGGTTGGTAGGTGCCATGTGTAGGCGCCAGGTGTGACCCCCTTCCCGGACATGCGTTAACACTTAGCGAAATCCTGGATCTGTACGTGGAAACTCCCGCCGCGGGACAACCGGGGCCTAGAATGTGGCAAAGTTGGCCCAACCATTGCTCTCCATGTACACATGTACTAAACAAACCAAAACAAATAGAAAGGTCCACCGGGCTACCCTCGTACGGAGATAGCTATAGGGGTAGACGATCCGGGGCCCCCGGTCTAGGGTTTCGCCGGAGGAAGACCACCGGAGCGTCGGAATCACATGAAAACTTGCATGTGCCCCTAGCATATGTGTGTGAGAGTGGTGCAAGGTTGGTAGGTGCCATGTGTAGGCGCCAGGTGTGACCCCCTTCCCGGACATGCGTTAACACTTAGCGAAATCCTGGATCTGTACGTGGAAACTCCCGCCGCGGGACAACCGGGGCCTAGAATGTGGCAAAGTTGGCCCAACCATTGCTCTCCATGTACACATGTACTAAACAAACCAAAACAAATAGAAAGGTCCACCGGGCTACCCTCGTACGGAGATAGCTATAGGGGTAGACGATCCGGGGCCCCCGGTCTAGGGTTTCGCCGGAGGAAGACCACCGGAGCGTCGGAATCACATGAAAACTTGCATGTGCCCCTAGCATATGTGTGTGAGAGTGGTGCAAGGTTGGTAGGTGCCATGTGTAGGCGCCAGGTGTGACCCCCTTCCCGGACATGCGTTAACACTTAGCGAAATCCTGGATCTGTACGTGGAAACTCCCGCCGCGGGACAACCGGGGCCTAGAATGTGGCAAAGTTGGCCCAACCATTGCTCTCCATGTACACATGTACTAAACAAACCAAAACAAATAGAAAGGTCCACCGGGCTACCCTCGTACGGAGATAGCTATAGGGGTAGACGATCCGGGGCCCCCGGTCTAGGGTTTCGCCGGAGGAAGACCACCGGAGCGTCGGAATCACATGAAAACTTGCATGTGCCCCTAGCATATGTGTGTGAGAGTGGTGCAAGGTTGGTAGGTGCCATGTGTAGGCGCCAGGTGTGACCCCCTTCCCGGACATGCGTTAACACTTAGCGAAATCCTGGATCTGTACGTGGAAACTCCCGCCGCGGGACAACCGGGGCCTAGAATGTGGCAAAGTTGGCCCAACCATTGCTCTCCATGTACACATGTACTAAACAAACCAAAACAAATAGAAAGGTCCACCGGGCTACCCTCGTACGGAGATAGCTATAGGGGTAGACGATCCGGGGCCCCCGGTCTAGGGTTTCGCCGGAGGAAGACCACCGGAGCGTCGGAATCACATGAAAACTTGCATGTGCCCCTAGCATATGTGTGTGAGAGTGGTGCAAGGTTGGTAGGTGCCATGTGTAGGCGCCAGGTGTGACCCCCTTCCCGGACATGCGTTAACACTTAGCGAAATCCTGGATCTGTACGTGGAAACTCCCGCCGCGGGACAACCGGGGCCTAGAATGTGGCAAAGTTGGCCCAACCATTGCTCTCCATGTACACATGTACTAAACAAACCAAAACAAATAGAAAGGTCCACCGGGCTACCCTCGTACGGAGATAGCTATAGGGGTAGACGATCCGGGGCCCCCGGTCTAGGGTTTCGCCGGAGGAAGACCACCGGAGCGTCGGAATCACATGAAAACTTGCATGTGCCCCTAGCATATGTGTGTGAGAGTGGTGCAAGGTTGGTAGGTGCCATGTGTAGGCGCCAGGTGTGACCCCCTTCCCGGACATGCGTTAACACTTAGCGAAATCCTGGATCTGTACGTGGAAACTCCCGCCGCGGGACAACCGGGGCCTAGAATGTGGCAAAGTTGGCCCAACCATTGCTCTCCATGTACACATGTACTAAACAAACCAAAACAAATAGAAAGGTCCACCGGGCTACCCTCGTACGGAGATAGCTATAGGGGTAGACGATCCGGGGCCCCCGGTCTAGGGTTTCGCCGGAGGAAGACCACCGGAGCGTCGGAATCACATGAAAACTTGCATGTGCCCCTAGCATATGTGTGTGAGAGTGGTGCAAGGTTGGTAGGTGCCATGTGTAGGCGCCAGGTGTGACCCCCTTCCCGGACATGCGTTAACACTTAGCGAAATCCTGGATCTGTACGTGGAAACTCCCGCCGCGGGACAACCGGGGCCTAGAATGTGGCAAAGTTGGCCCAACCATTGCTCTCCATGTACACATGTACTAAACAAACCAAAACAAATAGAAAGGTCCACCGGGCTACCCTCGTACGGAGATAGCTATAGGGGTAGACGATCCGGGGCCCCCGGTCTAGGGTTTCGCCGGAGGAAGACCACCGGAGCGTCGGAATCACATGAAAACTTGCATGTGCCCCTAGCATATGTGTGTGAGAGTGGTGCAAGGTTGGTAGGTGCCATGTGTAGGCGCCAGGTGTGACCCCCTTCCCGGACATGCGTTAACACTTAGCGAAATCCTGGATCTGTACGTGGAAACTCCCGCCGCGGGACAACCGGGGCCTAGAATGTGGCAAAGTTGGCCCAACCATTGCTCTCCATGTACACATGTACTAAACAAACCAAAACAAATAGAAAGGTCCACCGGGCTACCCTCGTACGGAGATAGCTATAGGGGTAGACGATCCGGGGCCCCCGGTCTAGGGTTTCGCCGGAGGAAGACCACCGGAGCGTCGGAATCACATGAAAACTTGCATGTGCCCCTAGCATATGTGTGTGAGAGTGGTGCAAGGTTGGTAGGTGCCATGTGTAGGCGCCAGGTGTGACCCCCTTCCCGGACATGCGTTAACACTTAGCGAAATCCTGGATCTGTACGTGGAAACTCCCGCCGCGGGACAACCGGGGCCTAGAATGTGGCAAAGTTGGCCCAACCATTGCTCTCCATGTACACATGTACTAAACAAACCAAAACAAATAGAAAGGTCCACCGGGCTACCCTCGTACGGAGATAGCTATAGGGGTAGACGATCCGGGGCCCCCGGTCTAGGGTTTCGCCGGAGGAAGACCACCGGAGCGTCGGAATCACATGAAAACTTGCATGTGCCCCTAGCATATGTGTGTGAGAGTGGTGCAAGGTTGGTAGGTGCCATGTGTAGGCGCCAGGTGTGACCCCCTTCCCGGACATGCGTTAACACTTAGCGAAATCCTGGATCTGTACGTGGAAACTCCCGCCGCGGGACAACCGGGGCCTAGAATGTGGCAAAGTTGGCCCAACCATTGCTCTCCATGTACACATGTACTAAACAAACCAAAACAAATAGAAAGGTCCACCGGGCTACCCTCGTACGGAGATAGCTATAGGGGTAGACGATCCGGGGCCCCCGGTCTAGGGTTTCGCCGGAGGAAGACCACCGGAGCGTCGGAATCACATGAAAACTTGCATGTGCCCCTAGCATATGTGTGTGAGAGTGGTGCAAGGTTGGTAGGTGCCATGTGTAGGCGCCAGGTGTGACCCCCTTCCCGGACATGCGTTAACACTTAGCGAAATCCTGGATCTGTACGTGGAAACTCCCGCCGCGGGACAACCGGGGCCTAGAATGTGGCAAAGTTGGCCCAACCATTGCTCTCCATGTACACATGTACTAAACAAACCAAAACAAATAGAAAGGTCCACCGGGCTACCCTCGTACGGAGATAGCTATAGGGGTAGACGATCCGGGGCCCCCGGTCTAGGGTTTCGCCGGAGGAAGACCACCGGAGCGTCGGAATCACATGAAAACTTGCATGTGCCCCTAGCATATGTGTGTGAGAGTGGTGCAAGGTTGGTAGGTGCCATGTGTAGGCGCCAGGTGTGACCCCCTTCCCGGACATGCGTTAACACTTAGCGAAATCCTGGATCTGTACGTGGAAACTCCCGCCGCGGGACAACCGGGGCCTAGAATGTGGCAAAGTTGGCCCAACCATTGCTCTCCATGTACACATGTACTAAACAAACCAAAACAAATAGAAAGGTCCACCGGGCTACCCTCGTACGGAGATAGCTATAGGGGTAGACGATCCGGGGCCCCCGGTCTAGGGTTTCGCCGGAGGAAGACCACCGGAGCGTCGGAATCACATGAAAACTTGCATGTGCCCCTAGCATATGTGTGTGAGAGTGGTGCAAGGTTGGTAGGTGCCATGTGTAGGCGCCAGGTGTGACCCCCTTCCCGGACATGCGTTAACACTTAGCGAAATCCTGGATCTGTACGTGGAAACTCCCGCCGCGGGACAACCGGGGCCTAGAATGTGGCAAAGTTGGCCCAACCATTGCTCTCCATGTACACATGTACTAAACAAACCAAAACAAATAGAAAGGTCCACCGGGCTACCCTCGTACGGAGATAGCTATAGGGGTAGACGATCCGGGGCCCCCGGTCTAGGGTTTCGCCGGAGGAAGACCACCGGAGCGTCGGAATCACATGAAAACTTGCATGTGCCCCTAGCATATGTGTGTGAGAGTGGTGCAAGGTTGGTAGGTGCCATGTGTAGGCGCCAGGTGTGACCCCCTTCCCGGACATGCGTTAACACTTAGCGAAATCCTGGATCTGTACGTGGAAACTCCCGCCGCGGGACAACCGGGGCCTAGAATGTGGCAAAGTTGGCCCAACCATTGCTCTCCATGTACACATGTACTAAACAAACCAAAACAAATAGAAAGGTCCACCGGGCTACCCTCGTACGGAGATAGCTATAGGGGTAGACGATCCGGGGCCCCCGGTCTAGGGTTTCGCCGGAGGAAGACCACCGGAGCGTCGGAATCACATGAAAACTTGCATGTGCCCCTAGCATATGTGTGTGAGAGTGGTGCAAGGTTGGTAGGTGCCATGTGTAGGCGCCAGGTGTGACCCCCTTCCCGGACATGCGTTAACACTTAGCGAAATCCTGGATCTGTACGTGGAAACTCCCGCCGCGGGACAACCGGGGCCTAGAATGTGGCAAAGTTGGCCCAACCATTGCTCTCCATGTACACATGTACTAAACAAACCAAAACAAATAGAAAGGTCCACCGGGCTACCCTCGTACGGAGATAGCTATAGGGGTAGACGATCCGGGGCCCCCGGTCTAGGGTTTCGCCGGAGGAAGACCACCGGAGCGTCGGAATCACATGAAAACTTGCATGTGCCCCTAGCATATGTGTGTGAGAGTGGTGCAAGGTTGGTAGGTGCCATGTGTAGGCGCCAGGTGTGACCCCCTTCCCGGACATGCGTTAACACTTAGCGAAATCCTGGATCTGTACGTGGAAACTCCCGCCGCGGGACAACCGGGGCCTAGAATGTGGCAAAGTTGGCCCAACCATTGCTCTCCATGTACACATGTACTAAACAAACCAAAACAAATAGAAAGGTCCACCGGGCTACCCTCGTACGGAGATAGCTATAGGGGTAGACGATCCGGGGCCCCCGGTCTAGGGTTTCGCCGGAGGAAGACCACCGGAGCGTCGGAATCACATGAAAACTTGCATGTGCCCCTAGCATATGTGTGTGAGAGTGGTGCAAGGTTGGTAGGTGCCATGTGTAGGCGCCAGGTGTGACCCCCTTCCCGGACATGCGTTAACACTTAGCGAAATCCTGGATCTGTACGTGGAAACTCCCGCCGCGGGACAACCGGGGCCTAGAATGTGGCAAAGTTGGCCCAACCATTGCTCTCCATGTACACATGTACTAAACAAACCAAAACAAATAGAAAGGTCCACCGGGCTACCCTCGTACGGAGATAGCTATAGGGGTAGACGATCCGGGGCCCCCGGTCTAGGGTTTCGCCGGAGGAAGACCACCGGAGCGTCGGAATCACATGAAAACTTGCATGTGCCCCTAGCATATGTGTGTGAGAGTGGTGCAAGGTTGGTTGGTAGGTGCCATGTGTAGGCGCCAGGTGTGACCCCCTTCCCGGACATGCGTTAACACTTAGCGAAATCCTGGATCTGTACGTGGAAACTCCCGCCGCGGGACAACCGGGGCCTAGAATGTGGCAAAGTTGGCCCAACCATTGCTCTCCATGTACACATGTACTAAACAAACCAAAACAAATAGAAAGGTCCACCGGGCTACCCTCGTACGGAGATAGCTATAGGGGTAGACGATCCGGGGCCCCCGGTCTAGGGTTTCGCCGGAGGAAGACCACCGGAGCGTCGGAATCACATGAAAACTTGCATGTGCCCCTAGCATATGTGTGTGAGAGTGGTGCAAGGTTGGTAGGTGCCATGTGTAGGCGCCAGGTGTGACCCCCTTCCCGGACATGCGTTAACACTTAGCGAAATCCTGGATCTGTACGTGGAAACTCCCGCCGCGGGACAACCGGGGCCTAGAATGTGGCAAAGTTGGCCCAACCATTGCTCTCCATGTACACATGTACTAAACAAACCAAAACAAATAGAAAGGTCCACCGGGCTACCCTCGTACGGAGATAGCTATAGGGGTAGACGATCCGGGGCCCCCGGTCTAGGGTTTCGCCGGAGGAAGACCACCGGAGCGTCGGAATCACATGAAAACTTGCATGTGCCCCTAGCATATGTGTGTGAGAGTGGTGCAAGGTTGGTAGGTGCCATGTGTAGGCGCCAGGTGTGACCCCCTTCCCGGACATGCGTTAACACTTAGCGAAATCCTGGATCTGTACGTGGAAACTCCCGCCGCGGGACAACCGGGGCCTAGAATGTGGCAAAGTTGGCCCAACCATTGCTCTCCATGTACACATGTACTAAACAAACCAAAACAAATAGAAAGGTCCACCGGGCTACCCTCGTACGGAGATAGCTATAGGGGTAGACGATCCGGGGCCCCCGGTCTAGGGTTTCGCCGGAGGAAGACCACCGGAGCGTCGGAATCACATGAAAACTTGCATGTGCCCCTAGCATATGTGTGTGAGAGTGGTGCAAGGTTGGTAGGTGCCATGTGTAGGCGCCAGGTGTGACCCCCTTCCCGGACATGCGTTAACACTTAGCGAAATCCTGGATCTGTACGTGGAAACTCCCGCCGCGGGACAACCGGGGCCTAGAATGTGGCAAAGTTGGCCCAACCATTGCTCTCCATGTACACATGTACTAAACAAACCAAAACAAATAGAAAGGTCCACCGGGCTACCCTCGTACGGAGATAGCTATAGGGGTAGACGATCCGGGGCCCCCGGTCTAGGGTTTCGCCGGAGGAAGACCACCGGAGCGTCGGAATCACATGAAAACTTGCATGTGCCCCTAGCATATGTGTGTGAGAGTGGTGCAAGGTTGGTAGGTGCCATGTGTAGGCGCCAGGTGTGACCCCCTTCCCGGACATGCGTTAACACTTAGCGAAATCCTGGATCTGTACGTGGAAACTCCCGCCGCGGGACAACCGGGGCCTAGAATGTGGCAAAGTTGGCCCAACCATTGCTCTCCATGTACACATGTACTAAACAAACCAAAACAAATAGAAAGGTCCACCGGGCTACCCTCGTACGGAGATAGCTATAGGGGTAGACGATCCGGGGCCCCCGGTCTAGGGTTTCGCCGGAGGAAGACCACCGGAGCGTCGGAATCACATGAAAACTTGCATGTGCCCCTAGCATATGTGTGTGAGAGTGGTGCAAGGTTGGTAGGTGCCATGTGTAGGCGCCAGGTGTGACCCCCTTCCCGGACATGCGTTAACACTTAGCGAAATCCTGGATCTGTACGTGGAAACTCCCGCCGCGGGACAACCGGGGCCTAGAATGTGGCAAAGTTGGCCCAACCATTGCTCTCCATGTACACATGTACTAAACAAACCAAAACAAATAGAAAGGTCCACCGGGCTACCCTCGTACGGAGATAGCTATAGGGGTAGACGATCCGGGGCCCCCGGTCTAGGGTTTCGCCGGAGGAAGACCACCGGAGCGTCGGAATCACATGAAAACTTGCATGTGCCCCTAGCATATGTGTGTGAGAGTGGTGCAAGGTTGGTAGGTGCCATGTGTAGGCGCCAGGTGTGACCCCCTTCCCGGACATGCGTTAACACTTAGCGAAATCCTGGATCTGTACGTGGAAACTCCCGCCGCGGGACAACCGGGGCCTAGAATGTGGCAAAGTTGGCCCAACCATTGCTCTCCATGTACACATGTACTAAACAAACCAAAACAAATAGAAAGGTCCACCGGGCTACCCTCGTACGGAGATAGCTATAGGGGTAGACGATCCGGGGCCCCCGGTCTAGGGTTTCGCCGGAGGAAGACCACCGGAGCGTCGGAATCACATGAAAACTTGCATGTGCCCCTAGCATATGTGTGTGAGAGTGGTGCAAGGTTGGTAGGTGCCATGTGTAGGCGCCAGGTGTGACCCCCTTCCCGGACATGCGTTAACACTTAGCGAAATCCTGGATCTGTACGTGGAAACTCCCGCCGCGGGACAACCGGGGCCTAGAATGTGGCAAAGTTGGCCCAACCATTGCTCTCCATGTACACATGTACTAAACAAACCAAAACAAATAGAAAGGTCCACCGGGCTACCCTCGTACGGAGATAGCTATAGGGGTAGACGATCCGGGGCCCCCGGTCTAGGGTTTCGCCGGAGGAAGACCACCGGAGCGTCGGAATCACATGAAAACTTGCATGTGCCCCTAGCATATGTGTGTGAGAGTGGTGCAAGGTTGGTTGGTAGGTGCCATGTGTAGGCGCCAGGTGTGACCCCCTTCCCGGACATGCGTTAACACTTAGCGAAATCCTGGATCTGTACGTGGAAACTCCCGCCGCGGGACAACCGGGGCCTAGAATGTGGCAAAGTTGGCCCAACCATTGCTCTCCATGTACACATGTACTAAACAAACCAAAACAAATAGAAAGGTCCACCGGGCTACCCTCGTACGGAGATAGCTATAGGGGTAGACGATCCGGGGCCCCCGGTCTAGGGTTTCGCCGGAGGAAGACCACCGGAGCGTCGGAATCACATGAAAACTTGCATGTGCCCCTAGCATATGTGTGTGAGAGTGGTGCAAGGTTGGTAGGTGCCATGTGTAGGCGCCAGGTGTGACCCCCTTCCCGGACATGCGTTAACACTTAGCGAAATCCTGGATCTGTACGTGGAAACTCCCGCCGCGGGACAACCGGGGCCTAGAATGTGGCAAAGTTGGCCCAACCATTGCTCTCCATGTACACATGTACTAAACAAACCAAAACAAATAGAAAGGTCCACCGGGCTACCCTCGTACGGAGATAGCTATAGGGGTAGACGATCCGGGGCCCCCGGTCTAGGGTTTCGCCGGAGGAAGACCACCGGAGCGTCGGAATCACATGAAAACTTGCATGTGCCCCTAGCATATGTGTGTGAGAGTGGTGCAAGGTTGGTAGGTGCCATGTGTAGGCGCCAGGTGTGACCCCCTTCCCGGACATGCGTTAACACTTAGCGAAATCCTGGATCTGTACGTGGAAACTCCCGCCGCGGGACAACCGGGGCCTAGAATGTGGCAAAGTTGGCCCAACCATTGCTCTCCATGTACACATGTACTAAACAAACCAAAACAAATAGAAAGGTCCACCGGGCTACCCTCGTACGGAGATAGCTATAGGGGTAGACGATCCGGGGCCCCCGGTCTAGGGTTTCGCCGGAGGAAGACCACCGGAGCGTCGGAATCACATGAAAACTTGCATGTGCCCCTAGCATATGTGTGTGAGAGTGGTGCAAGGTTGGTTGGTAGGTGCCATGTGTAGGCGCCAGGTGTGACCCCCTTCCCGGACATGCGTTAACACTTAGCGAAATCCTGGATCTGTACGTGGAAACTCCCGCCGCGGGACAACCGGGGCCTAGAATGTGGCAAAGTTGGCCCAACCATTGCTCTCCATGTACACATGTACTAAACAAACCAAAACAAATAGAAAGGTCCACCGGGCTACCCTCGTACGGAGATAGCTATAGGGGTAGACGATCCGGGGCCCCCGGTCTAGGGTTTCGCCGGAGGAAGACCACCGGAGCGTCGGAATCACATGAAAACTTGCATGTGCCCCTAGCATATGTGTGTGAGAGTGGTGCAAGGTTGGTTGGTAGGTGCCATGTGTAGGCGCCAGGTGTGACCCCCTTCCCGGACATGCGTTAACACTTAGCGAAATCCTGGATCTGTACGTGGAAACTCCCGCCGCGGGACAACCGGGGCCTAGAATGTGGCAAAGTTGGCCCAACCATTGCTCTCCATGTACACATGTACTAAACAAACCAAAACAAATAGAAAGGTCCACCGGGCTACCCTCGTACGGAGATAGCTATAGGGGTAGACGATCCGGGGCCCCCGGTCTAGGGTTTCGCCGGAGGAAGACCACCGGAGCGTCGGAATCACATGAAAACTTGCATGTGCCCCTAGCATATGTGTGTGAGAGTGGTGCAAGGTTGGTTGGTAGGTGCCATGTGTAGGCGCCAGGTGTGACCCCCTTCCCGGACATGCGTTAACACTTAGCGAAATCCTGGATCTGTACGTGGAAACTCCCGCAGCGGGACAACCGGGGCCTAGAATGTGGCAAAGTTGGCCCAACCATTGCTCTCCATGTACACATGTACTAAACAAACCAAAACAAATAGAAAGGTCCACCGGGCTACCCTCGTACGGAGATAGCTATAGGGGTAGACGATCCGGGGCCCCCGGTCTAGGGTTTCGCCGGAGGAAGACCACCGGAGCGTCGGAATCACATGAAAACTTGCATGTGCCCCTAGCATATGTGTGTGAGAGTGGTGCAAGGTTGGTTGGTAGGTGCCATGTGTAGGCGCCAGGTGTGATCCCCTTCCCGGACATGCGTTAACACTTAGCGAAATCCTAGATCTGTACGTGGAAACTCCTGCCGCGGGACAACCGGGGCCTAGAATGTGGCAAAGTTGGCCCAACCATTGCTCTCCATGTACACATGTACTAAACAAACCAAAACAAATAGAAAGGTCCACCGGGCTACCCTCGTACGGAGATAGCTATAGGGGTAGACGATCTGGGGCCCTCGGTCTAGGGTTTCGCCGGAGGAAGACCACCGGAGCGTCGGAATCACATGAAAACTTGCATGTGCCCCTAGCATATGTGTGTGAGAGTGGTGCAAGGTTGGTTGGTAGGTGCCATGTGTAGGCGCCAGGTGTGACCCCCTTCCCGGACATGCGTTAACACTTAGCGAAATCCTGGATCTGTACGTGGAAACTCCTGCCGCGGGACAACCGGGGCCTAGAATGTGGCAAAGTTGGCCCAACCATTGCTCTCCATGTACACATGTACTAAACAAACCAAAACAAATAGAAAGGTCCACCGGGCTATCCTCGTACGGAGATAGCTATAGGGGTAGACGATCCGGAGCCCCCGGTCTAGGGTTTCGCCGGAGGAAGACCACCGGAGCGTCGGAATCTCATGAAAACTTGCATGTGCCCCTAGCATATGTGTGTGAGAGTGGTGCAAGGTTGGTTGGTAGGTGCCATGTGTAGGCGCCAGGTGTGACCCCCTTCCTGGACATGCGTTAACACTTAGCGAAATCCTGGATCTGTACGTGGAAACTCCCGCCGCAGGACAACCGGGGCCTAGAATGTGGCAAAGTTGGCCCAACCATTGCTCTCCATGTACACATGTACTAAACAAACCAAAACAAATAGAAAGGTCCACCGGGCTACCCTCGTACGGAGATAGCTATAGGGGTAGACGATCCGGGGCCCCCGGTCTAGGGTTTCGCTGGAGGAAGACCACCGGAGCGTCGGAATCACATGAAAACTTGCATTTGCCCCTAGCATATGTGTGTGAGAGTGGTGCAAGGTTGTTTGGTAGGTGCCATGTGTAGGCGCCAGGTGTGACCCCCTTCCCGGACATGCGTTAACACTTAGTGAAATCCTGGATCTGTACGTGGAAACTCCCGCAGCGGGACAACCGGGGCCTAGAATGTGGCAAAGTTGGCCCAACCATTGCTCTCCATGTACACATGTACTAAACAAACCAAAACAAATAGAAAGGTCCACCGGGCTACCCTCGTACGGAGATAGCTATAGGGGTAGACGATCCGGGGCCCCCGGTCTAGGGTTTCGCCGGAGGAAGACCACCGGAGCGTCGGAATCACATGAAAACTTGCATGTGCCCCTAGCATATGTGTGTGAGAGTGGTGCAAGGTTGGTTGGTAGGTGCCATGTGTAGGCGCCAGGTGTGATCCTCTTCCCGGACATGTGTTAACACTTAGCGAAATCCTAGATCTGTACGTGAAAACTCCCGCCGCGGGACAACCGGGGCCTAGAATGTGGCAAAGTTGCCCCAACCATTGCTCTCCATGTACACATGTACTAAACAAACCAAAACAAATAGAAAGGTCCACCGGGCTACTATTATTTGAAATAGTAAATATATTAAAGTATTTGAAATAGTAAATTTATTAAAGTATTTAAAATAGTAAATATGTTACTTAAATAGATTGAAAAATGGAAAAAACAAATAGAAGGTCTACGCCGACGGCCACCGTCGGCGTAGGTGTGCCCTAGGTCGAGTGAAACGAATAGACCAAATTTACTTTGAAAAAAATAGCAGCTGTACGCCGATGGTGGCCGTCGGCGTAGGTGTGCCCTAGATCGAGCGAACGCACCCTATCTGCAAAAAAAATAGCAGCTCTACACCGACGGTAGCCGTCGGCGTAGGCGAACCGCTTAGATCGAGTCAACGGGCTGGCCCGTGACCCACCACGCACACGCGCAGCTCTGGTCCCCGTGCCCTCGTCTCCGCCCGGGCGCCGCCATCTCCCCTCCTCGTCTCCACCGCTGCCACGGCGTCTCCTCCCCGGCCGCGCCCTCTCCTCCAAGCCCGGCGGCCTGCCGCCACCAGGGCCTCGAGTTCGCCACCAGGGCCTCGAGCTCCACGAATCCCCGCCGCCACCAGGGCCTCGAGCTCACCGGCGCCCTCCCCTCCCACCTCGTCCACCCCGAGCTCGCCGGCGCCCCCCCTCCCACCTCGTCCACCCCGAGCTCCGGCCGCCCGCGCCCTCCCCTCCCTGCTCGCGTCCACCCCGAGGTAGGGCCTACATTTCGGCTCGGATGAAATTAGATTGTTTGCTATAATTGTTAGATGAAATTAGATTGTTTGCTATAATTGTTAGATGATTGTTTGCTATAATTGTTAGATGATTGTTTGCTATAATCGTCCATATATGAAAAATATGAATGGAATAGCAAATCTTTCATATCCCTGACTAGTGTAGAATCTCCTGTGATAGTGCTCCATGTTCCATCCTACATTTCAATTTCGCTGCTCATATAAAACTAGTATTTAGAATTTTAGAAACCCACTTTTGAACTTTACAAAATCGTAAGAAAGAGCTTTAGAATATAATGGAATGGTAGTCGTTTTGTACACCATATAACCCACTTATTATTGGATTGAGTTTTTTGAATGGGCATAAATATACATGTTGTGAATAAAGTGTTGTCTTATATTTCTTCGTGTAGGTTTCTCGGAGCTCCCATCGTCTCGGAGCCCCCGCCGTCTCGGAGCCCCCTTCGTCTCGGAGCCCCCGCCATCTCGGAGCCCCCGCCGTCTCGGAGCCCCCGAGGGTGAGCTAAAACTCCGTCTCCTCCCGCACATTTGTTATGTTACTAGATTCCATTTCCACGTCAAGTGGCGTCACTTAGGTGTCATTTCCCGTCCGCGAGCGTTACGCGGATAAATATGCATTAGAGGTCGGCATATTATGAACCGTAACGCTTGCGGCATTTACGGGACAGTCGGCGGATGCGTAGTTGGGTATGTTTTCCATGTTCTGCTCTGGTCCGAGTCAGGATTTCGGCAGCACCTCCCCGTTGTTCTCCGGATGCACATCCTCTCGGCTTTTTGCCGAGACGTGTATCAGGAGAGCAGCGGGGAGGTGCTGCCGAAATTCTATCTCGGAGCGGGGTAGAGCATGGAGAACGTACCCAATCTACGGATCCGGCGGCTGCTAGGAACCTCTATGCCTATTAGAGATGTAGGTTATGCGTGTTGCCCCGTAGAGAAATAAAAAATATGATGCATTTAGTTTCATGCTATTATTTGATATGAAATGCCATGTTTATTGTTTGGCTCCCAATAAAGTAGAGGATGGCTGATAATGGGTGGATGTACAGTGGCCGTAGTAGTGTTGTTGACAAAACAGAGGAGTGGCTATGGAAGATCGATATCTTAGTGAAGGAGTTATCGCGTGGTTCTAGGGCAGGCCTACTTCCAACTTGCCCTTGCGCTCGTTGTAATAAGCGTCATCGTCAGTCCAAGGATGATATGAAAAAACACCTTTTGAAATCTGGGTATATGCCGGACTTCGTCACGACGATCGACTTTACTCAGTACGACCGTGACAGAGGTGAGGTGATGCGGCAGCGGATCAATGGCAATGAGGGCGATGGGATTAGGAACTTGCTAGATGATCTCCGTGATGCAAACATGGTAGATTCGCCACCTTCAAGTGAACCAGAGGAACCACCAGAAACGGAAGAACCGCGTGAACCGGAGGAACCAGAACCAAGCGCGAAGGCCTTCTATGATATGATGGCCTCGGCTAAGAGGCCTCTGTACGAGGGTTCAAAGATTTCTCAGCTCGATGCCATCTCGCAAGTACTAACTAAAAAGCTCCAGTACGGCCTTACCCGTTCATGCTTTGAAGATCATCTGCAGACATATGGTAACATGTTGCCCGAAGGGCATTGTCTGCCTAAAACCATGTACGAAGTGAAGAAAATAGTGAAAGCGCTCAACATGGAATACGAAAAGATAGATTGTTGTCCAAAAGGCTGCCTCTTGTTTTGGAAACAGTTTGCGGGTGACAAGTACTGTAGCAAGTGTGGGGCCTCTAGGTATCATGAGGTAAAGGGATCCGATGGTCAGATGACACAGTCAAAAGTCGCTATGAAGATTCTTCGTTATCTCCCGTTTATAAAAAGAATCCAGCGGCTTTACATGACCAAGGAGTCTGCCACACAAATGACATGGCACAAGACGGGGAAGAGATACGAGGACGAGCACGGACGGGTAAAGATGGGACATCCATCTGATGGTAAGGCATGGAAGAACTTTGATAGAGACCACCCCGATGAGGCAGCAGAGGCTCGGAACGTCAGAATTGCGATTGCAACCGATGGATTCAATCCATATGGTATGTCGACTGCCTCGTACAGCTGCTGGCCCATATTTGTTATTCCGCTCAATCTCCCTCCCGGAGCCCTAATGCAAAGGAAGACCATATTCCTGTCGCTGATCATTCCAGGGCCTGAATACCCGAGGAAGAATTTGAGTGTCTACATGCAGCCGCTTGTGGAAGATCTGAACCACTCTTGGCACCACGGGACGTTGACATACGACCGTGCATCGAAGACAAACTTCTACATGAAAGTTTGGTTCCACTATTCCATGCACGACATGCTCAGGTACGCCCTATTCTGCGGATGGTGTACATCTGGTAAGTGGCCATGCCCAGTGTGCATGCACCTACTTGAGTTCCTTTGGCTAAAGGCGGGTAAAAAGTATTCCGCATTTGACACGCATCGACCGTACCTCACAAGAGAGCATCGATTCAGACAAGACAAAAAGAACTTCATCAAGGGCAAAGTTGTGCTTGAAGAAAAAAAGATACCAATGTTCGATGGTGTAGCTGTTGATGCCGAGCTACGTGCTCTCGTGCGTACTGAGTCCGGTGTCCCACAATTTGCAGGATATGGTGTAACGCACAATTGGACTCACGAGGCAGGCATAACGAAGCTCGCATATTACAAGGACCTCGAACTTCCCCATAACATCGATGTGATGCACACCGAAAAGAACGTTGTAGAGTCCCTCTTTTACACAGTCCTGAACATTCCTGAGAAGTCAAAGGACAATGTCAAGGCTAGAGTCGATGTTGAGGAGCTATGTGATAGGAAGAGACTACACATGCAACCTCCTGAACGCAATCGGAAAAATTGGTTCAAGCCGCATGCCAACTACTGTCTTGATGGCCTCCAAAGGAAGGAGTCATTACAGTGGCTCAAATTCGTCGTGATGTTCCCTGATGGTTATTGTTCGAATATGAGCAAGGGAGTCAATCTTTCAACTGGAAAAGTCACCGGGCTCAAGAGTCACGACTATCATATATGGATTGAGCGGCTAATGCCGGTGATGGTTCGAGGGTATCTCCCTGAGCATGTCTGGAGAGTGCTTGCAGAGTTGAGCCATTTCTTCCGCACGCTCTGTGCTAAGAAGATATGTCCCCTGATTATTGAGAAGCTGCATGATGTAGTGCCGGAGTTGCTATGCAAATTAGAGAAGATCTTTCCGCCTGGCTTCTTTACTCCGATGTTACATCTCATTGTGCATCTCGCAAACGAGGCACTCTTGGGTGGGCCGGTGCATTTTCGTTGGCAGTTTTGTATTGAGAGAGAGTTTAAGTATATTAGATACAAATGTGGAAACAAAAGTGCTATTGAAGCTAGCATAGCTGAGGCAACTATCCTCCAGGAGATAACAAACGCCACGACAACGTACTATGACGATGATGTTCCCACTATGCATAACCCGGTGTGTCGGTACAATGTCGACGAGCCCAAGCATGACCCCAAGCTCCTCCTCTTCCAGTGTCCCAGTGGCAAGGCCGGTGGCACAACCATTTATACCTTAAAAAAGGAAGAGAAGGGTTGCATAATGCTCTATGTGCTTATGAACATGAAGGAAGTGGTCCGCGGTGAGAAGGAAGAGGAGGATGAAGAAAATCAAGTGCCCAGTTTCCTTAGGTAATATGGTGAACAAATTACTTTGCAAATAATAACTCAGTTTCGGTCTAATATGAATTTTCTCATTTTAGCCAATTCACGGATGAAATGTGGTCGGGAACGACAGATCCCTCTGATGCGGAGTTGGACACTCTTCTGAAAGAGGGTGCCCCCGGAAAGAAAATTTTCACGTCTTGGTTCTATGAGAAGGTAATTTTTAACCTGTCCCTCTTACCCGGCAATCCGCGGCTTATCCCTCTTACTACACGTAACTAATGCACAATTTGTACTGAACTTGTAGGGAGCTGATCCCAACGTTGAGATGTCGGATGAGTTGAGATGTGTCTCCCGGGGTTGTAATCGTCGAGTCGAGATGTATGAGAAGTATGATGTGAATGGGTATCGCTTCCATACAGAGTCTCACCAGCACCGTCGGCCTAATGCAAAAACTATAAATACCGGGGTCTTCACAAGAGGTGCTGATGACTTTGATTACTACGGAAGGTTACAAAACGTATACGAGCTGACGTTCAATAATACACCCCTAGAACTCAAGCTCGTTGTGTTCAAGTGCCACTGGTTCGACCCACACGGTGGACAGAGAAGTACCCCTTCCATTGGGTTAGTTGAAGTACGGCCTTCAACCACTTATAGCGGATCCGATGTCTATGTTGTGGCTCAACAAGCCAAGAAAGTTTATTATTTGCCCTACCCATGTCAGAAAGAGGAAATCAAGGGCTGGGAAGTCGTGTTCCAGGTATCGCCACATGGTAAGCTACCCATGCCCTCCGACGACGATTACAACAACATTGACCCTAGAACATATGAGGGAATTTTCTATCAAGAGCAAGAGAACTTTGGGGACTTTGAATTACTAGATCTTGAGGACCTCGAGAACGATGGTCAAACTCGTGGTGAGGTAGTCACGAATATAAAGGACATAAATATGCTCAGCAAGTTACATTCGGAAAATGGCAACGATGATGAGCCTACACCGTGCGATGAGCCTCCAAATTTCGTCTCACGTGATAGTGATGTTGATAGTGCTGATGAGAACCCAAGACATAATGATGAGAGTGATGATGAGTGGTGAGGGTCTTTTATGTCTTTATTTCATCTTTTATGTCTTTATGCTTCTTAATTGGATCATGTCCTTAATTATGTCCTTAATTGCACTGCGTCTTTATTTTTCTTAATTATGTCTTTATTTTTCATCTTTATTATGTCCTTAATTGCATTGCGTATTTATTTTTCATCTTTATTATGCTTAATTGTTTACCTCTTCTCAATGCAGGTGATTGACCAATATGAGCCAAGGCAAGGAATCATCGTCCTCTTTGCTTAAGGTGATGAAGCAGAAGAAGGTTACCAAAAGTGGAAGAGCACCCATTCCGAACTCGCGTTACACTGACGCCAGTGAGAGAGGAGGAGGTGCAGGACGAGGTGCAGGACGAGGTGAGGGAGGAGGGGGGCTTCCCCCGAGGGGAGGACGAGGTGGAGGACGAGGTGGAGGACGAGGTGTACGCCTTCTGAGTGACCTACCCTCCGCTTCTGGTGACGTGGCTTCCCAGTCTGCTTACTCAGAGTCTCTTGACGAGGAGTCTCGAGACTTGGAGGGGGAGTCTCGAGACTTGGAGGGGGGGTCTCGAGACCAGGAGGGGGGTTCTCGAGACCAGGAGTCGGGGCCGTCTGCACCGCCGAAGAAGCCAAAGATTCGTGGGGAATCAGGTGTCCCTGAGGAAAAATTTGAACCGCGATCCGAGGAGGAGAAACCCATCATTACGCCTAATGGCATTGAGTAAGTGGCATGTAATTTCATTTTGGTCATAACAATTTGGCATGTACTAATGTTTGATTATTGTGCAGCAATTGGACATTTCCTCCGGGTACCTGTGCGCCTAACATCTTAGTTGGAGCTCTAATTAGGAAGTTTTGGTCGGGCTTCTACACTCCCATCCCCAACGGCGAGAGGAAGCTAGCCACGCAGTGGGCACACTATGAGCCCGCCGAATACCCGGGCTATGGGAAAGCTTCTGATGCCGTGATCACCAAGTTTTGGGTAAGGCAAACTTTTCGAGTTTTTTTCATAGTTGATGACCCCACCATGCTAACTTTTCGAGTTTTGTTCACAATTTTTTTATGCATGATTGAAGAGATTCTATAGGGTGCTTCCAGAGGAGCAGGACAGGGCAGACAAGACCTTGCGGGGGGCTTGTACGAGGTTGACACGGCAACAGTTCTACAATCAGAAGCATACCACCACCAATCTATACAGCTGCCAGAAGTTGGGCAAGAAGGCGCCGAAGCATGTGATTGTGAAGGAACAACCAACATTGTCCGCGGAAGATTACGCCGGGGTAAGTAAATTATCAATGAGATTCTATGTTGTTGCTAAGTTGCAATTGCATTATCCGTTCTTCAAACGAGTATTGATTTTTCAGGTTATGCTCGCGTGGGCCGATGGTAAGAATGATGCATGGGCGGCGTTGACGGCGAGGTGGCGCGGGGAAGACCCTGAGTTCAACGCCTTGAGCGAGCGGAACAAGGCAAACCGCGGCTCCGGGGGGACACATTGTGCGGGAAACCTCAACCATGATCGCTTCAAGGCCAAAATGGTATACATATACATGCAACAACCTTCATTTATTTCCCCTCATGTTCCTACTTGATATGCAAAACATTTCTTCCGCGATGCAGGAGGCAAAAGCTGGGAGGCCTGTTTCCGACTATGAAGTCTGGGAAAGGATGAAGCAGAAGAATCCCGATCTATCTGAGCCCCAGCCCTCGCTTCCCGAGTTCTATGGCACTGCCGAGGTGGATGGTCCAGCCTACCTTGAGGCGTTCAGTGGTTTTCACCCGGAGGTGGAAGACCCTAGGTATGAGGAGACCGATGTGAGAGCGTTGGTCGTGGCAAGGCGCGGCCGGGAGCACGGCCGTTTGAAGGTTCTCGATAGGGTGACCCCGCGAACTCCTGCTTTGAGCCTCACGCGTGTCAAGGCTACCCTCACCGCCGACGACCCCTCTATTCCGCCTCGTCGACGGCCTTCCCAAGCGAACGCCGATGTAAGTTTTTCTTATTTCCATCCTCTTTCTGACATTTGTTCCCAAGTGGCTAAGTTGACGAGATTCATTATTTTTGAAATTGTAGCCGGCTTTGGACGCGGCCTACAAGGCCGCTCATATGGAACATGTGGTGGCGCTTGAGGTGTGGAAGCAGACCCGAGATGCCTACGAGGCGTGGGCAGAGTGTCGAGATGTTGTAAGTTTCAACCTTTTTTTTTGCAACAGATGACAAGTCCCGCTTTCCCTAGTTTAAACATTTAATTATGCAACGCTTGACACCAAAACTTTCTTGCAGGCTGACGAGAAGTTTTATGCCACTGGAGAGCGGGATATGTTACCGCCACGGCCAGCTAGGCCGGGGTTGCAGCCAATCTTCCCATCGAAGGACGAATTCGCTTTGACCTTCTACTCAGGGACTCCGGTAAGTTATTTGCCAACTACGTCATTACCGCGCAACTGTGTCTTGGTGGTTGCTAACTCTGGCTCAAACGTGTAGGGAGCGGGATCCTCCACCATGGTACCCTTTGGTCGAGCAGCCGCCTCGCCGACTTTCTCGCGCACGATGACACCGGTTCATACCGGCCGTGGTTCTCCTGGTGCTTCCGGTGGTGGTGATTCTACTCCTGATGATCATGCTTCTCCTTCTACCGGTCGTGGCGGTGGTACTCCTCCTTCTTCCGGTGCTGGTTCGACGGCGGCTGTTCCACGTCGTCGTACGCCTGACTTCACGCAGGGAGACATGGGTCTCTCTAGCTCTCCGGATTTGTAGGGAACTTTTGTATCGATACTACCTATGTGGATGATCTACCTATCATGTACCTATATGATATTTTGATGATGATGACCTTATGTTTGCCTTTATGTGTATGTGTTGAATGCTCTGCCTGGAATCTGGGTTGCGGGAGTTTTAAACGTGCAGGAAATGAAGCAAAACAGACCCAAATAAATAAAACTGGGCAGACTCTATGCCGACGGCAATGACGACCATATGGCACCTAGTCAACCTGGGCCGACGGCATTGCCGTCGGCGTACCGCCTGCGTGGCCCAGCAAATCAACCTGGGCCGACGGCATTACCGTCGGCGTAAGGACCACGCAGGAGCTGCAGGGACGGACACGTGGCGCGCTGGGCCGACGGTGAGGCCGTCGGCGTATAGAGGAGGGAGCTGACGGACGTTACCCGCGGAGCCTACGCCGACGGCGCGTGCACCGACGGCTCTAAGTTCCCGTCGGCCTAGGTTATACGCCGAAGGGTTTTCGTACGCCGACGGGATCCGTGTATACGCCTACGGGGTGCTACGCCGACGGGTTTACGCCGACGGCCACCGTCGGCGCAGCCTACCCGACGGTATACTGGGTGTACGCCGACGGGTTCCGGCCGTCGGCGCTGGGCTCATTTCCTGTAGTGAATTTTTTTCAAGAAATTCCATAATATGCAAACTAACTGATAAATAATGCGGCACTATGAATGAAATATATATATATATAGTAGTACGATCAAAGTAGAATAGAGTGATTGCTGCATGAATGCCCTGCAACTAGGGTTGCAAGCGGCGCAACACGCGGGGCGGATTCGTATTCCGAATAGTATGGTTCTGCTACAGATAGGATGCATGGCGATAGTACAATTTGTTCTTTCCATGGTGTTTTGCGGGTCAGAGCGGGACCCGCTTCTGCAACCCTACCTGCAACCACTTGGTATTATTAGTGATCGATCACGGGAAGTACTACGATAAGTTGGGACAGATTCTTCTTCACTTTTTTTCTCAAAAGGAGGTTACATGTTTGGAACCATGCATACGTTTCCAGTTTTCCGAACAATACTACAGTAGTAGATAAAATATAGGCCAGAGAACAATACTAGAGTATTTATATTCTTGGAAGGTGGGGGTTGATATATGGATTTATGCTGCATGCATGCTAGGACGCCTGCAGGCGTAGCTTCTGTTTGTTTTCTTGTTTTGAGATTCCAGTACACGTACGATTACTTTGATATTTTATACGCTCTAACAGTACTTGGTAGGTGACGCATCATTATCGGTCCCTGTCTCTCCTCTTCAAGGAAAGAATCATCTTCGACTCCCATTATTATCTGCGACCGTGACAAACTGAAAACAATGCTCATGTCTATGAGGTGGCATTAACTTTTTGTAGGAGGGACATTTTACTGCGGAGAAACAAAACCGCATTTTTAGTCATGAAAAGAAGTTGGCACACTAGATCCATGTCAAAAAAAAGTAAAAGATGTTGGCACTAGATCGCAAGATCCAAGTATCATGCACCATAAATCTTCTTCTAGCTAATGGAAGGTTACGACCAAATACAGTAGTACACTGTTAATTACTACTCCCTCCGTTCGGAAATATAAGACGTTTTAGTTTTGTGAATCGAATGTATCTAGACGTTTTTAGTGTATAGGTTCGTAGAGAACCTATACACTAAAAGATGTCTAGATACATTCGTCTCACAAAGCTAGAATGTCTTATATTTCCGAACGAAGGGAGTACTATCAGCACACCCAATTCTAAGATGAGTTTGGAAGGATGCATGGCTATGCATGCATTGGATTACAGGCGACGAGTATTGGCACTCGCTCTCGCAAATATGGTACTCTAACCTTTTTAATTCAAAAAACTGAACTGGAAATTTTTTAAACGATACCGTCATTGGAAAAATTGGCTCATTTTGTTAAACGATAGAGAGTAGATGGTACACTTATTGACCCTTTGTCGTCACATGGAATGGGAATGGCGGCATGTTCGGGCATCAGAAACAGTCGTAGCTAGGAGGACGTAATTGTTGATTTCACACCCACGCTCAATGCGAACTTTCAGGATTAGCTTGTCTACAGATGTTGTCGAGCTATTGAGTGGTGCTGATCTTTGTGTTGTTGGCATGACCACCCTCCGAGCCATGGATCCTCCTGCACTTAGTCTCAGCCTCTCTAGACGACCTATCATATACGTACATATATGATAGTTGAAAATGTTTTGCACATTTGTTTCAATACTTGAAAATGACGCCACAGGTGGAACCACTCCTCGGTTCAATGTTAAGAACAGTGGTGCCAAAAAAAAGTTCAAGCACAGACTCAAACTCCGCAGGAATAGAATCCTTATATTACCACGCTTATTTAAAAGAAATATTGACTACAATACATATGTACACACACACTCACATCACCACAAGTAAATGCTCATACATACTCTAAAATTGAAACGGAGTCTCGTGGAACATAGAAAAGGACAAAAATTCATGTGATCATCTTTTTTTTTTGAACGAGGAGAGCCCCGCAGGGGCTGGAAGCCTTTCATTATAACAAGACGGTGGAGCTACACATTTTCACACAGGACCCTAATAGAAAAGAAAATAGAAGCAGGTCCAAACGTTCTACATAGAGAACCCTGAAAGAATACAAAGAAAAGCAATCAGGCCCTCCTTCCATCTCGCCTCTGCAACACGATGGCCTCGCGATGGGGGTTGAAAGAACGCTGGACTTCGTCGGCGATGTTGATGGCCTCAGTTTGGCCCGGATAATCGGCTGGCTGCCTGCCTCCGATTTGGATCCGCAGAAGAAATTTGGCTTCACTTCTCCAAGAAAGCTCTTCGTCGTTGCCTTCGAAGCACCCTCCCAATCCTTCGCAACCATTGCGCCCAGGAGGATAGGAGACGCCGAAGAACAGCAACTATGAGCTTTCAGGATTTGTCGATGCTGCGACGAGAAAGCAAGCTCTCTCCTCAGAGATCCTGCCCGAGATGAGGAGAGGGAGCCGTAGAAGATGCAGTAGCAACAAATCCAACAAACACCAACCCCCGATTTGGGCCATCTCAGATCAAGATGGGACCAACTGCAGCTTAGCCTATCCCCCTCGCCTCCACAGTCGGACGGGATAAGCTTCACCACACTGCAAACCATGTCACTTCGCTTCTTCCCCTCGCCACCACGGCCGTCCAGAAGAAGCTCCACCTCATGGCCCCACTGAAAAACAAAAAGCCCCCAACGACGCCTTTATTGATGGATGCGGTGTTCCTTTCTCCACCCCTCTGCTCCAAACGACGGAGAAGAGCAGCAACAGCAAGGAACCCTACCAAGCTCCGGATCTGGGGACCAAGATCCGCAGCTCCGCCTCCGCTACCGGGCAACGAGGCCACAACCGGCACAAGGCCACAACATCTACTAGACCTACCTACTCTGGCACGCCTCCCTGCCCAACTCGGGCCAGCTATTCCGGCGGAGAGGGTCAGGGAGTGGCCCGGCGAGGAGAGGGGCGCACGCAGCTACTGTGGACGAGAGAAAGGCCGGTTGTGAAGTTTACTGTCCTATATGGTGTAGGTGATCATCTTTGTGGCACACATATATATGTACGCGTAGAGGAAAAGCTCAGGACAAATCACAAGAATGGCTACATGTTTTTCAAAAAGGGGAACGCCCTGACCTTTGCATCAAAGGGATGCACATGGCCCTTTTATTTCGTTATTTGGACTCAAAGGAAACTATAGCTCATGGAGCACACAAGATCGACACATGTGTTAACCATTCAGAAACAGAGAATATGAGCCGTCTATGCATCAACATTTAATTGTACTAAGAGTCCACCGGCCGCAGTAGTTGAACATATCTCGTACAACTGTTTCCAAACAGCTTTACCCAGTATCCATGACATGCCTGTTCATTCGCCAGCTAGAGAAAAGACAACATATAGATCCAATGAGTAGAAAAATGGACTACCTGCTAAAAACAAGTAGCTTGTAGTACTAGCTTTTGGTATGTTAAACACAAATCATTACTTTTTCTATATATCCCAAAGTAAAGCACAAATTCCCACCTAGATTTAAACTTTATTTTCTTATCGATTTCATTCAACAATTTTGGAACAAATTCGTTATATTAGTTGGGGGTTATATATTGGATTATGCGACATATAATTTTAGCGAAGGGACATGCAATTAAAAAGTGTTGTATTGATTCATCCAGATTATAGAAACAATCTAAGTAGTTCCTTGCCATATTCTCTTAAATAAACTATATTTTTCTAAAAGCATTTTGCTATGAATGAACCACATGAATATCCTAATTTTCAGTGGCACTTTCAACTTACAGATGTATTTACAGATGAATCTAGTATGGCCATTCATGTAATCTTAATAATTTGATTTGGCCGTAAAAGAACACAAAGTTGTTAGCTTCCATAAAAAAATCTACCAATGAACTAAATGCAACTACCTTGTACATGTATTCCCGATTAATGCCCTTATAAAAGCTATTTTTAGTGGGGTATGAGACAAAACATCTTCCACTAAAACTTAAATTTGCTGAACAATGTTATATTAGGAATATTAAAACTGAGACAAACATGAGGCCTCTCACGAGCTAACCAGTTTCAGCCGTCTGATTGCACCATCCGTTTGTTTTTGGCCGTCAAATACGCTACAATTCCCGCACTGGCCCAGCTATCCCTAGGAACGCTACTCTGGGCATCAAATTTCCCCGGTCTAGTTAATTGGGCCGAGAAAACTCTAGAGACCATATACTGAGCGACCTAAACTAGTAGGGAGAGCACCGATACCAATCGGAAAAAATGTTTGGTGACCGAAGGCATGGCGAAGGCGAGGCCTTCGCGGCTCTGAGTCCCGTGCGCCGCATCCAACTCGCCGCTGCTCTGGACCAGTTCCGCACCTCCAAGCTTCGAGTCATATCCATCCCTCGATCCCACCACTCTCAACGAGCTCGCCTCCGGCCAATGTCCTCCACTTCGCGGGCCCGATTCCGTGTGCCGTCATGACATAGGCCACCTCCATCTCGCTGTTGATTTGGATCAGGTTCGTCGCCGCCAAGCTCTGAGATACTCCACGACGCCGCCCGACGACCGGTTTGTGGGCGCCCTCCTGGCCTCTGCGCCGGATACATCCCTGACATGAATCTGTGTTGGATAGTTCTCTGCACACCCGCCAGTAGTGCTCCAAGAGAGGGGAAGGAAGTGCTCTTCAGCATCTGCTTGTCAGTGAAAAGGGTGCCAGGCTTATGTTCGATCTAGAGAAGATCATCGCTTCAGGTGAATTATCAAATTGTTCTTGAATTTCCTTTTGTGTGGTTTATTAGCTTGTTTGTTAGGTGGTATTTGATAAACATAATCAGTCTAAATAATAACATGATACAACGTGAGGTAACGTTATGTGCCCCTTGCAAAATGGAAGTCTTATGTTCTGATGTATGCAACCCGTCTACTTGCGTGCATCCTACACCATTCAGACTTTGGTCATTTGAGAAGTATAGAGTTGATTTAAATTGTATAGATTTTTGAGGTTTCAACTAGATGTGTGTATGATGATAGTAATTTACTATGCAGTTATGCACTAATAGACATGGGCCTGAGCCAAAAAGAGGTCAGATACCATACCTGTTGCAAAATGCACGAGATGCATAATTATGATTGTTGCAGCTGCTGCGTAGCCAGTCCCCTTCGTGCCATTTTGCTTTGGTAAGGCGCAAGAACATACATACCTAGTTAGCTTCTTCATGTCCAGTGCAAAATTAGTGCAAAATTAGTAGTAACTTGCATAAACAGCACTTTTCAGGATCCATTAATTTACCAATGGTGACACCCAAGATTGTGCCACGAGACTTCATATAGTTCTACAAGTGTCTTGAGCATATTAACATTTTCAGAGCAGTGTCTTGGGCATATTAACATTTTTAGAGCAGTGTCTTGATGCTACCCTGACCCGTGCCTTGAGAATATTAACATTTTCAGGAAAAAAAATTTACTGCTTGGTTTCCTACTGGGACTGAAGATGCAACATGACCAATTTAATGAAAACAGTACTACATGTGTTCAATTTGTCATATAAGCATTTATGATTTATGAGAAATATTACCCTTGTCCAAGTACACCAGGCATCGCTGAAACTTTTGTACAGGGTCATGTCGTTCCCATTGTCATACCCCGAATAAGCTGTCTGTCCAGCTCGGTCTGAAAGTGGATAATTAGCATTTCCTGGATTTAGTCTTACTATCCCAGTCATTAACCAGCTCCTCTAATGCCAAACGCTTATTACCTAATGCTGAAACAATAAGAATTTTTAGGATAATTATTAAGTTACACACTGATACTTGATAACAGTTAAAAATGTAACATGCCACTGCAAACTAGAATAAGCAAACAAAAAATGCACGACATGGTTAAGTTACTAGATGATAAAACTACGTTACATGAATCAGTACAACAACCAAGTCGACAGATTCATAAAACAAGAAATAACAGTGTGATTATTGTCAGCATTTTTTTAGAAGTTTACACATTATGTTGATCATGTAGAAGTCACACAGAAACATCTTCCTACATTAACCCGTTAATTATACGGATATTTCACGTGTCAAAAATAGTACTTCTAAATTTGCATATAATATCAGGATAATTAACACATTTGTGGTGGCAAAGAAGAACACAACCTTTTGAAAGGCGAGTAAATGAGGAAGTTCTCTACTCATTAGAACCGAAAGGTGTGTTTTTCTCGGTTAAGAGCGTGAGATATATGAAAGAACAAAGACGTCTTACTAGAAGTATCTGCTCCTGTGGTTTTCATTGTTGTAGATGCCATGCCTAATGGGACAGGTGCATTACACTCTTTGCACTATCAAAGGTTGAATAACAAGAAAAATAGTCAAGCACATTGTGCACTCCATATACAAAAGGCATAGTGCAGAGAACTTGAAACTAGAGTTGATATCTAAGCAGACAACAAACAACAAGGAAGGGAATATATTCGCGTAAGATGCAAGCTAACAAACAATTTTAGGAACGAAGGCGTAAGTTAGAAGTAAGAAACGTATAGAAGATGAGAAAAACAAAAAGGTCTTACATATTAAATACGTTATGTTCCCCTTGCAAAATGGAATTCTGAAGTTCTGATCTATGCAACCCGTCTGCTTGCATGCATCCTACACCATCCAAACTTTGGTCATTTGGAAAGAAGTATAGAGTTTCTTTAAATTGTATGGATTTTCGAGGTTTCAACTAGATGTGTGTATGATGATAGTAATTTACTATGTGCACAAACTCAAGAAAAACCAATCAACACCTTAAGCCTCTTGTAGTCATAGATATCACAAATCAACCATAGCGACATTTTATCAAAACCTACTGTTCCTTCTAAGATTTTTATAGATATATATTTTGGTGAAATAAGTAGATGATAATTAAAATATGCCCGTATTCATGAAGGATGTGACTTCTACCTACCGCCCGAAATGGTAGATGAATCTAGAATGGAGACTAGACTCTCTACCTGAATAACATACATTTCTGAAAAGTGACATTGATTTGTATGTACATGCTTTCATGTGATAGATTTGCTAATTTGGTCAATTTGTAGGAGACCGAGGAGCTGCAACAGCATCAACTCAGTTTGTCTACATTATTTACCACCAAAAAATGACCTCAGCCATCTACTGAAAAGAATGGATTCTCGGATAAATCCTTTAAATAGTATGGACTTTTTAGGAGTTGCTTGAAATTGTATGGATTTTTTAGGTTTCAAATTAGGTATGCCCTTGAGCAGACAACATAGATGGGTGTATTGTGGCCGTTTTCTATTTAGTTGATGTTGATGTATGATCGGGGATACAAATAGCCGACTGAATGATGACGTTGGGCTGCCAGCTGCCTGGACGTTTTCAGAGAGTACGTAACGATGTGACTTGGAAACTTTTAGCCCGGACATATAATAGCTTTTGTTCACTAAAGCTTGTACCGAACAATGATGTGATGGCATGTTCTACACAGTAGATATTTTCCTTTGGGGGTTCAAATTTAATAGTCTTTGAACATATAGTTAGCAAGCCCACCATTTGAATCGATCAAGTCTTGCTTTGAGAAATTGCACCAAGTATATTAGTTATAGACTGATGTTTTTTATTACAATATTTCTGTTTCCAAATATAACATTGCAATAATGCGTATGGAATTTCCTACCATTATATTGAAAAAATAGACGGGCGCTGCAACGCACGCCATCATGATCTAGTGAAGATGGATATTGAAGAGATAACGGAGCGCCTCGAAGCAAAGTGTACTCTTGGAATTACACCATTCCCAACTTCAAAAGAACCTCTACTAACAAAGTCGTCTTTCACTTTCACATGTCCTTTCCAAAAGCGAGTGTCTGGTGATCCTGGTTTTACTTGAGACAAATTTCTAGAGAGAAGGTATTTGTAATGTAACCTTGTGTGACACACACCTTCCTCGTGTATGAGTTTTGGAAGTAATTTTCTAAGCAAACACTTGTTTTTAATCCCTAACACTTCAACCCCAAGGTCACCGTGACCTTTTGTCCTACATATAAATTTCATTTCATTAATCTATATTTTATTTTGTGGTTGTCACTTTGACAAAAAGAATCTAGATCTAAATAAATATAATCCCTTTCGTACCCCTTGGATTATATCGAACAAGGAAATCATAAACATCAGTAATCTTGTAAGAACATAATTGATGATTATTAATCGGTCTCTATATGATAACAATTTTCCAATCCAACTTGCGAACTTTGTTCGAACCGGTCCTCCACTAGTTTGCATTCACAGTTATCAAATTTATGAAAAGTATTACGGATTCCTAGACATCTAAAAGGAAAGGACCCATATCCAAACACAATTTGGTATTGGTCCTCTAAATTCTTTGCTTCAGTGAAAAAAATGCACTTATCGAAGTTAATCATTAGTCCTGAAAGTTATCAAAACAAAGGATAAATTTCATTCTTAGCGCTTTTAAATAGTATGTTCTATATAATAATTGTGTCGTCGACATATTGAAGAATAGAGAATGATATGTAAAAGAGAATTCACACTTACATTGCGCAATCACCATGATGAATCTGATAACATGGTTCAGTGAACTAGAAATACAGTAGTGGCTAGTGGATACAAGCATGTGAAAAGTGAATGCGCTAATACTCCCTCTGCTTCATAATTCTTGACGTGTCATGACAAGAATTATGGAACAAAAGTACTACCATACAGTAGGTGATGTTGAATGGTTTGTTTATACAGACATCGGAGAAGGATTAGAAAATCGTGTGTGCAATTATGCATCAACTCGTATAGGTCTAATGCATATGGAGTAGCCAGAAAGTGCCGTTGGTTTCCGTGCTTCCTTTATTATTAAAAATTAAAAAAATCATATTTACAAGTTTCAAAAAAATCTTAAAATAAATAATGGGCATAGTCAATGTTGTACCCTACAAGCATGCAAAATCACAACCCAATTTTTAAAATATTGGGGGCAACATAAAACTGACAAAATCAGATAAAATATGAAGATTTGAAAGTATGCATACTCAGATCTATAAAGTTTGTAGTTGTCTCTTAATTAATTGTTCACAAAGATTACAAGGAGGGGTTTATATAGGCCAAGTCACAATCGACTTGGGCCTTATCAACTTATAGTACAAGTAAAAATAAAACGAATCAATATAATCTAACATCCCCCGCAGTGTCAATGGTGTGATCAACAACATTGAGACTCGAACGAATATCGAAGAATGGAGTAGTGCCAATTGCCTTGACGAATATATCAACAAACTGAGCTGTAGTTGGAACATGGAGAACATGAACTTGCTCGAGAGCCACCTTCTCACGAACAAAGTGAATATCAAGTTCAATGTGCTTAGTACGCCGATGCTACACTGGATTCCCTGACATATATACTGCAGAAATATTGTCACACTAAACAATAGTAGCCTACTGAATGGGATGATGAAGTAGCAATAGTATGTGCAACTGCTCTATACTCAGCCTCGGCAGAAGAATGTGAAACCGTTAGCTGACGTTTTGAAGACCACGAAATCAAATTGTTGCCTAAGAAAACACAGTATCCTGAAGTGGGTCGTCGAGTATCTGAGCAACCAGCCTAGTCGGCATCGGAATATGCTGTCAAGGAATTGGGAGTGGATTTGTTGATATGGAGAGAGTGATCGAGGGTACCTTTAAGATAGCAAAGTATACGTTTAATATGATTGAAATATTGAAGACGAGGGTCATGCATATAGAGATAAGCTTGTTGAATAGCAAAGGAAATTTCTAGATGGGTTAAAGTGAGATATTGAAGGACACCAGCGAGACTACGATAGAGAGTACCATCGGAGAAAGAATCACCATCAGCCGTGAGTTTGATGGTAGTGTTGGCAGGAGTACGAGACGGCTGATAATCCATCATACCGGCTCGAGAGAGGAGGTCAAGAATATACTGACATTGAGAAAGAAAAGGACCAGAGTTGTCACGGTGAACATCAAGGCCTAAAAAATGAGATAGAGCTCTGAGATCAGTCATAGAGAACTCAGTGCAGAGAAGAGATATAACATGATCCAGGAAAGACTGTGATGAGGCTGTAAGAACAATGTCATCAACATAAAGGAGAAGGTAGGAAACATGATTGTGGTTATGATAAATAAAAAGGGAAGTGTCAGAAAGAGATGGAGTGAAACCTATTATTTGGATGGATGAAGAGAAACGCTGAAAACCAAGCACGTGGTGCCTGTTTAAAATCATACAAAGATTTTTTGAGGATACATACATGATTAGGAGTGGAGGGATTTTCAAACCCTAAAGGTTGTTAGCAGTAAATTGTTTCCTGAATAGATCCATTTAGAAAGGAATTTTTGACATCGAGTTCATGAATAGGCCAAGAAGAAGAGACTACAAGGATAAGAACAATTCGAATGGTGCTTGGTTTGTCAACAAGAGAGAAAGTTTCATCATAGTCTACACCATGTTGTTGAGAATAGCCATGACAAACCCATTGTGCTTTGTAACGAGAGAGAGTGTGCCATTAGAATGGATTTTTTGCCGAAAGACCCATTTACCAGAAACAATGTTGACAGGAGAAGGGGGAGGAACAAGGTGCCATGTATCATTGGCCAGTAAAGCATCGTATTCATCTTTCATAGCATCAGCCCAATTTGGGTCCAACTGAGGGGATTTGTAGGTTTTGGGAATAGGAGAAATAGTAGGACTAGCAAAAAGATTAAGCTTAGTGGCAGGGAGGCAGGAACCGGACTTGGCACGGGTTCGCATAGCATGATCGTTGGATGGTGGAATAATAGGAACAACCTTGGAAGGAAGAACAGTGTCGGGTGAAGTAGAACGATTATCGGTAGAGGGGGAATGTGTTGGTGACACAGCAGGGGAGTCTGCCGCAGCAGAGGAAGAAGGATAATGTGGAGCCGCGGCAGGGGAGTCTGCCGCGGCAGGCTGCCGAGGAGTGACGACATGCTGATGTGCTGCCGTGGCAGGAGTTTTGGTAGAGGGTAACGAGGTAGACACAGGGGAAGTAGAGACGTTGGGGAATAAGGATATGGGTTTAAGAACAGCTGGTCAATGGGTTAATGGTGGAGAAGAGGACTCTTGGTAGGATGCACGCGTGGTGTAGGGAAAACATATTCTACAAACGTGTTGTGATGAGATATATGAATGTGTCCACTCAGGAGATCAAGACAATGATAGCCTTTGTGTTCATCGGAATAGCCAAGAAAGATATATGGATAGAGTGAGGTGATAGTTTGTGAGGAGAAGAGGCGTAGGCATTGGGAAAACACAAACAACCGAAAACGTGAAGCTCATGATAATTAGAATGGGAAAGAAAGAGAGAATAATATGGAGTGGTGTTTGGATTTTCCTTTGTTGGTATAATGTTGAGAAGATAAGTGGCCGTGCGCAGAGCTTTAGCCCAAAATTGTGGAGGAAGAGGGGATTGAATTAACATAGTGCATATTATGTCATTGATAGTTCGAAGAATACGTTCAGCTTTTCCGGTTTGAGGAGAAGTGTAGGGACAAGAAAAACGAAGAAGGATGCCGTGTTGTAGAAAGAAATTACAATTTTTAAAGTTATTAAATTCTCGGCCATTATCAGATTGGATGAAGCGAATGGGTAGAAAGAAGTGAGCCGAGACATATCATTGAAAGTTCAGAAATATAGGATGCACGTCAGATTTGTTGCATAAGGGGGAAGGTCCAAACAAAGTGTGTAAAATCATCGAGAATCACAATATAATATTTGAAACCAAATATACTTGCCATAGGTGATGTCCAAAGATCACAATGCAAAAATTCAAAGGGAAACGTGATGGCAGTGCTAGATGAGCTAAAGGATAGGAGCACATGCTTGCCCTACTGACAGGACTCACAAGTGGCTGAATCATGGATATCTCTATTACATGGGATATCAAATTCACGAAGAAGCGATGACAGAGTAGCATTATTGCGATGACAGAGACACCGGTGCCAGAGATCGACCGAGGCAACCATGGAGGTAGGTGGTGCATTGGTGAGTTGGCCATGGAGAGAGTAGAGGTCGCCAGAGCTATTTAAGTGAGAGATCTCTGCCTTGGTCAGAAAGTCCTTCACAGATAAACCAAAAGAATCAAATTCATCAGAAACAAGATTGTCGCGAGTGAATTTGCAAACAGAAATCAGGTTTTTAATTCGGGCTGGTGCAACAAGAACATCTCGAAGAAGAAGTGGTTTGGTTTTTGTGGGAATATGAGATTGACCTACACAAGAAATAGGAATTGAAGATCCATCACCAAGAGTAATAGAAGAAAACGGAGAAGGGGTGATGGAAGACAGCATATTACGCGATGAAGATATGTGACTGGCACCAGAATAAAAATCCAATCAGAACCTGAGTTACCTTGGGCAGCGAAGTTGTTCATGGCCTGCGGAAATGCAGCTTGGTCCCAGTTGGGTGTCGAGGTGGGTGTTGGAGCAGGCGCAGGTGTTGGTGCCGACATCGGAGCATCATCGGTGAGGGGGACGATAGCTGAAGGTGTCCCCCTCCATCATGGTGGTAGACCGGAGCCTGGTAGGGTAACTGCGGTGGAGCGGCGTACTGGTAGTAGGACGGAGCAACATAGTAGGCGTGCGTCGGAGGCTGCAGTGTGAGTGGGCCTAGGGATCCTGTGTGGGGACAGACACCGGAAACCAGCGAGCCAGAGTAGGCGGGCGGCGCGCCAGCAGGAGACGGGCCAGGCCTGAACAAGGGCCCGTCCAAGGATCATGAGGAGGGCGCGAGCCTGGAGCAGCAGGGGTGCCGATGGCACTTCAGTCATTTTTAAGCTCATAATGTAAAGTATTTGAAACTAATATTTTGCATCTGTGTGAGATACATCATTGGCTACATCTATTTTTGTTCCAAATATTTTTAGTACACAAAAAATATGATTTCGAGTGTTATTTAAAAAAGGATCACCGATGGCCATGTGCACCAAATCTCCAGTCATGGAGTAGCACCATATATATAGATGCTACTAATTGATTGATCAAAGAACATTCATATATTCCTTAGCGAGGAAAGCATTCCAGATCCAGGATGTTCTTATTTGTCTCGTTGTTAGTTGTTAATCCCAGGTTGATATTTGCCACCAAACGCTCAAAGATACAAGATGTATGCTTGATACGGTCCATCACATGAACAATATAAGTCTATAATGAAACCTAACTGATATATAATGCAGTATGATGATGTACTAATGTATAGTATGAATGAAACAGAGAAGAGTGCTAGCTGCAATATATGGCCTGCACACCAGCTGCGGTATTGTCCCCCTGTATTCCTCCAACCGCTGGACGGTAGTGATCGATCGGTCGATCACGGGAGGTGGCATGTGTACATTTGCAGATATCCTTCTCTACTCAAAAAGGAAATTCGTATTCTTCAGATAGTACAAGAATAACGGCCGCATTACGTAGTAGCCGCCTTCATACGCTCCTCTACAGTATTTGGGTTGGTGCTGCATCGTTATCGGTTTCTCCTGTACCAAAGTAGAATCATCCTGGACCGATCCGTTATGCCAATCATGAAACGCGCGCTAAAAACAATTCGCATGTGATGCGTATGACCAGGCATTTTCTGCACAGGGACAGGGAACATTTCCCTGCAGAGCATCAGGACCCCCAATCGGGATCTGAGCTTGGAAACATGCGTGGATGGCTAGCTAGATGCTGCTCATAGTTGCTTGCAGAAATGGAGGAACAAGCATGTCCTTAGGTGAAGCAGCTCGGACTTTTCCTGTCATTTTTGGAATCTTGTTAGCATTTGGATGTGTCGGGCTGGGGTTTCCGTTGCCATTTCAGTAGGCGTGCATTTGTGTACTCTTGGTAGTACGTACTAGTGCCAAGGAAATACGAGCACACGTGAATGAGCGGATTTTGTTTTGTTTTGAGGGAGTGAATGAGCTCGGATGTTAATACTATGATGATATATATATATACAGTGGCAAGGTGGGTACGGTCAAAGAGTTTGTTTGATGCATATACATACAATAATGGGATAACTGCCGCAGTATGGCCGGTGCTAAACGCTCCTCACTTTTGTCATTCTTCCTCTAGGCCAATCTCGCAACTACCCACACAGAGCGTTCATTTAACTCTGGAAGTATAGGACCTAAGGCGATACATTCTTCGGTGCGGTTAGGGTTTTGACGACGCTCTGGCGATCCGGCGACCCTAGCCCACGCGAACTCGTTTGGTGATCCTGATCTCTCGATCGTGATTACCTCCTTCTCCCACTGCGTTCCCCATCTGCTTGGGCATCCGCTGCTGCTCCCTTCTTCTGGTTTCGGATCTCTTCACGGGCTCGGGGTGACTAAGGGGTAACCTAGCGTTGCTGCCCACCCTTGGTTTTGTGTTGGTGATCGGCTGCAGTTTGGGAGCGATGGCAGGGAAGGGAATCATGGTGGTGGATGAGTCGGTGGCTGCGACGGGCAGATCTCGCGATCTGGCGGTGGCGGCTGGCGATCTGATAAAAGGAAAGGCTTCGGGAACTGGTTCATCAGGCAAACCCGCTGAAGGTGGGGAAACTGTCGTGGAGATGATGCAGCGCTTGAACCTGACGTCCAAAGAGGCAGATCCTTTGGTCTTGGATGACGAGGGAGATGGTAATCTCCCAGGCCCGGAGTGGGCTCTCGTTGGTAAGGTTATGGCGCCAAATACTTTGCATATTAACACAATTAGATCAGTAGTGCGGCAGGCCTGGGGTAACCCTAAAGATCTTTCTGTCAATCATATGGGGAGAAATTTGTTTTTGGCGAAATTCGCGTCAGAAGCTGATAGATCCAGAGTGGCTAAAGGAGGGCCTTGGAAGCTTAGCAATCATGCTATTTTACTGGAAAACTTTGATGTCAATATCCAGCCAGAAGATATGGTCTTTGACAAGATGCTGGTTTGGGCTCGAATCATGAATCTGGGATATGAACTGATGAACTCAGAGCGGGGTACTCCGCTGGCATCTCGGCTGGGTAAGGTGGATCGTCTTGATGTGAACGAGAAAGGTAAAGCTTGGGGCTCATATCTGCGGGTACGAGTCACTATCAATCCCACTGAGCCGATCATGCGTTGCGTATCTATTTTCTCAAAGAGGAGGAATATGACAATGCAGTACGATGTCATGTACGAGCGCCTTCCTATGTTCTGTTTTTCGTGTGGTTTGATTGGTCATTCATCATTGACCTGCCCATCTCCTGCAACACGGGATTCGGAAGGGAAGCTGCCGTATCAGGGCGACAAGTTGTGTGTTCTAGAGAAGAAGAAGGTTTCTGCTATGCCAATGGGTCAGTCACAGACCAGCAAATCTTCATGGAACGGCACTGAGACAGGGTCTGGCTCAAAGGCTTCTTCATCTACTGCAGGGGAGGGGAAGAATGCCGCTAAGTCGGTTGAGGTCAATTCTCCTATCAAGAAAAATCCTCGTCCTCGTCGGGCTACGGCGTCCCGGAATAAGGAGACTGCCGTTGCTAATGCTAGAGCTGTTCTGCATGCAACCTCACCGACTAAGCCAGGACAGAAGCGCAAGCAGAAACAAGTATATCTCCCAAAGGTTGTTCATGTAGTGAATGAGGGCACCTTGGTTTCTGTTCCTGTTAGGGTGGCGGTGATTCCAGGCAAAGGCTCTGATGGTTTGGCTGATCAAATTGATGCAGCCTTAGATGACTCAAATAAAAAACAGAGAACGAATTCGACAAGATCGACGGATCCGGCGGCGGCTGTTGAACAGCCCCGCCTTTCGCAATGAGTATTCTATGCCTTAACTGTCGAGGACTTGGGTCAGACTCGACAGTAGGAGAAATACGTTGGCTTGTGGCTACGTATAGACCCTCCTTCCTCTTCCTTTCTGAAACGAAGATGAAGGATAAGCGAGCTGAGAATTTTATGTGGAGTCTTGGATATTCCGGCAGCTTCGCTGTTAGTTGTAAGGGTCTCAGTGGAGGCCTTGCACTTTTATGGTTGCAACCGTTCAATGTGTCTCTGAAAGGATTCGGATGCGTGTGCCTCATGGCGTGTCTCCTTCGTCTACGGGGAGCCTCGTGTGGATAAGCGACATGAGTTTTGGAGCATGTTGAGGCGGATGCGGGAGAATTGTGATGGACCGTGGCTAGTGTGTGGAGATTTTAACGAGGTTCTTTTCCAACACGAGCACTCTGGCCTTCGTGATCGTACTGAATCTCAGATGGAGCAGTTTAGGGACTGCCTAGTGGAATGTGGGCTGGTTGATTTGGGGTTCTCGGGCCCAACGTTCACTTGGTCTAACAGGCAGGAAGACGACTCCTTTGTGCGGGTTAGGCTGGATCGGGCAGTAGCAAATGAAGCTTTCTCGGCTACTTTTGATGATTGCTTTGTGGAGAATACAATTAATACAACGTCAGATCATTTTGCTATCCTGATACGGCTACAGAATTCTGGTGTACTATGTGACAGGAAACCAGTCCAATCCGGGTTTCGCTTCGAAGCGGCATGGTTGCGAGCTCCTCATTACCGTGATACACTGGAGAGGGTGTGGGCTGAGGCACGGGATGGGCCACAGTCATTACACACGACCTGGAATTGCCTGCATATGGCGGCTTCATCCCTCCAGGAATGGAGTAGGGTGAGCTTTGGTTCAGTTCGGCGTGAGATACAGAAGTTGGAGCGCCAGCTGAAGTCAATCCGAGGGAGGCCAGCTAATAACAGAGAAAATAAAAAAGCTAGCTCTCTAGAACGTCGGCTTTGTGAACTTTTTGAGCAAGAAGAGGTCATGGCACGGCAACGCTCACGTGTTGAGTGGCTGAAGGAAGGCGATCGGAATACGGCGTTTTTCCATGCACGTGCTACAGCTCGGCGCCGCAACAATAAAATCCGTGCTCTAGTTCGCCCTCACGGTTCGCGTTGTGACGAGTTAGATGAGATCAAAGGTATGGCCGAGGCTTATTATGGCGATCTGTTTACAGCTGAACCTTGTGATTCTGATGTTGTCCTTGATGCCATTCAGCCCAAAGTCTAGTGATATGAAGGATGAGTTAAATAAACAATTTTTGGACTCTGAGATCAAGGCCGCTCTCTTTTAGATGGGACCTACAAAGGCCCCTGGTCCGGATGGCTTTCCCGCCCTTTTTTATCAAACTCACTAGGATGTGCTGAAAGAGGCCATTTGCTCAGCTGCTCGGGGCTTTTTGATGGGTGAAGATATTCCTCAAGGTTTTTTTGACTCCGTAATTGTGTTGATTCCCAAGATGTCGAACCCAGATAATCTCAAGAACTTCAGGCCCATCAGTTTATGTAACGTGTTGTACAAAATTGCATCAAAGGTATTGACTAATCGTCTTAAGTTAATCTTGCCAGTGGTGATTTCTGAACATCAAAGTGCTTTCGTACCCGGCAGATTAATAACAGATAATGCCCTGATTGCTTATGAGTGCCTACATACGATCAAGAGACAGAATGCTAAACGTCCATACTTTGCACTCAATATTGATATGATGAAGGCCTACGACCATGTAGAGTGGAGTTATTTACATGGTTGTCTATTGAAGTTGGGTTTCTCTCCAGATTGGATATCTTCGGTCATGAGGTGTGTAACCAATGTAAGATATGCAGTTCGTGCCAATGGAGAGCTAACTTCACCAGTTGTTCCTTCGAGGGGAATTCGACAAGGGGATCTGATTAGTCCCTACCTCTTCTTGCTCTGTACCGAAGGGTTGTCTAGTCTGCTGTTTCATAAGGAGAATGTGGGGGCGCTACAAGGTGTCCGTAACGGTCATGATGGCCCACCCATTTCCCACCTCCTCTTCGCAGACGATAGCATCTTCTTCGCTCGGAGTAATGCCAGGAGTATAGCGGCACTAAAGGAAACTCTTATGTCTTATTGTGATGGATCTGGTCAGAAGATCAATGTTGATAAGTCATCGGTCTTTTTTGGATCAAGATGTAACGATCAGGTTAAGCAGCAAGTTATGAACCAGCTCGGAGTGTCCAATGAGGCATTGCAAGATAAATACCTTGGCATGCCTACGGATATTGGGAGATCTCCAACTGGTCAATTTAAGTTCCTTGTGGACAAAGAGTGGAGGCACATGAATGGATGGTCGGGCTGACCAATGTCACGGTCATGGAAAGAAACGCTGCTGAAGGCAATCATTCAAGCTATACCGACATTCATCATGAGCTGTTTTCAAATTCCTGTCTCAATTTGTGAAGCCCTCCGGAAGGCGATTGTTGATCATTGGTGGGGAGTTGAGGCAGGGAAGAAAAGGATGCACTAGAAGAGTTGGGACTGGCTGTCGACACCCCAAAACTTAGGCGGCATGGGATTTAGGGATCTCGTGTTGTTCAACCAAGCCATGCTCGGCCAACAGTGCTGGAATCTTCTTACCGAGCCAACCTCTTTGTGTGCTAAGGTGCTCAAAGGACGTTACTTCCCTCAGTGTGATGTCTGGGATGCGCCGCTGCCCCGATCCTCGTCGTTCACCTGGCGGAGTATATGATTTGGGATGCAGTTAGTAAAGCAAGGGGTTCGGTGGAGTGTTGGAGACGGGAAAAGAATTAAGGTGCGGACTGACAGATGGATACCTAATGTAAACCCATGTACGCTTCGGACCCTGACGCCAATCCCAATTGGCGCAACCGTGGATTGTCTACTCAGTGATGACCATGGTTCATGGGATGCGGGGGTGGTGCGTGTCGTTTTTGAAGAGGACATTGCGAACCGGGTTCTTGAAATCCCTATCAGTCGGCGGGGCGGAGATGACTTTATTTCTTGGCCCTTCACAAAATATGGTGTGTACTCAGTCCGATCTGCCTATCATCTGGCTAGGGAGGAGAAATTCTTCATTAACCCAAGTAAGCAGGGAGGTGGAGCACACTCGAGCTTGCGGGACGAGAACCTGCTATGGAAAAAACTCTAGGCAATCAAAGCGCCGGGCAAAATGAAAATTAACCTGTGGTGTTTTGTCCATGACTGTCTACCATCTGGTGTTCAACTTTGCCGTAGGCACATTCGAGCGGCCATGGCTTGTGTTGTCTGTGCACAGGAGGAGACATCTGCACATACGTTCTTATTCTGTGCTAAGGAAGTGTGGCGGGAGATAAAACCCTTGTATGGGTTCAAGCTACGCCGGAAATTTTTCACAAATCCAAAATCTTGGGTCTTTGATTTCCTGGCTAGATCGACAGAGAGGGAGTGCAGGGTGCTTACAGTGGTGATATGGCACCTGTGGTTGGCCAGAAACAGTGTACGTAATGGTGAAAGTATGAGGCCACCGCAAACAGTTGTAGAACAAAGCAAAGCATATGTCGACATGATTGAACATCATTTTTTTTCGCCGGATACTTCAAATAGACGTGAGACCAGATCTTCTGCACCTAGATGGTCTCCGCCGCCTGAAGGAACGGTGTTTGTTAATGTGGATGCTGCTCTCTTTACATCTTCGCATCAGATGGGAATTGGCGTTGTGATCCGAAGCCACACTGGTGAGTGCTTGATTGCTTGCAGCGAGCTCTTGATGGAGGTTACAACGCCGGAATTGGCTGAAGCGCTGGCTCTTCGACGCGTTGTATCCCTTGCTGGGGGCGAAGGTTTCGACAAACTTATGGTTGTCTCTGATTGCTTGTTATTAATTCAGAGAATCAACTCTTCAGATATGGACAGAAGTCCCATTGGCGTGGTCGTGCAGGATATCAAGTTTCTAGCGACCAAATTCCTTGCAGTATCTTTTTCGCATATTTTCCGTGAGTCTAATATTGCGGCACATACTCTCGCTTGCTCAGCGGAGCAGTTTGTTTCGATTTGTTTTAGAAATTCTATCCCGGATTGCATCCGGCAGACTATTTGTAATGATTTGCCTTGATCAATAAAGTGCCGTAATTGTATCAAAAAAACTCTTGAAGTATGATACAAATTCACTTAAGTAGGTTAACTTCTATCGAGCGGAGCAAGTCCCGTCGCCGGTAGGCTTGGTACGGATTATTGAAGACCTAGGTTTCCACTGCTACATATCTCTTGTAAGAAGCCGGCTAGGATAAGTTGCATCTGTGAAATTTCCGGCGTTGTGTAAACATTCTCTTATATAGTGACATTTCGCTGGCTGGTGCCCGTGATTTTTTCTCTCTTTGTTGGAGAGATTTTTCCACGTTAAATTTGTGTCCCCTTGCTTTCATTTCGTTTTCGTTGTTCCTTATTTTCCCGTCCAGTTTATAACATTAATCATTACCTAGTACTTTATTTTTCTCATGTACCAAGTGATCTTGTCCTCAACCCGTAAAAAAAAGCAAGATTCGCCATCTCCTTGCAAGATATCCTATCAGTGGCGGAGGACGAAACAAATCTAGGGTAGGGTGAACTCCAAAATTATGAAGGAAATACCAAAATAGTTTCGAGACAATACTACACATGATCCAAACATATGAATACCGATTATCTCAAGGTTATCTTATATAGGCTCATCCTCATAGTAAGATAAATTCCCAAATCTCTTTAAGCCTAGAAATATTATTCACATTAAACCTTAAAATGAGTCACCTGAGTCAAGATCAAAAGTTCAGAAGCAACTCTAACGATAACTCATCAAAGTGATGGTCAAAATCGATCGAGTTGGTTTCATGTTTCGTGCGGTGTATTATCTATTTTAATGACTTTTCACACATTTTGTTACTGATTTATCTATACTTAGATGTCATTTTATGGGCGAATTCACATCTTTCAGGCAGGGTCTAAATCATCATTTCTCCAATTGAGCAAGTATGTCCTCATATCCTTAACCAAAGATATTAACTAAACTAATAAAATTAGAATTTTAGATCAATAGTATATACGAAGCCAAACTAAAACCATAAAACATAATCCATTCCATAATTAGAGTTGATTTCGGCCACACACCATAAGGAGGCCAGAATACTCTCAAGTTCCCCTTAGATACCCCATATAGAACATTGTTTAGAGTCGGATTTTATTAGATTGAGAATTATCTATTGCAAAGAGAAAGAATTGGTTTAAAAGTAGACTAATCTTTATTTCACTCCGGAATCAGTTTCATGCAGTGTCCACTAAAACAAGCACAACTTTTTCATACGAAGTCTATTTATAGTATGCAACCACACAAATTGTTCAGAAAAAACATACGCATCTATAGCTTTTTTTTTTGCCAAAAAATCAAGGTAGGGCGGCCCTACTGGGAGCTTCGCACCTGAATTCTGTTGTGGGCGGCCGCCGTAACTAGCAGGAACGGGCTGCAGCTAGATGAATGTATGGCTGCCACTTGATCGAGCGAGGGCAAGCAGCTAGCACTAGCGAATGATACATGTATGTCATCCAAATGAGAAACTTTCAATCACCGAGACTCTTGACAGATAACGTAACATGGTCACGTAGGTTCTGATCGTGTGATGCATAAAGCAGAATGATACTGTTAGCAATTTAAGTATTCTTGGTAGAGTGTAAGACTTCTGGATTTTGTATGTGCATATACATACTAATTGCTCGCACAAATCACAACATCTATTATTCTCCTCATTTTAGATACTTCCTCTGTTCCAAAAATAAGTGATGTAACTTTGTCTAGATACGTATGTATCTAGAAACGGTTTAGCTTCTAGATACATGAAACCGCGTCACTTATTTTGGGACGAAGGGAGTATAAATGAAGAAAATCTTTTGTTATTTTGATCCTACAAAGAATTATTTACAATTAGAAAAAATAATCATGGAGTACCTTGTATATGCATATATATAATAATGCACTCATGCAAACTCTTGTATTATCATCTAGAAGAAACTATTAGAGATAGAAAAAATAAAATTATGGACTACTCTCTATCTATATAATAATTGCTCTCATAATAAATCAACATTTTTCTGTTAAGCTAACCATTTTAGCGAAATATTGGTGAAGTCAATATTTTGCTATTTTAAACCTAGAAATATTTAGAAATATAAAAGAACCTTTGACACGGTTTCTCAGAATCTCAAATTTCACACCATGACCATCAGTGATGTTGTTATAGATTCAGAATGAATGAAAACTTTCTAATAACATTGGGTTAACATACATCCAATGGGTTAGGGGGAGTAGTTCATAGTTCCCCTCTAGCCAATCCTAAAACTTCTTCTACCTCCTATCCAGTGGTAAGCCTTCCAAGTTTTCAGTCGGCTGACAAAAAATTAGTAACTACTACACTAGGGATAGCCCTGAAAATGGAAAGCATATCTCAATTATTATTTCTTTTTTTGGATCATTCTTTCGCTAACTTACTCCTGAAATAATATTTGGAATTCGAAATATAATTGTGCAGTACTTTGGATGTACATAATAATTGCTACCATAAATCAACAAACTTTTTTTAAATTTATCATTTAGATCTACCTGAAGTTAACCTTTTGCTATTTTGATCATGAAAAATATTTAGAAATAAAAAAAATGGTGGACGTCGATTTTCATCAAAATATACCTCGGCTTTATAAACAACATAAATTCAGTTATATAAGAACATTTTATATCCACAATTGATATGTAAATTGACAATTTTGGTACAAAATAAACTAGTTTTAAAATAAAGTTTTGTAGGCATAGACGATATCTCAAGCAGTCAGTATCTGTGAACTTGAAGTAGTACCTATTTTAAAAGAAAATAAAATTAGTTAATATGAAACATGACACGAGTTGATTAATGATGAATATCTAATTTGATCAAATAATAGAGATGTACGATTTTCTAGTATCATGTCTAGAGTATTGATAAATATTTTGGAAGTCACGACTTCTGCTCATGTTGGAAACAACATCTTTATTGTAAAACAAAGAGAGTAGTGTGATAGCAAAAGCATGTGAGTTTACAAATTAAAGATAGTTAAAATTGTGTCCCATGTCAGCTACTATATTTTTTAAGGAAAACCAAACAAAAATTAGTCCCACATAATTATACATATAAGTTAGATTTATCCAGTTTTACAAGCCCTCTACATGTATGTTATGTTCAAACTTGGGCACATATATGCATATATCACTTCATTCGACTTTTAAGTCATGCACAAATACTAATATAAAGAGGTTGCCCTCGCAAATGCGAGGGCCATGTTGCTAGTTTAAGATAAAAAGAAGTAAATTATATTTAGAAATCTAAACTAACTAAATCTACATAATCTCCTCTTCTTTATCCTCGGCGGAGGCGCCAGTTCCCGCAACGACGATATATCCCGTCACCCTCCAGGCCTCTCCCAGAAAGAAACTGAGGGCGACGAGACACATGGACAAAACACGATATTTCTGCACAACATGTTCAATGGTGATTCTTACCCTTTGCTTTACCCATAATTCAGCCATCCTCCAGGACTCTCTCGGAGAGAGTAATTAATGGTGGATGACATGAATTATGTACAGAGCGCGGGGAAGAGCACGACTTGTCTGCACTGCGAAATAGTAATTCTTCCCCTTTCTGCCAATCTCGGGTTTCTTCAGAATAACAACAACAGTCAGCCATCTCTCGAGCAAACAACAAACGACGTTACACAGCGGGAAGAAGCGTGTGAAGGGGAGACTGCTTGGAGAGGTGGTTGCCATGATTCTTCCTATCAGAGGCATATATAGGCGAGGGGAAAGAGCCATTGCATCATGGAGAGAGGTGAGCGGTCTCTTGGAAAATAGCCGTCGGAACATAGGGGATTTCGTTCTGAGACACTCCTTGCCTAATTAAATTGCTAAAACGTCTTTTGTTAAGATGGATATAATGCGTAGCATACAATTGAAACAATCATTCTACTATCTCGTGTTTCTCAATAATCCTAACAATAAACCGAACATTACGATGATAATCGAGACTATGATAACAATAGCTGGGAATGCATATTGTAGGCATATTTTTTCTCGAGTGTATTGATCTTCCACATCTTCAACATACACTCATTGGCCTAGATCTTGTTTTTGTCGATGATATCAACAATCTTTAGCTCAAGTTCCAACTTCTGCTCTCCAATTGTCTTCTCTACCATCTCGATATTTTCAATTACGAGCATCCTTGAAATACAAAATTGAAAAATCAAATTGAATCAGCACAATTTCGCAAGAAATCCCAAATGAGCGTAGGATTTGTATATTTATAAAGTAATAAGTTTTGTATTTTTACTGGTAACTAGGTCACAGAAAAGAACTATTTGCGTAGAATTTAAAATTTTCTAATTATTCTACATTTTTTTGATTTTTTTTCAAGGGATAACTCGTTCTGTACTTAGTTTTCCCCATCGCTAGAAACAATCCTTAGTTTTGGCTTCTCTCTCTAGCGCCACCTCGTGGATACCCACATGGAGCATTTCCATTGAGTCAAGACCTTTGACCATTACCTGGTGCAGATTCTGACATGAGTGGAACCTAGTGCAATGACCTATTTGCCCTCAATTGTTTTCGTGCGATGACGTCCCGATGGGTTTTTTGTTGGTACCTCAACATGGTATTTGACCCCTCTATTGACTGTTTGACCACCGTTGACTGTGTGACCGCTATTGACTGTGTTGAGCACCCCATGTGTTAACTTTTAATCATTGCTTGTGTGCTGCCATGAAGATGAAAATAAAAGGAAACCAAATGCCACCATCATTTGAACTTAATTAAATAATATTTCAGAAAAACTACTGATATGATTTAAGGTAAAAAAGAAGTAAATTGTATTTTGAAACCTAGACTATACAACATCTGCTTCTTCTCCTCCTCCTCTCTATCCTCGATTCTAGTGAGCGACAGCGCCAGCTCCCTCAATAACAATGATCTCCATTGCAATGGTGGTGCCACCGCTTGGCTTCTTCGTCCATGGTTGGTTCTAATTATTCTGCTCGTTCATTCAATGAGTCTTCCCCTTAGCTTTGTCCATATCTCTGACATCCTCTAGTCCTCTCCCGGGGAGAGAGAAATTGAGGGAGTCGAGACATATGGACAAAGCATGAGGAAGAGCAATGACTCTTTTGCACATCTTTGGCAACCGTGATTCTTCCCCTTTGGTTTTTCCCATAGGAGGAGCGATTGAGGGAGTCGAGACATAAAAACAGAGCGCAAGGAAGAGTTGTCGATTTTCTGCCATTCCTAAGCTTCTTCTAACTATGAATACTAATCATATATCTCCTGAGGAGAACAACAAATAGAGTTACGTAGGTGGAAGAAGAGCGGGAAGGGGAGAGAGCAAGGAGAAGTTGTGGACATGATTTTGCCCATTAGAGGCCTACATTGGCAAGCGGACAGAGCCATTGCATCTTGGAATAGAGGGGAGCTACTCCAGACTGGTGAAAAGAGATCTTTTGTTGATGTGTGCATTTTTGTAACATGTTTATATTATGCTTTCGCATAAGTAGTGATAGAATTTTGGTACGCCCCTTTTATGCTTATTTCACCAGGATCCCGGATTGAAGGCATTGATGAATAAATAAATTATAGAATTCAAATATGGGCATAAATATGTTATCTGGAAGTCAATAAAGCCCCATAAATAAATATCCTCGCACTTGGGAAGAAGGGAAGCAAATCCCCCCTATTCACGACAATCAGAGGCTTTAATGACCACCCGTATAGGAAGAGACCACCCGTACGTTGCGCCAGTACCATGTGGCATTAAAGTTGTCTCTTCAAATAATTTCACCCCCTATAGACTGATATGAGATCCAACATACATAGACACCACAGTTCGCAGAAACCTCACCTCCGGAAAGGATCTAGAGGGGGAATTCACATTAGGACTTTGATCCTCACCGCTACGAAGATCCTTGAAGGCTCGACATCATATTGATACATTGCAAATGTATCTATAATTTTTGATGTTCCATGTTTGGTTTTATCTACTTTCTTGTGTTTTGTCCATACTTTGGAGTACTTTTTATATGATTTCTTGGACTAACCTATTAACAAGAGCCATAGTGCCAGCTGCCTGTTTTCTGCTGTTTTTGGTTCCAACAAAGTCAGAAAATGAATATTCTCGGAATTGGACGGGACAAAAGCCAAAGTGCCTATTTTTCTGGAAGACATCTGATGCCAGAATACGAGAAGGAGAAGGGCTGGGGACCGGCCACACCACCTGGCCGGCACCAGGGGGTGGTCTGGCCGACCCCAGCACCCCCTCGGCCTCTCCTTCCGCCTGTAAGATGCCCTCGGTACGAAAACCCTAAGGACCCGATCAAAAATCCACGAAAGAGTCTGTAGCCACCGCCATCTCTGTCCCTGGATCAGGAGGGATCTGAAGCTCTTCCCGGCACCCTGCCGGAGAGGGGAATTCACCCTGGAGGCCTTCTTCATCATCATGCAAGCCTCCGGTGTGATGCGTGAGTAGTTCATCTTTGGACTATGGGTCCATGTAGTAGCTAGATGGCTGGTTCTCCTCCTTTGTGCTTTCATGTCTAGATCTTGTGAGCCCCGTTCATGATCAAGGTCATCTATTTGTAATTCTGCATGTTGTGTTTGCGGGGATCCGATGGATATTGAGATGTTATTTCAGATTGATTATTGATTCTATCATGTCTTTGTTATTTGTGATCTTGTATGCTTTCTGTTGTTAGTAGCTATCTTGGCCAAGTAGATGCTAGCAACTCCAAGAGTTAGTATTTATACTCGATAGTGGGTTCATGCCTCTGGTAATCTGGGGAAGTGATAGAAATCTCTAAGGTACTAGATGTGCTGTTGCTAATAGGGAGAAAACAACAATCCTTTGTTCATAGAACAATCGTATTATTTATATTACACGCAATTCATAAAGCAATAATCTGTTGCTTGCAACTTAATACTGGAGGGGGTTCGGATGATAACCTGAAGGTGGATTATTAGTCATAGATGCAGTTGGATGATGGTCTATGTATAATGTTGTAATGCCCAATCAAGTTCCGAAGGAGTCAAGATGATTAGTATATGCATGTATTGCTTTCTCGATGTTTGTCAATTGCCCCGCCGTAATTTGTTCACTCAGCATGTTATCTATCTTAAGGAGCGCCACCTCTAGTGAACTATGGACCCTGGTTCTTTCTTTTACATATAATCTACAAACTGTTTACTGCTTTGTGTGTACTTTCTGCAAACTATTAATTTTACCACTCGATACGTTTAATCCTTTGTTTTCAGCAAAACCGATGAGATTGACAACCTCATCGCAAGTTGGGGACAAAGTTATGTGGTTGTGTTGTGCAGGTCTCCACGTTGCTGCTGGCACCGGTAGTGCGCCCTGCCAACGTTCGCTAGAAACACCTTTAGGGTGTTTCCTTGCTCCTACTAGATTGATAACCTTGGTTTCATACTGAGGGAAAACTTGCTGATGTGCTCATCATACGTTCCTCTTGGGGTTCCCCAACGAGCTCGATATATTTTGGGCCATCACATATCTATCACCATATTTGGGGTGTAAACGAATCGGATTTTGATCATACCATATCCTTTTCCATATTCGCTTCTCGGATTCGGATCGGAGAGGATAATGACAGGTTGCAGATTCGAATGCAGATTTACTGGAACGTGGATTTGAATAAGAAACGGAGCGGACTCGGGACGGAAATGAAAGTAGTCGGATCAATACTCGCATAGGATAATAGAGAATTAGATTTCTAGCAAACTTTTGAAAGAGAATTAATATTTTGGCCTTTCATGAATCAACTAGATAAGATAATAGAGATATGGTGTTAAAATACAGCGTTAGACATGTTCACAAAATGAACTTCGTAACTAAATAAGTAGTAGATTTGTGATATTCCCCTTGACTTTTGACTCTAAAATCGGATTATCCGGTTTGAAACACTCAAATAATCCTAATTAATTTTCGGATAATTCATCTCCGCATGCTATTTTCCATACCATATCCTACACTATATCCGGGGCATCACGTCGGAATCGGATATCCTTATCCGCCGGATTCTATAAAATCGGATATGGATACCTTAAAACGGTTTCAGAGCCAGTTTCAGTGCGGAAATTATCCTATCCGTTTACATCCCTACACCATATACATCTACCACTGCAACTCCGCTATCACAATCGACCCTCTGATCTCCTTTTCGTTCATCTTTTTGTATTTCAAAGACTTTGTTGTAGATTTGCAGGAGTATTTACGAATCCATTTGTGTGTTCCATCCATATTACAATGATGATGTTAATTGCCTCCATGTGTGAGTATTTTACCTTGTTCTTGGGGATATGGAGAAACCCTAGCATGGTGGTGAATTGAAATAAAGATAATCCATAAGTTTGTTCACGAATATATATTAGTTTTTTTCTTGATGTTGTGTGAAGTCGATCATACAATATTTTCGTTCGGGACAAGGGAGGAAAATACCCTTGGGAATGTGGTGGTGTGAAGGTGATAAGTGACATATTGCATTGGATAATTACTCATGTGTTCAAGGTAATAAGAGGGGACTCACATATCCAAATTCGTAACCATGGGGCAACTTTTAATAGTAAGGATTCGCGGGTGTCTTTCCTAAGATTACTACCGTGGTTATGAGAGATGAAATAAAAGATGGCTTGTCTTTGATCATTTATTTTGGCGCTTCTCCTATACATAATACATGAATGAAATTATAGATATGTCATAATCATGACTAAACATAATTGTTAGTGGTGGATCCAACACTCCCTGATAACGCTTTAGTCATGTTGCACTTCCAAATACTGCACATCGTGAACCTCTCTCTATTTGCTTTATTCACTCATTATTGGCTTGTTCACACGCACTTAAAGACAGTAAAATACTCTCCTACTTGAGATCAAAGACAACTTCCAAGCACTCTTTGATAAATACTGTCGAGGGGCATTACGACCTTAACCAATATCTCTTCGCGGATTCGATACTCTTATTTCGAAACTAGCTACAAATGATTTGTGCTCTGGCAGCCATCCGTTGTCCAAGTGAAGACATAGGAGCATGGTCGAAAGTCGACATATAATTTGGATATTTGATTTTTCTTGAAAGTCAACATAATTCATGCATGATACAAACTTTTTAGAAGGCTTTTTGACCTACAAAATATCAGATTTTGTATGTTTCCATGTGGTGTACTCCTTCTGACCCATATTAATTGACTTAGATTTGTCTAGATACATTCGTATATAGTTAAGTTATAGTGCTAGATACATCTTTATGTAGATGAATGTAAGTCAACTAATATGGGTCGGAGGGAGTACTATTTTTGAAAATTATAGTGGAGCTATTTCGCCACATATTTTGTGTACCTTTTTCACAAACTACCCATTTAGCATAATAAATGGAAAAATCAACATTTTGTGAAAAAGTTTGGAACTCCCATGAACGCTTGCCATGCCAAGATGCACCTATGTGAAAAATTGGGGTGTATTATCTGCAAGGAAACTATGGGATTGGTCACCCCCTTGATGTTTTGTCTTAAAAGTGAGAATAAGTCATACATGAGAGTAAAATTTTTGAGAAGGGTTTTTAGAAATAATTCTGATAACTAGGCTTTGTATTTTTCTTGGAAACTTGGTTACATGAAAGGACTCTCTGCGTTAGATTTACATTTTTCTGATAATTCTACATTTTGTTCATTTCTTTCAAAATGAGGTCAAAATTGGCAACATGTGAGTTCACATCAAATGGTCGATATTTTCAAATTTCTTTGTGGATACTAGATTATAGTTGTATTTGAATTAATTTTGTACCAAAGTATAGAACAATTATATTTCAAGTTTGAATTAATTTTGTGAAATAGCCCGTAACTCATTTAAATTGGCAAAAGTAGTTATAATTAGAGAAAAGTAAATATATCCAGTACTTTGGCATCCTATGTGTTATAGTACTTTTGAAAATTATAGTGGAGATCGTACATGATGGCTTCCAATGTATTCGTGCCGATCTAAAGTTCATTAAGCATTCCGAGAATTAGTACAAGTATCTAGGAGAATCACTAAGAAAATCAGAGATTTTCTAAGCTACAAAAAATAGAAATTGCACGATGATCTCCGACTCTGCTTGCTTGAGGAAAATTTGCCAGATTCTAGGCAGACACAAATGTTGAAGCTGGTGCTCAATCTTGTTGATAGGGGCGATCCACTAGAAAATAAAAATTGAAAATTTATCGGTCCCACTCAGCAAATAACGAGTCCCACCTAAAATAATTGGTCCTACTGTCAGTTATTTGTTGGTACCACCAATATCTGTAAATTTTAACGGTCTCATGGTCCCACATGTAAACATTTTAAGGTCCCACTCATGTAGGGTTGTCAATCAAATAACGGTTAAATGGCTTGAATCGACGGAAACGCTCTGTGTGACTATTCATGATGTTGGGTTTGAGAGAGGGGCAAAAGTTAGAAGTGTTTTGAGCACTAGTCATTCTTACAATAATAGATACTCCCTCCGTTTCGTAATATAAGATGTTTTAGCTTTGTGAAGGTAATGAATCTAGACGCTTTTTAGTGTGTAGATTCGGAGTGAACTTCGCCGAACCTACACACTAAAAGATGGCTGGTTCTCCTCCTTTGTGCTTTCATGTCTAGATCTTGTGAGCTCCGTTCATAATCAAGATCATCTATTTGTAATTATGCATGTTGTGTTTGTGGGGATCCGATGGATATTGAGATGCTATTTCAGATTGATTATTGATTCTATCATGTCTTTGTTATTTGTGATCTTGCATGCTTTCCGTTGTTAGTAGCTATTTTGGCCAAGTAGATGCTAGGAACTCCAAGAGTTAATATTTATGCTCGATAGTGGATTCATGCCTCTGGTAATCTGGGGAAGTGACAGAAATCTCTAAGGCACTAGATGTGTTGTTGCTAGTAGGGAGGAAACAACAATCCTTTGTTCATAGAACAATCGTATTGTTTACATTACACGCAATTCATAAAGCAATAATATGTTGCTTGCAACTTAATACTGGAGGGGGTTCGGATGATAACCTGAAGGTGGATTATTAGTCATAGATGCAGTTGGATGGCAGTCTATGTATAATGTTGTAATGCCCAATCAAGTTCCAAAGGAGTCAAGATGATTAGTATATGCATGTATTGCTTTCTCGATATTTGTCAATTGCCCCGCTGTAATTTGTTCACCCAGCGTGTTATCTATCTTAAGGAGAGCCACCTCTAGTGAACTATGGACCCCGGTCCTTTCTTTTACATATAATCTACAAACTGTTTACTGCTTTGTGTTTACTTTCTGTAAACTATTACTTTTTTCCACTCGATACGTTTAATCCTTTGTTTTCAGCAAAACCGGTGAGATTGACAACCTCATCGCAAGTTGGGGACAAAGTTTTGTGGTTGTGTTGTGCAGGTCTCCACGTTGCTGCTGGCATCGGTAGTGCGCCCTCCCAACGTTCAGCTAGCAACACCTTTGGGGTGTTTCCTTCCTCCTACTGGATTGATAACCTTGGTTTCGTACTGTGGGAAAACTTGCTGCTGTACTCATCATACCTTCCTCTTGGGGTTCCCCCAACGACCTCGATATATTTTGGGCCATCAAGCATATTTTCTGGCGCTGTTGCTGGGGAGTCAAGGACATCTTCACAAGGGGAGTCCCTCATAACCAATCTCTTTACTTTGTTATTTTTGTTTTGCTTTGTTTTCTTGTTTCTTTATCAAAAACACACAAAAATGACTACTCTTGAAAACACTAAGTTGTGTGACTTCACTAGCACGAACAACAATGATTTTATGAGCACACCTATTGCTCCACCTTTGCCTGAAGATACTTTCTTTGAGATAAAACCTGTTTTACTCAATCTTGTTATGAGAGAACAATTTTCTGGTATTGGTAATGAAGATGCTGCTGCCCATCTAAATAACTTTGTTGAACTTTGTGAGATGCAAAAGCATAGGGATATAGATGGTGATATTATTAAGCTGAAATTGTTTTCTTTCTCTTTGAGAGGAAAGCTAAAGAATGGTTGAATTCCTTAACTAGGAATAGTATTGATTCTTGGACTAAATTCAAAGATGCTTTCATTGGAAAATACTATCCTCCTGCTAAGATTATATCTATGAGAAGTGAAATAATGAAGTTTAAACAATCTGATAATGAACATGTTGCTCAAGCTTGGGAAAGAATGAAATCTTTGGTAAAGAATTGTCCCACTCATGGACTGACTGCTTGGATGATCATCCAAACTTTTTATGCAGGATTGAAATACTCTTTAAGGAACCTATTGGATTCTGCTGCTGGAGGTACCTTTATGACTATTAATTTGGGTGCTGCAACAAAGCTTCTTGATAATATGATGGTTAATTACTCTGAATGGCATACTGAAAGAGCTCCACAAGGCAAGAAGGTAAATTCTGTTGAGGAAACCTCCTCTTTGAGTGATAAGATTGATATTATTATGTTTATGCTTGTTAATGGGAAAGCCCATATTGATCCAAATAATGTTCCTTTAGCTTCTTTGGTTGCTCAAGAAGATCAAGTTGATGTGAACTTCATAAGGAATAATAATTTTGGCAATAATGCTTATGGTAATAACAATTATAGGCCCTACCCTCCTAATAATACTTATGGTTATAATGGTAAAACTGGATTACCCAGTGAAGGAAGAATTTTAGAAGTTGAAAGAGCCACTAAGAATTTCATGCAAATGCAATATGAGCAAAATCAACTATTCACTAAAACTGTGGAGGAACAATCTACCATATTGAAGAACATTAGCCATCAACTTGAAAGTCTAAATAGGGAAATTCCTAGTTTACAATTGAAACTCTCTAATGCTGAAAGGAATATATCCTCTTTGTCTGAAGCTCAATATTCATTGATTAATAAAATGGCTGCTAAACTTGAAACTAATGATAATCCCTTTGAAGCTACTAATGCTATACAAGTAAGAATTGATGAAAATGTTAGACTATTAGCTAAATTACATGCTAAGTGCGAAAGAGAAGATGAAATTGCTAGAAACATTAGTGTTTCTACTATCACTACCACTAGTGTTGAGGCTAGTAATAGTTCTACTACTTTAGATGATAAATTTGATTTTGATCTTGATGGTTGCAATATCTCTGAAGTTATTAAGTTCCTACAAAAGCTTGCTAAAAGTCCTAATGCTAGTGCAATGAACATGGACTTTACAAAACACATTACTGATGCTCTCATAAAGATTAAAGAAGAAAATATGAAACATAAAACTTCTATTCCTATAAAACAAGAAGATGGTTGGGAACCCATCATTAATATGAAAGTGAATGATTTTGATTTCAAAGCTATATGTGATCTTGATAGTAGTGTTTCTATTATGCCTAGAAGGATTTATGATATGCTTGATTTGCCACCACTTGAAGATTGTTATTTGAATGTCCCACTTGATGATAATGCTAAAAAGAAACTCATGGGGAGTATTAATGATGTTCTTATTATGGTTAACAATGCCTATGTCCCCATTGATTTCTATGTTTTGGATGTTGAATGCAATGCTTCTTGTCCTATTACTTTGGGAAGACCTTTTCTTAGAACTGTTGGTGCCATTATTGATATGAAAGAAGGCACCATTAAATATCAACTCCCACTCAAGAAAGGTATAGAACACTTCCCTAAGAAGAGAGAGAAGATTTCTTTTGCTTCTCCTATGAAAACAAAATTTGGTTTTAATGCTTCTTCATTTGAGAACACTTGATTCTTTTTCTTGCTTCTTATGCCTAACTTAAAGGCGTTAAAGAAAAGTACTTATTGGGAGATAACCCAAAAGTTTTAGAAGTTATTACCTCTGTAATAACCTCTCCTTATCCTTTTTATTTGCTTTTTGTGCCAAGAGTAACCTCTAATGAGAGAGAAGTAATGATTGGAAAAGTTGCTGTCTCGAAACAGATTTCTATGCTTCACCGTAACAATTCGTGTAAAATCTCTGAATGTATTTTTGAGGCGTGAATTTGTGTGCTTCTGCCTCAGGTTGTTATTTAACTTTCGTTAGTTCAACACTTTTTGATTTGAGAAACAGAAGGTCTTCGAAAAAATTCGTCTTTACCTGCTGGTCTGTTTTGACAGATTTCTGCCATTTTCTACATTTGCTTCTTGTTGGTTTCTTTTTGAGTTCTTTTGGGGAATTGAGCTTTTTGAGGCAAGTGCTACAGTAGCTAGTGTTATAATGGAAGTTTATTTGGTGTTAGAACTGAACCTAAATATTTATTATCTTGTTTGCACTAATGTTGCTAATAAAGATTATGTGAAGTTTTGTATGAAGGAAAATTTTCAGGTGTATGGAAGGAATGAGTAATGAGATGAAGAATGGACTAAAACTCAAGCTTGGAGATGCCACGTGTGTCACCCCAAGAAATATCCAAGAAGTACAAGCGTCAAATCTTGGGGATGCCCAAGGCATCCACTTCTTCATCAATAAAAATCACAGGTTTCTTCCAAACGCTTCATTTTTATTGTTTCATGCACAGTTGTGTTGTTCTTGGAGCGTCTTCTTTTTCGTTTTTGTTTTGGTTTTTCATTTTCTTGGTTTGCTTAGTTTGCTAAATAAATTGGTTGGACCCCCTCTTTCATATATTGGTTTTCAAATAGTTTGGTTTGGATTGGAAAATAGTAGGAAACCTCATGCTTAAGTGGTAAAAAGAGCTTGTTTTTAACTGTCGCCTATGCTTTTTCATGCCATGCTTGATATTGTTTTGGCTTTATGCTTAGTATTCTTTGCTGTAGCATGACTTGTTATAAACAATTGAGATTTCTTAATGTGCCTTGGATGAATCATGCGTTGTTTTAGCATATTAAAGCATAGTATTGTGGTATTCTCTTTTGATGCTTTATTTGGGTTGACTTGGTGCATGCTCACACCATGTTATGACTATCTCAAGTCACCATAGACTTTATGATCCTTTAGTTTTCAACTTGTAGTATCACTTTATGCTTTGATCAATGATGTTTTGTCGCTCTGCATGATTATGGCCATTATTGCTCTCTTAGTTTGTCGCTCCCAGTCTTTTGCTAGCCTCCACAACCAAGTATGAGTTCCACTCATGCATCCAACTCCCTAAACAAAGTTATTCCAAAGATTCCACCATACCTACCTACTAGCTTATGCTATTCCAAGTATATTCATGCTTTTGTTTACCTTCCAAATTAAACTTGTTATGAGAAAACTAGTGATTAAAGCTCTCACGAACTTGATGGCACACTTTACTTTTCTTTCCCTTAATAAACTTGAACCATTGTGTCATCTATGTTGTATATGCTTGCACTTATTTGTTGGGGATTAGTAGAACCATGCTGTCATGGGGAACGCTTTCAATATTGCACTTGGTACTTGTACCTAGTTGATATCATGCTCTTTTGTCTATGGATGTCGTTGGTGTGAAATGAAAGGGGAGCTTGTAAGTCCATGGAGTTATGTATATGTGTTAGAGAAACGCCTGGGCCGCTGGTCTAATCCATGCTGACATGGTGGAAACCTGCAGCATAACCATAATGAGCTGTCTATGAAGCATTCTTCTTATAAAAAAAGAGTCCTATATTGAGAAAAAGAGAAAAACAGAAAAAAAAGAGATTATGAAAAGAGGAAAGAGAGAAAAAAGCACCATATTCCCATGGTAAATAAGAAGATTGCTAAGATGCTTGTTGTCTGCTTGCCTTGTCATTTTGATATGGGGATTCTTTCGTATCATCGGGCAAGGGGTACCCCGTTGGCAGTTCTCTATGATACACATGTACTTACAATGACAAGAACTTACCGGTGACTAAACTTGAGTAGCATGAGGAGCGACCCTCATATTCAAGGGACATGAGATTTCTAGCTTATACTTCGTCAAGCATATACACCATAGTTTTTTCACTTTAACCTTAATCACTTCAAGATGCTTATGATAGGGGCAATGAGAGCTGAAAGCTATAAGTACCATAATTTTTGGAATCTCTTTATGAAACTTGAATCTCTGCTTCCTTCTATGAAGGCCTTTCTCCCACCATTACATTGAGTCTCCACCTTCTACGTTTATGCACCTACTTTGAGAGCATAGTGGCCATTCTTAGTTCTATGTGCATTGTCCCAAGAGTAGTTGATTGATGCATAACTTGATATTGCTTGTTTTAAACTATTTGTATCTAGTCACTCTTATGAACTTTGAAGGTGTCCTATGCAATTATATTTGCTACTCTATGAAGGACAAGCTGAATGCTATTATGCTATGTTTTCTTTATGTGAAACAAACAAACGTCTTGCAAAGCATTGTTATTCATGAATCTTTTGTTTGTGCCTTTTCATGTTGCATCATAGTTTCTTTGTCTTATTGCTAGAACTTTGTCTTTCATGTTATGATTGAAGTACTATGATCCTCGCCTTGAATGTTTTACAAATACTTTGATCAAGTCTTTGATGGTGCATGTCACCTCAAAAATTATTTTTTTTATCACTTACCTACTCGAGGACAAGCAGGTGTTAAGCTTGGGTATGTTGATACAATGCAAATGTATCTATAATTTTTGATGTTCCATGCTTGGTTTTATCTACTTTCTTGTGTTTTGTCCACACTTTGGAGTACTTTTCATATGATTTCTTGGACTGACCTATTAACAAGAGCCACAGTGCCAGCTGCCTGTTTTCTGCTATTTTCGGTTCCAGGAAAGTCAGAAAATGAATATTCTCGGAATTGGACGGGACAAAAGCCAAAGTGCCTATTTTTCCGGAAGACATCTGATGCCAGAATACGAGACGGTGAAGGGCTGGGGACCGGCCACACCACCTGGCCGGCACCAGGGGGTGGTCTGGCCGACCCCAGCACCCCCTCGGCCTCTCCTTCCGCCTGTAAGATGCCCTCGGTATGAAAACCCTAAGGACCCGATCAAAAATCCACGAAAGAGTCTGTAGCCACCGCCATCTCTGTCCCTGGATCAGGAGGGATCTGAAGCTCTTCCCGGCACCCTGCCGGAGAGGGGAATTCACCCTAGAGGCCTTCTTCATCATCATGCAAGCCTCCGGTGTGATGCGTGAGTAGTTCATCTTCGGACTATGGGTCCATGTAGTAGCTAGATGGCTGGTTCTCCTCCTTTGTGCTTTCATGTCTAGATCTTGTGAGCCCCGTTCATGATTAAGGTCATCTATTTGTAATTCTGCATGTTGTGTTTGCGGGGATCCGATGGATATTGAGATGTTATTTCAGATTGATTATTGATTCTATCATGTCTTTGTTATTTGTGATCTTGTATGCTTTCTGTTGTTAGTAGCTATCTTGGCCAAGTAGATGCTAGCAACTCCAAGAGTTAGTATTTATGCTCGATAGTGGGTTCATGCCTCTGGTAATCTGGGGAAGTGATAGAAATCTCTAAGATACTAGATGTGCTGTTGCTACTAGGAAGAAAACAACAATCCTTTGTTCATAGAACAATCGTATTGTTTATATTACACGCAATTCGTAAAGCAATAATCTGTTGCTTGCAACTTAATACTGGAGGGGGTTCGGATGATAACCTGAAGGTGGATTATTAGTCATAGATGCAATTGGATGATGGTCTATGTATAATGTTGTAATGCCCAATCAAGTTCCGAAGGAGTCAAGATGATTAGTATATGCATGTATTGCTTTCTCGATGTTTGTCAATTGCCCCGCCGTAATTTGTTCACCCAGCATGTTATCTATCTTAAGGAGCGCCACCTCTAGTGAACTATGGACCCTGGTTCTTTCTTTTACATATAATCTACAAACTGTTTACTGCTTTGTGTGTACTTTCTGCAAACTATTAATTTTACCACTCGATACGTTTAATCCTTTGTTTTCAGCAAAACCGATGAGATTGACAACCTCATCGCAAGTTAGGGACAAAGTTATGTGGTTGTGTTGTGCAGGTCTCCACGTTGCTGCTGGCACCGGTAGTGCGCCCTGCCAACGTTCGCTAGAAACACCTTTAGGGTGTTTCCTTGCTCCTACTAGATTGATAACCTTGGTTTCATACTGAGGGAAAACTTGCTGATGTGCTCATCATACCTTCCTCTTGGGGTTCCCCAACGAGCTCGATATATTTTGGGCCATCACATATCTATCACCATATTTGGGGTGTAAACGAATCGGATTTTGATCATACCATATCCTTTTCCATATTCGCTTCTCGGATTCGGATCGGAGCGGATAATGACAGGTTGCGGATTCGAATGCGGATTTACTGGAACGTGGATTTGAATAAGAAATGGAGCGGACTCGGGACGGAAATGAAAGTAGTCGGATCAATACTCGCATAGGATAATAGAGAATTAGATTTCTAGCAAACTTTTGAAAGAGAATTAATATTTTGGCCTTTCATGAATCAACTAGATAAGATAATAGAGATATGGTGTTAAAATACAGCGTTAGACATGTTCACAAAATGAACTTCGTAACTAAATAAGTAGTAGATTTGTGATATTCCCCTTGACTTTTGACTCTAAAATCGGATTATCCGGTTTGAAACACTCAGATAATCCTAATTAATTTTCGGATAATTCATCTCCGCATGCTATTTTCCATACCATATCCTACACTATATCCGGGGCATCACGTCGGAATCGGATATCCTTATCCGCCGGATTCTATAAAATCGGATATGGATTTTGTATGTTTCCATGTGGTGTACTCCTTCTGACCCATATTAGTCTAGATACATTCGTATATAGTTAAGTTATAGTGCTAGATACATCTGTATGTAGATGAATGTAAGTCAACTAATATGGGTCGGAGGGAGTACTATTTTTGAAAATTATAGTGGAGCTATTTCGCCACATATTTTGTGTACCTTTTTTCACAAACTACCCATTTAGCATAATAAAATGGAAAAATCAACATTTTGTGAAAAAGTTTGAAACTCCCATGAACGCTTGCCATGCCAAGATGCACCTATGTGAAAAATTGGGGTGCATTATCTGCAAGGAAACTATGGGATTGGTCACCCCCTTGATGTTTTGTCTTAAAAGTGAGAATAAGTCATACATGAGAGTAATTTTTGAGAAGGGTTTTTAGAAATAATTCTGATAACTAGGCTTTCTATTTTTCTTGGAAACTTGGTCACATGAAAGGACTCTCTGCGTTATATTTACATTTTTCTGATAATTCTACATTTTGTTGATTTCTTTCAAAATGAGGTCAAAATTGGCGACATGTGAGTTCACATCAAATGGTCGATATTTTCAAATTTCTTTGTGAATACTAGAGCATAGTTGTATTTGAATTAATTTTGTACCAAAGTATAGAACAATTATATTTCAAGTTTGAATTAATTTTGTGAAATAGCCCGTAACTCATTTAAATTGGCAAAAGTAGTTATAATTAGAGAAAAGTAAATATATCCAGTACTTTGGCATCCTATGTGTTATAGTACTTTTGAAAATTATAGTGGAGATCGTACATGATGGCTTCCAACGTCTTCGTGCCGATCTAAAGTTCATTAAGCATTCCGAGAATTAGTACAAGTATCTAGGAGAATCACTAAGAAAATCTACAAAAATTAGAAATTGCACGATGATCTCCGGCTCTGCTTACTTGAGGAAAATTTGCCAGATTCTGGGCAGACACAAATGTTGAAGCTGGTGCTCAATCTTGTTGATAGGGGCGATCCACTAGAAAATAAAAATTGAAAATTTATCGGTCCCACTCAGCAAATAACGAGTCCCACCTAAAATAACTGGTCCTACAGTCAGTTATTTGTTGGTACCACCAATATCTGTAAATTTTGACGGTCTCATGGTCCCACCTGTAAACATTTTAAGGTCCCACTCATGTAGGGTTGTCAAGCAAATAACGGTTAAATGGCTTGACTCGACGGAAACGCTCTGTGTGACTATTCATGATGTTGGGTTTGAGAGAGGGGGCAAAAGTTAGAAGTGTTTTGAGCACTAGTCATTCTTACAATAATACATACTCCCTCCGTTTCGTAATATAAGATGTTTTAGCTTTGTGAAGGTAATGAATCTAGACGCTTTTTAGTGTGCAGATTCGGAGTGAACTTCGCCGAACCTACACACTAAAAGATGTCTAGATTCACTACCTTCACAAAGCTAAAACATCTTATATTATGAAACGGAGGGAGTACATGTGAGAGAAGGATCGGTGGGGAAGAACGTATCATTCACCTATGCACTTACAATGTACACACTGAATAACACCGTCGGTAGAATATATGCTAGTTGATAAAATTACATTTTATTTTCTTAGATAAATTGATAATACCGAGTTAACATCTATTTGTTTGCCACCAAATTCCTATACCGATCATATGTATATATTTGATTTGCATATACCGCATCCCCGTAAACCGGGCCATGACATATATGAACAATACTGTTGTAATGCAGCCTAAACGTATGAGTATACCCACTGTCACGAATTAGATGTTGGAGAATTATCTAGATCTATACGTATCTAGACGCGATAAATACGAATCTAGATAATATATACGAATCTAGACAAATCTTCAATATCTAATTCAAGACATAGTAAGTATTATTTTCTTGGAAGCTAGAGGGTGATTACGCGTGGAGCCGTAGCTTTTGTTCATTTTCATGTACGTACAATTACTTGGATACTTTATATGCTCTAGCAGTACTTGGTTGGTGCTGCATCGTTATCGGTCTCTGTCTCTCCTCTACAAAGAAAAGAATTCTCATGCGTATGGGTGACATTAAATCTTTGCAGAAGGGACATTTTACTGCAGAGAAACAAACCCTTTTTTGGCCATCAGAATAAGTTGACACTACTCCCTCCGTTTCATAATATAAGATATTTTAGATTTTGTGAAAAAATATATCTAGACATCTTTTAGTGTGTAGATTCGGAGTGAACCTATACAATAGAAAATATCTACATTCACTTTACAAAACCTAAAACATCTTTTTTTTAGCCGGAGGGAGTAGATTGCAAGATCCAATTAGAATGCACCATATATAAATCTTCTTGTACATAAGCTTGCGACCAAATACAGTACACTAGCAGAGCAACATCAGGACCCAATCGGAAGCTAAGCTTGGAAAGATGCTTGGCCATGCTTGCATTGGATGTAAGCTAGATGCTCATATACAGTTGTTTAAATATTATAATTTTGGCTCATTGCGGCTGCATCAACAACCAAAACGTGCATGTCCCGACGCCAACTTGTACTTTCTTGTGAAGCCAAACCAACCATCGGTCATCCGGGCATTTTTGGAACCTTCTTGGTATTAGTTTTCAGAGCACTTTGTCCCCATTTTTGATTTGGATATGTTGGGAGCTTCCGTTGTCCCCTTGGTCATTTGAGTAGGTGACGTACCTACACATGTCACATGGTACTAGTACTATGTCTACTGCTAAAAAAATACTATTACGTTTTTTTTTACATTAATTACCTTGTTGATATACAAAGTGCACTCATAGATTAGTTTTGAAGAGATCGATCGAAGACCATATGATGGATCAACAATTCAACATGCGTGGCCTCCACTCGTACGTGGTGATTGAAGATGAGGAAGATGCCTAGGAAAATTCAGCAGAGCATGGTCCTCCACAACACACAGATACTACAGCGGTGCGGTCCTGGAATTAGAACTGGGGAGATCGAGGAGAGAACATGGTCCGGTCATGCTCTTGCACCAAGTCCACACCCACATATGGATGCTTTAATAACTATACTAACTTGGCAATACATAGGGGTGCTGTGTTTGTGTATACTAGTAGTAGTAGGAGTAGTAGTAACGAGTTATATATTGTGTTCTGGACTTTCTTCATTAATCAATTTGTCTATCCTAACTAGGCAATAAATAGGTTCTGTGTCCAATGTTTTCTGGAATTTTCTACTTTATTACTCCACGTGGATAAGACACTGAAAATTTTAAAATTATGAACTATAGTATTTTGTATGAAAATATAGTGGTACGGAAACAATTAGTAGTACTGCTCCCTCCGTCTAGAAATAATTGATTTGGATTTGTCTAGATTCGAATATATCTAAACGCATTTTATTGTATAAATACATTTGAATTTAGACAAACCCCAAGTTAGCTATTTCTAGCCGTCTCAAAATAGATGTCGTAGGCTCGTGAAAATTTGGATGAATTTATATAGGTGGAGCTCCTGCCTGGTTTACCCAAAAAAAAAATTTGAAACTGATGTATACATGAAACATCCTTTTCGTAGTTTGTCCACTTTGCAGAAATCGCAGTGTCGGTACGCTTGCTTTGCTCCACCGTGCAGGGCGCAGCAGCCGCACGCCAAGATAATATAAGCAGCCAGCCTCCTTGTTCCCGTTTTCCTCCTCAAGAAGAGGCAGCCGCTCGCCAGCTAGCCCAGCCAGCCCAGGCACGCGCGCACGGCGAGGTTCCGCGATCTGCCAAGCTGCCCGTCTCGGTCAACACCGGCAGAGACAAAGGATCCAGGACTTCCGGCGGCCCAGCTCTCTAGGTAGCTTGCCTCGCCGGGGCGAGGGAGAAGCTCTGCGCGCGCGGCATGAAGCAGCCGCAGCATGGCGGCGGCGTCCTGGGCGTGCGGTTCGAGTCGCAGCGGTTCCGGCTGCTGTCCATCGTCGTCGGCTGCTTCCTCATCTCCGTCACCTTCCTCCTCTCGTCCCGCCCCGAGACCACCGCCTTCGACACGCGTAAGTTATTACCTTTTTCTCCGGGTTTCCGGCATTGGTTCCGTCCAAGTTTTCATCGTGCCGTTACTCGGAATTCTGAAACTGATAGCACGGATGTTGCGTGCAGTGAGCCCCAAGCCGTGGCTGGAAGAAGCGCGCAGCACGCCGGCCACGAGCGCCATCAAGACCGTCAAGTCTTCTTCGCCCTCGCCCAAACTAGGTACGTACGTGATACTACCTCACAATTCTCTTCCCTTTGTAGCATGGTATAATCTCCGTCAATTGCTTTGCATGGACGTGTCGGGTCTGATTAATTTGCCGGCCGGGCTGAATTCAGGTCGGGATTTCCTGGTGGACGTCGCGCCGCGGCAGGGGGCACAGCGGGGAGAGAACCATGGGCGGCAGCCGAGCGCCGGCGAGAAGACAGAGACGGAATGTACGTATAGCCTGACCACGACCGATGTGTATCATACTGTCACTTTGCCGGAATTACTCTTGTCGTTTGCGCGCCGTTCGTTCGTGGAGGATTTTTAGTTGTTTAGATGTTTTAATTTTGTGAAAGGAGTGTATCTAGACCTCTTTTAGTATATAGAATCACTCCGAACCTACATACTAAAAGACGTCTAGATACATTCAAATTCATAAAGCTAAAACATCTTATATTTCTAATCGGAGGAGATGGCGTACCATGTATCTTATGGTTGGACACTTGGCAGGGGTTAAGGACACGGTGATAATCGAGGATCGGGCCGGCGGCAGCGAGAGAGCGGAGCAGGAGGAGGCGGAGAGCGCGCTGGATGCCGCCGCCGGCACGGATCGGCACCCCGGCGTCCAGGACGATACACAAGCACAAGCAGGTACGCACATGCGCCGAATGAACCAGGAACGTGCGCGAGTACGTACGTGCCACCGCCCCCCACGACGTTCGCGAGTCAAAAGGGGCGAGAATCCTGGCGTGTGCCGGTGTGCGAGGCGTTGACGTGCTAACCGAACTCGTAAATTTGCAGGCAGGACCACCCAAGAGGAGGAGGAGGAGGATGCGGTCCAGCATGACGACTTGCCAGTGCAGACCACGGCACAGCCGGCCGTGGAGACGACGCCTCCTACGACGAAGCCGGCTCAGCAGGACCAGCTGCCAGTGCCAGGTATCGGACTAGTATAACCCTGCATCCACGGCACACGGAACGGGGAATTCTTCCCAAGTTCAGTTGACTCTTCATGATCGTGACGCGCCTAACATGCGTGCGGGTCTCTTCAGGTTTGTTCTCAGACAAGGAGACGCAGAACGTCGGTGGCCGGATGATGAAGCTCCAGGCCGAGAAGGTCACAACCACGACGGAACAGCAGCAGACGCCGCTAGCCCCGCTGTGCGACTTCTCCGACCGCCGCGCCGACATCTGCGACTTCACGGGCGACATCCGCCTGGACGCCAACGCGTCCACATACACCGTCGTCGTCGACCCGACCACACCCGCGCAGTCGCACAAGGTGCGGCCGTACCAGCGGAAGGGCGACGCGACGTGCATGGGCCGCGTCACCGAGATCACCGTGCGCACCTCCTCCTCCTCCTCCTCCTCCTCCTCACCTCCCCCGCAGTGCACGCACGCGCACACCGCGCCGGCCGTCACGTTCTCGATCGGCGGGTACACGGGGAACATCTTCCACGACTTCTCCGACGTGCTCGTCCCGCTCTACAACACGGCGCACCGGTACGGCGGCGACGTGCACCTCGTGATGACGAACGTGGCGCCCTGGTGGCTGGTCAAGTACGACAAGCTCCTGCGCACCATCTCGCGCCACGCGCCCATCGACCTCGCCAACGCGGGCGGCGCGGGGGAGGTGCACTGCTTCCCGCACGCCGTCGTCAGCCTGCGCGCGCACCGGGAGCTCACCATCGAGCGCGACCGCAGCGCGGACGGCCTCGCCACCCCCGACTTCACACGCTTCGTCCGCCGCGCCCTCTCCCTGCCCCGCGACACCCCGACGCGCGCCGCCGAGGGGAAAAAGCCCCGGCTGCTCATCATCGCGAGGCACCGCACCCGCATCCTGCTCAACCTCGGCGACGTCATCCGCGCGGCGGAGGAGGCCGGGTTCGAGGCGGCCATGAGCGAGTCGGACGTGGGCGACTCCATCTCGCGCGTCGGCACGCAGATCAACTCGGCCGACGTGCTGGTGGGCGTGCACGGCGCCGGCCTCACCAACATGATGTTCCTGCCGCCCGGGGCCACGCTGGTGCAGCTGGTGCCCTGGGGCGGGCTGCAGTGGATCGCGCGCATGGACTACGGCGACCCCGCCGAGGCCATGGGCCTCCGCTACGTGCAGTACGAGATCGGCGTCGACGAGAGCTCGCTCAAGGACAAGTACCCGAGAGACCACGAGATCTTCACCAACCCGACCGGGATGCACAAGAAGGGGTTTGGGTTCATGAGGCAGACGCTCATGGACGGCCAGAACATCACCGTCGACCTCGGACGCTTCCGACCCGTGCTCCAGGAGGCCATCGCCAACTACCACCTCGCCGCGCAGTAGATAGCAGAGATCCTAGCTACTAGTAGTATGAATATACACCGTCCAAATATCCAATACAATGTATGTATCTACAGTTCTACACATACATACATACATACATACATACATACATACATACATACATACATACATACATACATACATACATACATACATACATACTTCAATTTTTTGTTCATTTCTTTTATTTCTCTCTGGAAGATTGATTGCCGAGGTCATGTATTTTTGTTTTTGCGAGCTAGTAGACACTATAATTTGGCTACACACAATGTGGTGCCTCTAGGAGTTACCCAAAACGGCGTCACAAATTATGCTCAATGCAGAGCTTCACCATATTTGTGCCACCTCGCGAGTGCAACAAACTGAAACTAGTCCCAGCTGCACACAGTAGCTATCATGCATGTTTGCCGTCCTAGCCAGTGCTTGACTTTTCCCATGCGGTTGGCTCTCACGTTCCGATCTCGCACACTATACCACACTATATCATGTCCTTAATTAATTTCAGACGGTAGCTAGCTCCTTGCCCCTCCATCCAAAAAATAATGTCAGAACAGTACGTACTCGCTGGCCTGCCACGGAGTACAGAGCAAGAGCTATAGATCATCGCACAAGTGTCAGCAGCAGCTGATGGACGCTGAAAGGTCATATACATACACGAGCCAATAGTGAAAGATTTTGGAGCTAGCTGGAAACGCTACTTTTTTCTAGCTTAACTTCCGCGAATTTTTAAGACAGCTAAATCTAATGGGGATATTATAATATGGTATCGCGCGAACGTGAGGATTATCCCCGGCGTGATGCCCCCATGACCACACGATCAAGATCAGACGGTGCAAGAAAATCAGGGGGGCTTTTTTGTTTAATGCCATTACTGTAAGGCAACTTTCTTTAAATGGTGAAAAAATACTACGGAATAACGTGGATAATCACCCTTTTGAGAAATTAGATATCGTGGAAGAGAAATAACCCTAAGTGCATCTCTAGCACATTCCTTAAAACCGGTTAAAGGAGTAAAATTTCAGTGTTAAGAGCCTAAACTTTCGCGAATTTTTAAGACTGCCAAATCTAATGGGGGGATATTACAATATATTATCGCACGATCGTGAGGAATATCGTGTGCAGGGCGCGATGTTCCCTTGGCCACAGGATCAAGATCAGATGGTGCAAAAAAATCTAGAAAAAAAACAAAGAGGTAACACAATGGAGTTTTGTATTTAATGCCATTATTGAACATGCTTGTTTAAGGCAACTTTCTTTAAATGGTGAAAATTTACTATTGAACAATGTGGATAATCACCCTTTTGAGAAACTAGATAGGCTGGAAGAGAAATACCTCTAAGTGCATCTCTAGCACATTCCTCAAAACAGGTTAGAGGAGTAAATTTTTTCTGTTAAGATGCTAAACTGCACCTAGCCGAACCCTTATCAGCTTTAGAGGCTAAACCTATACTACTACCACTCACCCCACTGTGGTCCTTCACTCGTCGGTTGGCCTCAAGCAGCTCTAAGCTTGGAGCACGCATGCATGGAAGTTCCACGACAGCTCGCCGACGCGCTTGTGGAGTGTGTGTGCATCTGCAGCAGGGGCCATGTGCATCTAATGTCTCCCAAGTGCAGGAGATCTATTATAGTACATTTCAATAAGAAAAGGTTATCGAACCCACGAGGAGATGAAGGTATTGGTTAGCAAGTTTGACAAGTAAAATAATGAAAGATGCAAAGGTTTTATGTTTTGAGTTTATAGTTTGCAGAAAATTAAATTGCTGTAAAGTAAATTGCAATAAAGTAAATGCTCTTTTCAAAGGAAGCTCAATCTTCTATGCAACAAGAGGGCAAACTCAAGTTTGTGTTCTTATATGTGACAAACGTTCTTGAGAGCAGCATGGATTTACTTAGCATAAAGATATCTACATAAGCATGTAAGTATCTTGTCTAAGTTTTATTCTCTTTGGTGGATCCTAAAATAGGTGCTACCATATACATGAGCAAGTACACCCCTTATGGTTGGACCTAAGGCCATTTTCATGAGCAACAAAGGATTCATTAAGACCAATAAAGGGCACTTTGTAGGAAAGTCGCGTAAATCATCTAAAAATGCATAAATAATGGTATATTGATACAAATATCATTCTAAACTAATCATATATGTTGCTATTATGATGATACGAAATGCACGTATCACCGACCCGGACTTATCCTAAGATCTAGCCTCCCATATAAAGGCTAGGCGGGATCGCCGGGAGGATCATCGAAACTTTCATACTCACACGCCAGATCTAATCTGCACAACATAGCCATCTCAGCGATCTTGTAAACCTTTAGTTTCTTAATCAATCAAGAACAAAAAAGCAGGACTAGGGTTTTTCATCTGAAGGCCTGAACTTGGGTAAACCTCGTGTCCCTATTGTTTGTCTATTAGCCGATGAAGTTTCCAGTGTACCGCTCTTCCCGAAAAATATAAGTCCATCAAGTATCCCCGTTGTTTGACGTGATCATCCCATGTCAGTACGACTACATCATCACATGATCTCTTGATCGTTTTTCCGCGTGTTCTACATGGGTATGTAGATATAATCCAGCTCATTACTTATATATAGTAGATCATATCTTGATCTTGCTCACTCTCTTGAATGAATTTTTTGTTTTCCACTCTGCTAATCCCATCAGTTCAAAGTTGAGTGTGGATTTGCTGCCACAGGGGATAGCTGTCCCCCTTGTATCTACCATCCATGTCAGCATAGAGATTTGTGCAAATATATAGATTTAGGTTTGCATCCGACAAATAATAAATAGTGATTACATAATTATGAGAGCATATGTCATGCTGCAGCTTGCATTGCATGCATGCCATGTAGAGCCAAGTGGCAGAAGAAAAATCATAAACGTCCAAGGAAGCAATAGTGTTGAGAGCTTTAGCAGCGGATGTAAACAACAACCAATCAAAAGCTGTCAGCCAGTGAAAATACTCGGATCTCAAGCACAGTGTCACAGTGTATGATTGGACAAAACGATTGGCCATATGATATTACTTTATGTCAAAGAACGCTTGGAAGTATTACCAACAAGTAGGCATCGTAAGATAACCACGGCAGAACTAAACCAGGTCATGTAATACTAAATTATTATTCGTATATGATAAAAGTTGTCGAAAACTGTCGCACATGGGCACAAGTGTTCCTGTTTTTCTTTTTAAATAAACTACTACATTTAGGGCACCACAAATTCTGAATATAAATATATGATTAGATACATACATCTAGAATGTACGATAGAAATTTCGTTTAAAAACATGTTATATTTTAGGGTACAGAATTTTTTTGACAAAATATACGTATTTCTAGTGTTGTTCACAGTCATAATTTTTTCCATGTAGCTTAAAATACAAAGATTTTTCACTAAAATTTTGCACAAATATATGGACCATGTACGTGTATTCCCAAGAACGAACAACAATACATACATCGTTCATCATGCTCTTGTATTGCCTTGCGCATGCATGGCCTGAAGTAACACATGGCCGTCTAATGGAAAGTAGCCTGGAGATATGTGTGGAGTATGTAACATTGTACCTCTACGGGCATGGCTTTTAATAACTTGTTAGAACTCAGTCTAGGTATGTGAACAAGAGGTCGCATACCAAATCAGTGTGTGTTTGTACATGATTAGTGCAGCCTGGCAGAAACTTCACTTTAATACTGTCTGAAACTATACTGCTTGGAGAATATGGGTAGAAAATTTGGCAATGGCGCATCTCACAAAATAAACCGTTGTATGTTACTCATCGAGATAGTCTGACAAAGGATAAATCGACACATCTCTAGTACATCAACATATAGCTAGCTATATGCACATATACCTACTGCATTAGAAATGTGTACTACATCAGGTGTTATGCATCTGTGGTACACACAAGAAGCCACGCTCGGTTGAGTTCCCCAGTGACGCATGCAAAGGGATGCATGTCTAGACATGAGTGTAGGACCATCTGGTACTCTGGTGTGAATTTGTCTCTGTTCGTTGCTCGTGTCTTGTGTCAATGACATGGGCTGCCTACATGCAAATTTGTTACAAACAAGTTTACCGAGCATCGCGGTGATGTCTTCCTAATCCGATTTGGCACAAATCTCGACAACGTCGATCCTGTGGTTCGTTGATGGGGGGCAGCTATCCCCTGGGCAGGAGACTATTATGCGTTCAAAGTTATCAAGATATTACTTTAGAGGATATTTTTCGTCTAGAACCGAGAGGAAGAGAAATTTGGAGATTTTTTTTAGATTATATCACTACTTTTTCGTAAAGAGCTAATTTGGGGTAAACGATCAAATACTTGAGATGTTCAGAGTGATCTAGGAATTGCTTAAGAGGATATTTGATATCAAAATGATACCACCTTTTTCCATGGATAGATCAAAAACGTGTTGCCCCACTAGTAGAAAACAGACCTTTGGTCCAGAGCGGCTATAAATGCTCTGGTACCAACGGCTATAAATGGCCGCAGGGCCCAGAAAACATTAGTCCCAGTTCGTAGGGGAACTTTAGTCCCGGCCGTGACTAAAAGGTCTCGCGCGGAAAATGAGCGCATGTGTGGACGTTTAGTTCCGGTTGTTAAACGAACCGGGACTAAAGGGCCCGACTATATCTTCTTTCTCTCCCCTGCCCGAGCCATTTTAAGCTCACACAAGCATCTACCTCAAATTTCTTCCCTCATGCTCGAGTTCTTGCCCATTTTTCTCAAGATTTGTGAAGATTTCTTGGCTCTACATCTATCTAAGGGTCCTAAGAGGTTAGCAACTTCATCATTTCATATTTTTTTCTAGTTTTACCTCATTTCATGCTCTAGAAATGGAGGGATTTGTGTGGATTCTATCTCTCTATATATATGGTTAATTTGGCACATATAGTTGATGAATCGAAGAACAGAGCTACATGAGTTTATCCTATCTATATATCTTGGTTTGTCACATAGTCTCGAAATTCAGATGATTCATGGATGCATTATGCCGCCGTCGAGCAACAAAATATCCTTCTTCTTCTTCTACCTGCCGTCACAAACTCCATTGCAACAAAAATAAGAACTAAAACTATGAAGGCATACATATATATAGTGGCGCCCTAGAATTTTAATCACCGACCGTTTAAGCAAGCCAAAAACATGAACATGTCGGGGAGCTACCAAATTAAATTAGGGAGTGCCTCTATGGCGAGGTCCTCGAAGATGTCTGAGGACGAGATCCTAAGACATCTCCGAGAAGCTCTGTCGTAGTGGTGTCCCTGCTCTCGGACACCATATTTCAGTTTATATCTTCTCTAGCTAGATCAGCATGCTGGTGGAGCTAACTAATTTCACATATTAGAGAGTGCCTCTACGGCGAGCTCCTCGAAGATGTCTGAGGACGAGGTCCTAAGACATCTTCGAGAAGCTCCGCCGTAGTGGTGTCCCTGGTCTCGCACACCATCTTATAGTTCTTCACAAGAATGCATACTTATTTATAGATTAAGCAGCACAACATAGTGTCGGGCACTGAAGACATAATATCGACACACTCACCCCTAGTGCTGCCACCCCACCCAAAATAGTGTCGTCATTTACTGGCTTAGTGTTGCCCACTGAGAACATAGTGTCGACATGTTGTCGCCACATCCACATTTAGTCCCGGTTGGTGCCTCCAACCGGGACTAAAGGTTCATCATATCTTTAGTCCCGATTGTTGTCTTTAATTTTGTTTTTAGACTAGTACTAATTTTATCATCATGATTATGTTTGATGTACTTAATTAATTATATAATATAGATGAGCCGATAATGGATGTACGCTGACCGACTCTCTAGCGAGTTCATTAAAGGCGTGCATTCTTTTCTCCCTGTGGCCGAGGCAAACAAGCGGAATGGTTTGATGTCTTGTCCATGTGGTGTCTGTCGGAATCATAAGGAATACTCTTCCTCAAGAGTCCTTCACAGCCACCTGTTTTGGTCCGGTTTCATGACCGGCTATAATTGTTAGACCAAGCACGGAGAAAGAGGGGTTATAATGGAAGACAACGAAAAAGAAGAGAATGATAACGACTACCCTACTATGTCCCCTGAATACGGTGGTACTACAATGGAAGACATTGATGAAGAAGAAGATGAAGAACGGGCATCAGATCTACCCGATGATGATCTTAGTTAGGTTAATTTAGTTAGTATTAGGTTAATTTAGTTAGTATTAGTATAATTAGGTTGATTTAGTTAGTGTTAGTATTAGTATTAGGTTAATTTAGTTAGTATTAGTACTCCCTCCATCCCAAAATGTAAGGCGCCTAAGCTTTAGCCAAAAGTCAACGTCTTCTAAGTTTGACCAAGTTTATACAAAAAATATGAATATCTACAATATCAAATGGATATTTTGAGAAACTATACTTTTTGGTGAATCTATTGATATCGATTTGGTATTATGAATGTTTATATTTTTATGTATAAATTTGGTCAAACTTAAAATAAGTTGACTTTTGACTAAAGTTTAGGCGCTTTACATTTTGGGATAGAGGGAGTATATGTTAATTAGGTTAATCTAGTTAGTATTAGTATATGTTAATAATTAGGTTAATTAACATATAGTAGTTGATTTAGTTAGTGTTAGTATTAGTATTAGGTTAATTTAGTTAGTATTAGTATATGTTAGTATTAGATTATTTTAGTTAGTATTAGTATTAGGTTAATTAACTCCCTCCGACCCATATTAGTTGACTTGGATTTATCTAGGGTTAGTTAGAATACTTAGTTAATTAGGTTTAGTTTAATTAGTGTTAGGTTTAGGGTTAGTGTTATTAGGGAAATACTTAGTGATTTAGTTACTGTTTATGTTTTATGATTATTTATTGCTATTATTTAGTTATGCTGCGTCCTCCTCGTCCGAGCCTACTGGACTCCGTCAGTTCCGGGGATGTCCGAGCCTGGGCTCCGCCGAGTTGGCACTGGGAGGTGCTACCTGTCGGGACTCATACCTTGGTAAGGAATCCGGGTATCATCGTCGACCTAGAGCTTCTTTGGTGGCGTCCACGAGGTCGAGGAGCGGTGCAGAGGGAGCCGGCCCCCGAGGAGGTGCTACATCATCGTATCAAGCAGGAGGACGAGCACGTACGACGATATATGTTTCTTTTAGAGACTAGGTTCTCCAATATTTTGCAGGTTCACGGATCTGATTACCCGAGCTATTCTCCGGTGATGGTTCCTCTTCTCTGGGTGCAGAGCTGTCGTGGCACAGAACGCGGCAGCCGAGTTTGCTAGTATGATTATTATTGTACTTTATCTTATGAGCGAGATGTATTAATAATGTACTTTATCTTATATTATTGTACTTTATCTTAATGCAAAATTGTTTCATTATTAGTACATAATCTTGTTTCTGTATCCGAGTTGTCGCAATTGTAATATTCTTTTACTTAATGCAGTATTCTTTTTCTGTATTAGTTAAGCTATGGACGGTAGAGAGAATGAAGAGGAGCTTCTCAACATGATAGATGAGGGTACCGGGGGTTACGATGATGGCTCCTAGTATCTTAATTTGTCTGGAGGAGACGAGGGTGGAGACGATAGTGGAGACGATGGTGCTGACCATGGTGGAGACCATGGTGAAGACACCTTAATAATAACAAACTACGTCGAGGTATATATAAAGCCTCTACCGATCGATCACTAGTATAGATGCACTAATTGATTCGTATATATGTACTGACGAATATTTCTTCTCTTAGACCTCCGCATCCGGCCAATCTTCTACAAGGACAAGAGGCCCGGCATAAAAGTTGCCCGCTGATGTCCGTTTTAGCATTGACTTAGTCTCTACACTAGGTCAACCGTTGGAGCCCAAAGAATCTGTGAATGCATTTGTACATCAATGCGGAGTGATTGTTAGAGACACCATCCCGATCACCACGCGAAATTGGAATAAGCCAAGAAAGAAAAGGGATTCAGCTGGGGCCATTTTTGTAGATGATAGAGCGAGAGATGCGATGTGGAATTCTCTCATGACACATTTCACCCTACCAGTCTTGGAGACTGATGAGCTCACAGAGCAAATGCCGAGGAAAGTCAAGAAGTGGGCTCTTAAGAAGATGGGCGAACTAATCAAGGATTAGAAGAAAATATTGTACCACAAATATGTATTGAAGAAAAAAACTCCTCCATTCACTGGCCCACTAGAGAAGCAACAGGATAACTGGGCCGCATTTGTGGAATACAAGAACTCGGCACCAGCTGTGGCAATGTCAAAAAAGAATAAGCTAAATGTAGCCAAAAAGAAATATCACCATCATATGGGCACAGGTGGCTACAAGAGTGCCATGCCTAAGTGGGATAAAGCTGAGGCTGACCTGGAGGCTAAAGGGGTCACTCCAGCTATGTCTCGTTGGCCCAAGAGGTCAAGAAATTGGGTACTCGGGCATGGGGCATGGTATGACCCAGAAACAAGCGAGATTGTTACAACCAAAGAAGTTGCTGCACCAAAAATGAACTTATTAAAGTGATAAAAGAGGTTGAAGAGGGAAAGTTTGTTCCCGACAGAGATAACGATGAGCTAACAAAGGCCCTCGGGAATCCTGAAAAGTCTGAACGAACAAGAGGGTTCGGACCTTCTTGTCCAAGGGCTATCGGATTTCCCGAGGACCTTGACACGTACAAAAGCTAATCGAGAAAAATAAAGTGACAAAAAGAGGAGGATGCGGAGCGGTTCGCGAGGTTTGAAGCCATGCTGCAGGAGCATCGGCAGGAGCTTAATGAACTTAAAGGACTCCGACAGCAAGATACTGCACCAGACAGTACGGTCGGCCCATCGCAACAGAAAAGGAGCGTGGCTTCCACTGAGGGCCACGATAATGATGCAACGATGGATGTGTATCCTGTGGATGCAATTAAGGAGAAGACTAGTTGTGAGCTGCATGTTGAACTGAAGAACATATCCATGAAGGTGCCTGTCGTCTTTGCTTTACCTTCTGCACTGGGAGCGACCTACCATTGCAATCCGATGCCAGCTGGCTATGCTCGTGTCGGTGTGGATGAAGTTCAACCGATGTGTCAGTCACTACAGCTTGACGTCCCTGGAGGTGAAGGGGAGACGACACTGGGAGAAGTCACGAGTGGCTTCATTCTTTGGAAAAAAGAATACATCAAGTTTCTAGGCTCGACACTAAAGCCACCTTCTCCACCGAGAAACAATCCATCACCTCCAAGGCCACCGTCTCCTCCCAGTAAAAGTCCACCACCTCCAAGTCCAATCCATGACCCTAACACGAGTCCATCTCAATCTACGTAGCCGTCTCCACCCACTAAGGGCCAAAAGCGGAAGAATAGCACCGCTCCGTCGAGCGATAACCGATGCCCAAAGCGACAGTTGTCGCCCCTCCCAAGAGTACCGCCGGTTCCTCCCAAGAGGGCTTACGACCAGACCGATAAGGAGACCGATGCGCTCGTACGGACCGAAGTGGATGCTCATTTTAAAAAGAAACAACCTGAGCGAGAGGTCCAAATAAAACCGGAAACCAAGGGCACTTTAGGAAATTACTGACGCAGTCATCCCAAGCTCAGTTAAATGCACCAGATGACTATACATGATGTCTTCAGAAGACACTGAAATAGAAGAGATCAAGTGATAGAGGAAGCATCACAAAAGAGGTTCCCACCAGGGGGAACAAGCAAAACAATCGAGTGGTAGTGGAAGCATCAGAACGGACGTCCCCCAACTGGGGAAATAAGCAAAATAATCAAGTGGTAGCCGAAGAACCAAAAGAGACGTTCCCCAGCTGGGGAAACAAGCAAATCAATCGCTCCCCCCTGCTCCAGGTACACATACCCGAACCTCAACTATATGAGGGTGAACCTATGGATCCGGAAACGGCTTATATATTGGCCGAGCAATGTAATATGTCTATTCATGATATTATTCACGACGCTCATATGCTCAAGGCTGAGGTAGCACCCAAAATTGTTCACGGGGAGCCTCTGGTCAGTTCTGAGAGGCTTCAGGATATGCCAACAAAAATGCGACGATTCCATGAATGGTACATGAAAACATCAAAAGAAGAGTGATATTGGCTCATAGTGAAAGTTCGAAAAGAGCATTACTTCACTGAAGACGAGGTCCCTATTGAATTTACAGAATTATTTCAGTTATTCAATCTAAAGGAACTCGACAAATCTATACTCAGTTGCTATTGTATGTAAGTGATTGCTTTATTTATGTAATTAAGTCTGTATCTCAGCTTGTTTAATTCATTGCCGGTAAGTATACTCACTATATTCTTTGGTACGCTATATATAATGATGCAGATTGAAGATTCTCGAATGTAAAAGAAAGGCTATCAACGGATTTGGGTTCATTGACCCACATCGAGTTAATGGAGCTGTGCTAAAGGATAAGCCACTAGAGACCGAGCAAAACTTGCTCCGGTTTCTCACGAACCAGCATTTCTGTAATGAAATACTATTTTCTTACCACGACGGCAAATGAGTTCTTCTACACATTAACTTTTCTTTACTCGATGTTCAGTGTAAATGATGAGTTACTGACGTATGTAAACCTTGCGTAGGTACCACTGGATTCTTCTAAGCATTTCAGTTGACTTCGGAAGAGTTCACATCATGGACTCACTAAACAAAGACATTGAAGACTACCGCAGCATTATCGATATGCTCCAGAGGTAATTTCAACCATTATCGCACTATATCGATTTCTTTCGTTCATTTTCTAGGATATCAAGTAGTTATTAACTCATACATTCATTTTCTTTATCGGGTAGGGTTTGGACACGGTTCAAGAACAAAGTCCGCGGTCAATGACGTGAGGAGCTATTTTTAAATCAGTCTCGGTAAGTAGTACGAGCTAAGTCCGCGCATCTATTTAATTCTATTTTATGTGCATTTATCATGCTAGAGTTATTATTTGATTGAATTCTATTCTTGTAAAGTGCGCGAGGCAGCCACGGGGGACTAATCTATGTGGATTCTACGTGTGCGAGTTCATTCGCATCAATACTGAGAAGCCCTTGGAAACTGTTCGAGTAAGTAAACAATATATTCATCCTTTATTTTTATTACAAAAAGTTGTGTTGAGTCTAATTCATACGATCTCCTTCTTTATAGTTGGACGCGATGCGGGACAAGCTCCTACCAGAGGACCGCCTACTAGCAACCCAAGAGGAATTTGCTGGATTTTTTGTCGACGAGGTCACGGAGAATTCTCTCTAGATAGACCCTAAAGCATCCATGTAATGATCTCCATGTAATCAAATAGACAGGCTCTGGACCCGGTTGGGACTCCATGTATGCTTGTAAGAGAAATTATATTATATATTGCATCAATATGTACAAGTACGGTGTAGTAGCGTTCAGTATGTATACGAAAACTTGTTCTAATAAAAACACAGAATACAAAATAATTGAACACAAAACACAAAATGAAAAGAAAAACACAACCCTAAAACCGGGACTAAATGTCCTCCAGCCTAGCGCGACTCGCGGGGCCACGTGGTTGGAACTCTAGTCCTGGTTCGTAACAGAACCGGGACTAAAGGCAGGACCTTTAGTAGTCCCGTTTTGGCAGTCCCAGTTTGCAATCCGGAACTAAAAGTCCTTACGAACCGGGGCTAATGGCCTGGTTTCCACTAGTGCCCTTTTAGATGGCTAACATGGGATTCATGATATTATAGCAAAAATTTCCCGGAAGTATTCAGAATGAACTAAAGAAGATTTAAAAGCTTGTTTGATGATTTTCATATACGAAATTTGGAATTTGGGTATCAGTAATATTAATTATTGCATAATTATTCTACTCCACAAATGAAAAATTTAGAACAAATACATAAATTTAGTGAAACCTGTAACAGAAATCGGAGAAGCTGCCCACTTTTTCAAAAAAGGAAAAAAAGTGAAGATATTCTTAGTGATAGTGAACCGACAGGTGGTCTAGTTGCTGTGGTTAGTTTGGCAGTTATGGTCACAGGGAAGGGTGTTTGGTGGGTCGTCCTTGTTGACTACATTCCCCAGATATCGTGCACGGGTTGATGACCTTGGGCACTATCACGTCACGATAGTTCGCTGGAGTTTCTGTTTTTGGTTAGGAGATGCGGCCGTTCAAACGTCCTGCTGCGCGGCACGACTTGCTTAATCATGCAAGGCCAATTATTTGGTACTCACACCAACACACGCTGGAGTACGTAGCATGTATGGAGTAGATCATGTACAGATGTACTTGCACCATCAGAAGAACAAATCATCCGACACACACGGTAGCAGAAAATGCTGTCAGTGAAAAAAGATTATACTAGTCCTCTTTTCGTCCACGCGCTGCCGCTAGGAATCTATATTAATATAGCAACCACGATTTATATCGCTCTTGGATCAGACAACACAATGTCCAAAAGAAAAGACGAAGAAAAAGAAGAAGCAAAAGAAGAGAAAACAAAGCCGACGCCAATGGCTCGACGAAAGCGATGATGACCCGCCACCGCTACGCCCTCCGGAGAAGTACCACCATGCTCCTAGCGCTCCGAAGCGTCGCGTACCAATCAACACCTTCAAGAAGAAAGGCGACGACAACGACACTACTTCCTGGACATGTCCTAGGGTTTCCCCCGATACGCAACGGGAGGTGGGGAAGAGATACACCCGACGTCCTTCAGGAAGGACGGCGACACCCGCCAGCGTCACCACGCCGATGTCTCGACGACAAGGATTTCTCCCAACCCCTCAAAAAACCACACTCCCGGACGCTTCGAATTGCTCCACCATACTCGCCGCCCACGAGCACACGCCGCCACGGTCTTGAAACCACCACCGCCGTCTCACCGTGACACCCGGGGTGAGGCCAGTAGGACCCAAAAAGAGGAACCTTTGGCGAGGAACTACCTACACCACCTGAAGACGGTAGCCGTCCGGTTGTAGCAGCAGGGCAAACCAGGCCCACTCTGGCCTAGCCGAGCCCAAGAAGGCTCGTGAACCCCCGCCGCCGCACTGCAGCAAGGGTGCTACGGTACATGCCAACCCAGCACTAGGCCCTACTCCTCCATCCAGCGAGGGATCCGCTGCCACCACCGATCCCTGCCGCCAAGGAGCAGCTCCGACACCACCGTGCGCACCCGGACTTGCCGGACCACCGTTGGTCTAAGGAACACTACATGGGCCGACAACGACAGGCCCCACCTTTACCGATTCCACGACACAGACAAGGAGGTCTGGGAGCCCAAGCAAAAAGGAGCAGAATGATGAGACGCACAACTTACACGGCGCGCCTCCATGATGCGGCGAGTCACGCCTATAGAACCCAACAAGTTCTGACCGGCGGCACCAGCACTAGGCCCCCTGGACAGGCACTGCCCCCGGCCACGAACGACCAGGGGAAGGCAGGCGTAGTGGCTGCCCATGGCCTGCCAGGCCCAGATCGAGCCTGCCTGGCCCGGATTTGGCCGGCGAGGCCTGACCACCACCAGCCCCCCTCCCCACCGCCTACTTCTTCCTCCAGCCTAGGATCCCAAGGCCTCCGACCATCCCCGCTGTCAACCGCCGCCGTGAGCACCCGCCACCGCCGAGCTAGACCACCCATCACTAGATTGGCCCGTCACGGCCCCGTGCCACCGCCAGGAAAACTCCGCCGCCAGATCGAACCCGCCCCGACCAGGCCGCATGGCGCGCGGGGCGGCTCATCGACGGCGGCCCGTCTTGGGAGGCAGGGAGAGGGAGCTCGGGAAGGCCTAGGGTTTGGGTCACCCGGTTGCCCGCAGGGGAGCGACGCGTTTTTGGGGGGTGAGGACACAACCTTACGATGCCAGCCTTCGGCGGCTCTCCCGTCGGCCACATAGGTCATCGGTGGTGAGGGGGGCGCCGGATCCACGCTTGTGGATAGTTTTAGCCCAAAATAGCTTCTTTTAGGATGTTCATCATCTTGGTTTTGGGGGCAGCGATGGCAACGCTGAATAATTTTTCTTCAGATCCTTCCCCAATGGATTTGAAGACCAGTATATTCAAGCAAGTACGGTGCGACGGTGGCATCATCCTTGTGGTGGATGTGTGTCCTCACGATCCAACACTACGGCGGCATTTGCTCCAGCACCGATGTGGAACCTAGGAGGTAGTCAATGAGCAGATGCAGATTGTGGTATGCATCGACGATATCCGGAAGATGGTGGATCGAGTGCTGGGTCCGAGGTTCGTGGATGGTGGGTGCAGCTTCCTCCTTTGACGTCTTAGTCGTGCGGGGCGCTAGATCTGGAGTTCGATGGCATCTCCGGGGTGCTGCCCCGGTCTGAGTCGTTCAACGGCAATGGTGCCACATTGGGTGAGCCACCTTGGAGATCCACAAAGCTTCATATCAGTGATGAAGCCGCATCGAGCTTAGGTGAGAAGGTGATCCGTCATTTTTTCCTCTGGTGGCTGATGTTGTGGTGCCAGACGCAGGTGACGGGCGTTGACGTCAAGCTCAGAGGATTCTTCAGTCTAGATTGTATTTTTCTTTCTTGGCCGGTAATCCTTTGCAGAAAGGTTTGTGTTCTTCTGTTTTTACAGTTTTGTCAGGTCGGTGTCTACGTGACTTGTACTATGACATTTACAATATAATTAAGCACATATTAGCTTGGAAAAAAATTATATTAGAAAGTTTATTACCTTGTGGTAAACTATGTTACTCACTCTAACCCGATTTTAGGTGTTACAGGTATAGATTTAGCTGTTACAGGTATAGACAAAGCTTAGGGACGGAACTGTTTGGGGATCTGATTAAGAGATAGTACCAGTCAAAGAGAGAGACCGACAGAACGGAGCCGGCTGCGATGATTTTTCTCGTCGACTGACACTGAGAGTGTAGCTACCGCGCTAGCTACTGAAATGCTGATGCAGATGCAGGTGCAAAGTGCAAACGGCACTGCCTCAGAAGATGGATCGGCGGGGGAAAGCCACCGGTGATGCCATGGGAGTCCTTCGTCAACCCTCGACGAACGTACGCTCCTCTCCGAACCAGCGCAAAGTGCGGCTGAAAACGACATTGTTGCGTGTCCCAACCGAACTCCATAGCCGGTGGTTGCCGTGGCGGCATCGATCGCGGCCATGTGATTTGTAGCTTCTGCCGTTTGTTGTTCCTGGCAAGGCATAACGCATGAGCCCGGTCGAAGCAGATTAGTACTAGTACACTAACGGACGGCACTAATCGATGTGAGATCAGCGTATATTGTGGGGGAAGCCTTTGCAGCTGTAGGACAGCAGGCTTTTGGATCGGTATGATTGGTGAGAGGAAGACAAGTCGTAGGGGAGAGATGGATCGATTAGGTTTGGGATCCATGTCATGTCATCGTAATCATGGGCTTGATTAGTTTCTTTCCCCACTCTGAGAGCAACTCTAGCAGTGCCTCTAAATAGGTACTAAAAAACACGAGAACATCGTCGCACAGATCATGCCTGTAAAATGAATTGCAAATTTTGAAATTTTAAAACTAGAGTATCTCAGGGGGAAATTCTTAGCAGCAACGAGCTCGATCATAGTCATTACATATATACGCAGAGCATCAAAAGATGCTTGAGATTATAGATTCGCTAAAAATTAGTAAACCCTAGCTACTGCGGCGTCCAGGGGAAAAATGGAGCTCGTCGGCGAGGTCTTGGACGCGTAGGAGTAGCTCCGGCGGCGGCGACAACCTCAATTCTCGGTGAGGTCGATGCGCCGTTTCACGAGGGCGAGGGCGCGACGCGTCTCCTCCTGCTCACAGTCGAGCTCGGACTCGCGCACGAGCATCTCCACCGCGAGGCGCTCCTCGTCGGAGTCATGCGCGTAGTCCGCCGCGACGATGACCTAGGCGCGCAGAGGGGAGGGCGAGCTCCACTCGTTGGAAGACGGAGGAGCGTGGCTAGAGGAGCCCTCGCCGGCGTACACATACCTGTAGAGGTGCGCGCAGCGCCGCATCGACGGCCCGGAGCGAAAACAGGACGGCACGTTCGCACGGACTGACGGCGGGGGCGACTAGTCGCGATTGCCACACTTCAACGATGCGTGCTTCTTCGCACCCTTCGAGCGTCGGCGCTTCTTCTCCAACTCGTCATGGCAGCACCAGCGCGGGGTCAGGTCGTCGTCGCGGTCGAGGCTGGCCCCGACGCGACCGCCGCCAAGGCCATAGTGTCTGTGGTGTCCATGCAAGCACGACATGGTAGATCTATCGCCGGATGTGGAGAAATTGCTCGCCGGAGGTGGGTGTGCTCGTGGTGGCGGCTAAGGTTACGCGGCGGAGCGAGTGAGGATCGTGACCAGCACGTGCCGCCGCACCAGGTAAATATAGTGGTCGCGAGAGGGCGGTAACGAGCCACGTTAAAAAGTTTCATGGGCTGGGCCCGATACGTTTTGGACTGAAACCGTAAAACCGAGTTGCTCTAAGAGCACGTACAATGCAAGGTGCTTAGGGAAGTGCTTACGAAAATAAATCGATTTTTCGTTAAGTACCGGTGTTTATTTATATACTAGGTGGATGCCTAACTAAGCACCTCTTCTATACAAATAAGCACCAATACTTAGCAAAATGATTGGTTTATTTTTGTAAACACCTCTCTAAGCACCTCCCATTATACACGCGGCCAACCACATTTCCGTGTCCAAAAAGTACATGCAGCCAGTTCCAACTTCCAAGCACCGGAACTGAACAAGCATGCCTGCGTCTGTCCCGTCCGTTTCTATCACGCGTACACCCTACAGATAGTACCACTTGCTCCACGCTCTTGTTTCAAATCTGAATTTTAAATGGAACATCATGTTAAATCATGCTCTTATTACAAGTCTCGTGTCCAGAAATAAATCAGAGCATGCCACTGTTCATGTCGACATTTATTATTATCTAATATAGTTTTTGAGGGCGCAAGTTTAAAATTTGGCTATACCCTCGACCGTGGGAACTAGAACGAGCGAGGGTGGAGATGAGGAGGAGGAGGAAGCTCACGAACATCGCAAAAAACTTGTGATTGGTGGAATTTTACCCTAAAAAATGTGTATAGAAAACATTATGTATCAGAATTACATGCCGTTTTAGGAATGGCCTTACGAACTTTGAAACATAATACGTATAGAAAACATTATGACCGGCTAGATGAATGAAATTATGTATCATAATATGTGTTAAGTGTTTTCATTATATTCAAAAATAGAAATTGTGAGAAAAACAACGGTTAAAGTGGCATTTTGAGGACTGTGTCCATTTTTAAGAAAGTGTTGGCGTGAAATCTTAAATTCTTTAGAGCTTCAAAAAAAAATTAGTTCATGCCAACAGTTTTTTAAAAATAAACACTTTCCATTTATTTTTTGACCTAAAGACAAGGTTTAGTTGACATGTACAACGGCTGCAATACATTGGAACATGAGGAGAAGAGTTGGGTTAGCTCAGTAGGCGGTTCAGGTATGTTGGGCTGTACGTCAAGCTTGATGCTGATATAGGTTATTGGATTAATTGGGCTGGGCCTAAGAGGCACGGAATGGACATTCCTTGCGTATTTGGTAAAAACATACTGAAAGCGACTCTAAAATAGAGAAGACTAGATGGACCAATCGCGTTCTGCCGCGCCCTTCTCTGCTATTGGCACTTAAATTTTGTGGCAACGGTGCTCGCTCGCTGGAATATATATAGTTTTGTATTCGGTTCGATGTGTCCTATGATTATTTCATCAGGATCACCTCCAGCCAACCCCAGATCACATGGCGGAAAAACACCGAGATGCCACACTCGATGAACCACCAATATCACACACACAACACACTTACAAAGACACTAGATCATGTAGGCGCGCGTTGCTGCGCCCGGCTATTTTTACAATTATATGATCATAGCGACCTAGTAAGAATGAAGAAAAAATGAGGAACGGTATATCTATCAACCAACCATGCATCAATATTTACAGTCATGACGCTATCGAATGTTTATGACACATACGAATATCAAGCTCGCTGCAAACTTTATATCACTACAACCTCCTCCTCGAAACATGCTTTCGCACATCTATATAAGGGATAATATAGCAACCGCTACAACCTATAAGCTGCATATGATAATTGTTATACAGCAGAAGATCTGTAAAGGATGAACACTATCCAATATGATAATATCCCTGCATAATGTTTCCTTTAAAACTGTCCAAGCATTCAGTACTACTGAGTCTGAATGTCAGGGTTAGCACTACAAAATTTTAGCCAAAATTATCAGCTTGGAATAATTGATCATGCGATGGAAATTATGCCCCTAAATTTTCAGACATAATACGTGTTCACCTAATGAGCAAATGCTTCCTACACGTTAACAATTGTTAGAAAATATGCCAGATTTACCAGAAAGTTATGGTGGCTCGAGTTAAACAAAAGTAAAGTTTGTCACGGAAGTATGGCATAAACGCGCTTTTGAACTGTTGGCAAATTAGTTTGTATATTTGTTCTTGGTATATTGTTGAATTACTAAGTGGGAACATGCATTTTCCTTTCACATGAACTTTACTACTCCACCTAATCTGTACAAATTTCTTTGCTTCAATCAGGGGCGCAAGAACACCAGGATTACCATATTGAACTGCAGATGGTAGTATACATACGACGTTAGCTGCATTGTGTTAGATGACGGGAAGGTTTTCTGAACCTGTGGCAGAGCGTAGAAAGGCACAAGGGCGTCAACCTGGTGCAAGCACGCCGGTGAGGAGATGCTGGCCGCTGACTATCACGACCAGGAGTGCCGCAGACCACCTGCCTCTACCTTATTATAGATTGACTCGCTCGCCCATGCTTTTGGGGGCGTAGGAGGGACAAGCGGAAGCTGTGGGGCGACGAAGAACATGAGGCGAACACCAAATCTCTGAACCTAAGCTAGATAGCATATGTTCAACAAAGCATACAACCATCACAGATCACCCAAACAAGGCAACGGTGATAAAAATATGACGAACAACTCACAAGGAAAAAAGGTACAGTGCGAATAATTGAAAGATGCGGATTTTCCTTCGTTTATAACCAACTATCTACAACACAGCAGTATGAAATTCTTTCGGTGTTGAAGTCGAAGAAGGAGTTGTGACCGTTGCGCCTGCGGCGGCTATCGCCTTGCTGCAAAATGTGGCCGATGCGGCAGAAGTCGCGAGGCCTGAGGCTGCAGTAATCGACTTTGACTGAGCGTCAGCAGCGGAAGCCATCGACATCGACACACGAAGAGAGGCCTCTGGAGTCTGGTGTGGCATGCGGCTGATGCTCTTACTAGTGTGGAGATAAAGAATTGGTGATCTCCCCCTCCTGAATTCAGAATCCACTTGTCGACCTCTACCACCAATCCACCTCGAAGGATCGCCCGGTTGCTCGCTAGGGGTTTTTCAGAATATATAGCACATCAACTAAAGGAAACATAAGGAAACGTACACCTCTGTAACTCGCCGCCGGTGAGTGGCGCACCTCAGCTGCCAATAGGAACCGATTCTGCTTCAATCGCACTGATGCTCGTCTACCTACCGCTTCAGCTGCCAAGGACCGCAAAGTGCTTGGGAAGAGCCATGCACATTGTGATTCGCCTCGATCCCCGCATTGCCTCCCCTCTGTCGTATTTTTTTCTCTTTCCGGAAATCAGTTGCTCATTCAACTTAGCGGTCCACTACAGAATGCTAGACTTGCCAAGTTGGGCTTTAACAAGGAGGCGAGGCCCAATTCACCAGAGAGGGCCGAATTGACGTCCAGAGTAGCTGCCTTAGGGACTTTCGGCCCAGTTCGGGAACTGTAGGAGATCTAACGACCAAAAAATAGTCAGGGGCGAGATCGGACGGCCGAAATTGCTGAGATTGTGAGATGGCTCCTCTTTGACTCAGTTATAATATCCCTAATGAACCAACCTGCCATAAAAATCTAAACAAATCGATCCCAGAACCCATCGGCCCCTAGAGCCCAGCCACACACATGGCTGACAAAATCCGCAACATCAAACAAAACATCACACTAATAGAAGAAAGATGTCGTCCATGAATCCCCAAATCCAGAAACCCATAGCAAATCCGCACACCATCCTCAACCAGTAGCCAACTGCCGCAACGACCACCATGACATATCCACATTACACACATGCCCAAACAACGAACACACCCCGTGAACCGCACCACAGGAACCTTTCCCCACAACAACATTGCAGCAAAACGTAGAGAAGTGGGCAGAAGGAACGAACCCTAGTGAAGGGTGGGGTAGCTCCGGAGAACATACACGGGTGCATCGACCACGCCCAGAAACAGCCTCCACAAACAAAGCTCAATAAGAGAGAAGGAGGTAGTCGCAATATCACAAAATAAAAACACCACCATAGCAAGAAGAGCAATTGACCGACGGTCAAAGCAGTAGTGAACCAATTGTTGAAATATAGGGTGGGCTCTAGGCCCATCTAACAATTTCTGAAAAATCCCTAAGGGCCCATTCATGCTTGGCAAGGCAAGTGGGAGGGAGTTTAGTCCCACATTGCTAGTGAAGAGACATGAGCACCAACATATAAGGTGAGCTCTTCTACCATTTGCATGTGGTGTGAGAAGAAGAAGAGGAGCTCCACACGCGCGCTCCTCCTCCGACGCACGCCCGCCCGCCACGCCACGCCTCGCCTCGCCTCGCCGAGCCGATGTGTTCTTTTTGTCGCACGGAAACGGGATACAAACGGTTGTAACTGAAAAGCTAATGAGGCTTAAACGTTTTGTCTTAAGTGCTGGCGTTACTAGTACTTTATTACAGGCGTTTCAGTCTTTCATTGCGGGCGTTTCTTTCCGTTGAACCGTCCTGGCATGTGCCTATATGTGGAGAAGGTCGTCCTCTCCGGGAGACACAGAACAGAACCATCTGCCTCCGCCCCTTGTCGTTCCTCTCACTGCTGCTGCCTCCGGTGATCCCACCCCGTTCGCTGCGTACACGGCTGACGGGTGAGCAGGCCTCCGAAACCACGCCCTCTCGAGATCCTGTACGGGAGAGGGGCGATTAGGTTTTTGGGGAGCGTCTCCTACGCGACTGCTCGCCAATCTTCGACTGCTTCCACTACATCAACGCTTTCTTCATCGCCATGGCTACCATTGGTGATCCGGCTGCCACTGAGAACAGGACAGCCGACGAGGCTACCGCTTCTGCTGCCGCGACCGCTGCCGCTTCGGCCAATTGGCCTACTGGAGGGTACTACATGCTTATCCCTCTTCTGCTAATTTCGATGTGCATAGTACTAGTGATTTCTGTAGATGTCTCTACGATTTGCTTAGTACTGCATAGTTACATAATCAAGTATCAGCGTGTCCACATCATGTTCATGATTTATTCCTGGATTAATATAATCAGAAAAATGCCTAGATTCCTAACACCAATATCCGCCCCGTGCTTCCCTTCCACGTATAACACATGACGCTAAACATGTCCCACTGCAATGCCACCCACCCACAAAAGGAACACAGACATGTAGGTCCGCATAGAGCAATGACATTCATTCAAGCGATTATATGCCGGGAGATGCGGCCCAACCGAAAGGACATAACCGAAACAACCACATGAATCCAATTCCGCCTTCGGGGAAGTGGCAACACACCGGCAAGCAGGCCCTAGCTACCGGTACACGGCACAGAAAACCACAGGCCACAAATCCATCAGGCAGCCAAACGCAACCACTATATGTCGTCTATAGCAAGGTGGAGCACCGACTCGTCCGCAATAGTCTCCCGCATGGCCGGCCTAAGTTCTTGCTTCGTGTCGCTATATTATTTCAGATGTTTGTGTCTGATTTTCCTAGGATATTTCTTCCTTCTTTTAATTTTCTCTTTCTCTTTGTTTTTTTACATTCTTCTAATAATTATACAATTTTCCTCTAGCATGTCTCTTTAATTTTTCATGTATTTTATTCATTATTTCTCAATTCATTTTGCACGAAACTTTCTACTTTGTTTTGCTTTTCACTTCATTTTCATTTTTTCATGTTTTATTTTCCCTTTTTATCCTTGCTATTCTTATTTTTGAAACATATTCCATGGAACGTTCCATTTTGTGTTTTTCTTTCTTCATTTTTTTCATATTTTATTTTCCTTTTTTCTCCTTCCTATTCTTATTTTCGAAAAAAGTGGAACACATTAACATATTTTTAGTCTCATGAATGTTATGAAACATTAACATATTTTTAGTCTCATGAATGTTATTAAACTTTTTTTCAAACTTTCCCACCCAAGCAAGGAGAAGCCTTTAATTCAAAGGAGCTTAGAGCTCTTAGAGATTACTGAAGTTGTTCCAAAATATAGATTACCAAGTCAGAAAAAAGATTACTGTAATGATTTTAAAAAATAATTAAAATGCCACGTCCAGTGCCAAATCTTGGTAATTACGAATAAGGAAGCCCCAGAGTCCATGCGATAGATCTTCTGCAGTATGGTGGAGTCGAGTTCACCTTCAGCTTTCTTTTCTTTTAACTCAATCTCCTGCACCCACTAGTAGAGAAATCTTTATAGGCGCCGAACGGTGGTAGTGGGCCAGGCAAGGGTAACGCAGTCGGCAACGTCGGAAAATACCAGTGGTGTGGCCAAAATCGGAACTCGATAGGTATGTCCTACTAGTAGTGTTGTCCCACAAGCCTGGCTAGTCGTACATAGCGGTAGTGTGGCGGACTTAACAAACGCCACTATAGTTCTATGCAAGTTGTATCATAACGCTGCCGATACTGAGATGCTAGTAGCGTTGCGTGTGCCCACGCCACGTCATGAATCACCTTAGCCTAGCATCGACGTGACGCATGTCTGCAGAGAGCAGAGCCGTGACTCGCTAGCACCTAAAATGGCATCGAGAGCGATTGACGTGGATATAGCCTTTTGGGTACCTATTATTGGTATATTAGGTTCGGTCTTACTAGGGGCCCAACATGATGGTGGGCTAAGGACGGTGAAGCCAAAGATGAGCTGGCAGTTATGAAGTTATGAAGTCCTGGAGGCGTGGGATCCTGGTATGTGGAAAAGAACAAGCCCGAATCTTAGCATTCTAGGGTTAGCCCTTAGCCTGTAACCGACTCGGTCATGGTACTTGAGACCCAACCTCTCATATAAATGCTAGAAGGGGTTACCGTGGAGGAGAATATCATTTTGCGGCCTGAAAGTTCGGGTGTACAGGCAACGCGATACCCAAGTTCCCTGAAATCAGCCGGGATGACTACAATTGGTGTGCCAAATACTCAGAGGGTCTTTTTCGGTACGAATTCAACTTTACGTTTCAATACAAAAAATCAGGCTAACGGCGTCAAGTTGGGCCCTCCCTGTCAGTTCTCGCCGTTATGTCGCTCCCGTCGCTTAGGCAGGGCGTAGGCTTGCAGCGTTGGCACAGTGGATAGGACAACACCCCCTACCCAGTGTATTGATGTGACAAAACAAGGCCCATGTATCGGCGTTATAATTATTTTTTTGTTTACTCAGAAGCTGGAACGGCCACCGCCACGCGTCTCTCCTTGGACTTCCGTCCCAATCGTTAACCCCTACCATAAAAGCGCATTGACGGTTCCACCGTTCCCCTGCCTCGCAGAAACCACTCTTCTTCTTCCTATCATCTACTATCTTCTTCACGTCTTCTCCGTGCCGCCATGGAAGATCTACGTACTCTAGAGACAAGCTTCACTACCCATGACAATAAGAAGATAGACGTTATCTACACCAACAAGGAGGAGACAGTGGTGCGTGTCCTGAGGATGTACGAGGGTTGGCTTGGGATAGATGAGGACAAGTTTGTGGGAATGGACCTGGAGTACACCCCGGAACACCCATATGAAGGGAGTGAAGTCGCCGTCGTTCAATTGGCCATGCGGAAACACATCCTCGTCTACCACCTCTCTCGGTTTGTAGATTTGCTCTCTATAGCTAACCGCTTTTAGAGTTTTCTCCTCTTGTTCTTTATGCACTTGCTCATCTTGCAATTACTGGATTTTATTTAGGACCAAATAAATTAGGGTTTGCCTATGTCTCAATCGACTGAGATTTTCGTTAGTCTTCATCACCTAAGAAAAGTGCAACCGTAGTTAAAAGAAATGTGCAACTCGTTCAGTCGACTGAGAAATAGCAAAACCGAATAAATTATGACAATACAATGTTGAGAGTCTTGATCTTGCATTTACTAAACTTTTCAAAATTATATTGAGATGATGATCTTGCATTGACAAAATATTTGTAGTTACAAATTTTGGTGATGACAAACTACATACTTTCAGGACTGACAGGAAATGTTCGGCGCTGCGCCAGTTCCTTGTAGAAAAGGGAATTGTTTTCTGCACTGTCAACACAACAACTAATTTTTTTAAATTGTATCAAGAGGAAATTATAATTCCTGCGCACAACTGGATCGATATTTAGCGTCTTGTCAAGATCCTAGGGGCTCAAAGAAGGATGGAATAGCATCACTCGCAACTAGAATCCTCGATGAGTCGTACGACAAAATAAAGGAAGATTTTCCTACGGATAGGCACGATTTCTAGGACGAGTGGCCGTTGTCTGATATAAACCTGAAGTATGCAGCCATAGATGCTTACGTGACCTACCAATTGGACAAGAAGATCCGTTTTTTTCTACGTTACCTCGTGTTTTGCCCTATTTGCAAGAGGGAAGACAAGCTTAGGGGAGCCCTTTGTAGAAAATGCGGAATAGCTGAGTTTGAAGTTGAATATGCAAAGAAATTGGCTGCATCTGAAGTAGCTGACAGAGAGGCTGCAGAAGCAGCTGAAAGAGAGCTTGCAGCTGAAGAAGCAGCCGACAGAGAGGCTGCAGCTGAAGCGGCAAACAGAGAGGCAGCATCTTCTAGCGGCAACAATCAGGCCTGTGATGCACCGCTAATTGTGCCGCAGGACACCGAAGATAGGAAAGCCAAGTCAGATGCCAATTGGGGCAAAGCAGTTCGTGAGATGTGGAGTACCTGGAATGGTCGCAGTTCGTCACCTAGGAACGATGGCAAGCGCCTGAAGTGGTCTGATGAGGAGTGAATTAAATTTTACTTGTCAGTGTTATGTTTCTGTTTTGTGAAACTCATTTAGCTTGCCAATATGTCTAGCGCCTCAAGTGATACTAGTAAAATAAATTTAACCCTCGTTGTGTTATGTTTATGTATGTGTCTTGTAGCTTGTTAAGATGGTAGCTTCTTAACTGGCAGTTTGAAAGAGTGCCCTTTTCCTCTCTCGCTAAACATATATGTTTCATTTTGCCCAAATTGGTAGCAAATCTAGGGAAGATTCTCACTTCGATATTTCGTTCCCTTTTGGACCTCTTTTTGCCTCCGATCAGGTAGCAAATCTAGAGCAGCAAATCACACCAGGAAGAATACATTCATTCAGAAAACAAAACAAATGTAGATATAGCTGTGCGCAACTAAATAGGATATAGCGATAGAAAATAGGTTGCTTAACGAGGTTCGATGCATTCAGCCAGAAATAGGATATAGCTAGAAAGAAGCTGCTTAGCAGCACCAGCAGCCGCTGCAGCTGTAGGCACATCCTGCAAGCACCCGCGCCTCCGCCTTCTCCCTCCGGCGCTTCCTCCACTTATTCTTGCCCAGTTTCTTGGACTTGGGGGCCTTGGGCCTGATTGGAGGCATGCGACCCTCTTTGATGGCCACCCACTGCAGGTTTCGGAGGTGAATGTCGAGAGCCCGATGTTCAGTGTTGTAGGCGTTGATGTTCACGGTCTCGTGCTTGCCGCTTTTGTGGATGCCGGAGCCCACGGCCTCTGCATGCTTCAGTAAGGTGTTCAAGATGGTGCCGGCGGCGGCGCGACTCGTCAAGCAGTAGGCGTCCCCCTTGCGGAAGGGTCAGCTGTGGTAGGGGCCCCTGAGGAAGCCGTCGTACTTGCCGGCCCACAACCTCCTTAGCACCTGACGAGCCTTGGTGTGAATGGACTCGTCATCACTGTAGACGTCGCTGCCGGAAACCTATTGGAAGAAAAGGAAAATGGGGGAGTAGATGGTGCAAGAAGATTGAGCAATCAAAATGCGAACAAGAGAATCCTAATAAACCAAGATCTAGCATCCAACGATGGGAACGGTGTTGGATAATTAGGCACAATTTCCATGATTAATTCCAGAATATTAAACATGACAATACCAGCTAAATTTTAAATAGATTAGCCCATTATTTCTAACAAACGGTAGAAGAACCAGGGAAGGGGAGCAAACCCTAGTTACCTCCGACCATAGGTCGTTGATGCCGGTGTCGTAGGGGTTCAGCGGAGCGATGTACTTATCTGGATCATAGGTGCCCAAGAAGTGCGTGATCTGCTTGTGACCGGCGGGGGCCTCCTCGCCAGCGGGGGGCTCCTCTTCGGCGGCTCCGTCGGTAGCGGGGACGGGGGCCTGGACAGGGACAACGGCTTCTTTCAACGCGCCGAGGGGGGCCGACGAGGAGATGGTGGCCTCCTTGCCGGCGGCCACGGAGGCGACGATGGCCACCTTATCCTCCTCGGCCATCGCCGGCGCGGATGGGCTATTCCCCGGAGTTTGCGGATGCTGGTGGGACAGTGGAGAGGGTTGCGTGGGGACAGTGGGCGAGAGTGGGAGTGGGTGTGCGGAGAGGGACTCTATAGTTAAGGTGGATAGAAGCAAGGCATGTTTCGTTGCACCACCGTGCAACGCGCCGTGCAGTCGACTGCACCGTGCACCGCGACACGCGCACGGTACGTCACGTTTTTTTCTCGGGCCATGCATGGCAGTTCTGTATTGAGCCGCATGCAAAGGGCGCACACACAATTTCTATATACGAAGTTTGACACGGCCCTAAAATTGGCGATAGTTAAAAGTGGAAATGTAGAGGGGAAGGGGTGGTTGTACGGCGAGATTTGTGGGGTTGTGATAGATTCGGTAAAGGGATATGTTGATGGCTGCGAGTGACTTGATGAACCGGAGACGTTAGGTCTCGTCGAGTTCAGCTGTTCGGCCTCCAGCTAGCGCGTGCAAGATTCTTACGATGGGCCCTAGTTGGAAGTGAGATTGAGAGCCGCTGCGTAAAAATGGGATGTGTCTTATTAAAATAAAGTGGCAATAAATTGCAGCTGTCCATCGACGACCGTGCACTCGATTACGCATGTGTTGTGGCGTAGTAGTAGCAGTAGTAGGCTTTTCAGACTTGATTAAATGTAATATGACCGCTCGACGACTTTTTCCATGGACGGCATCGTGTTCCTTCTTGTAGAGGGAGACGTCAAGATGGGGCCTCGTCAAGATGGTAGCTCGTTAACTGGCAGTTTGAAAGAGTACCCCTTTCCTCTCTCGCTAAATAGATATGTTTCATTTTGCCCAAATTGGTAGCAAATCTAGAGAAGATTCTCTCTTCGATAATTCGTTCCCTTTTGGACCTCTTTTTGCCTCCGATCAGGTAGCAAATCTAAAGCAGCAAATCACACCAGGCAGAATACATTCATTCAGAAAACAAAACAAATGTAGATATAGCTATGCGCAGCTAAATCGGATATAGCAATAGAAAGTAGTAGGTTGATTAACGAGGTTCGATGCATTCAGTCAGAAATAGGATTCAAGCAAAATATAGAAAATCAAAAGAAGCTGCTTAGCAGCAGCAACCGCCGCAGATGTAGATACATCCAACTTGACATCCAACCGGTTCATTCGCTAGTGCCTCCACCTCCCTCCAGCGCCTCCGCCACTTCTTGCTGCCCAGTCCCTTAATTTTCAGAGGTGAATGCCGAGAGCCCGGTGTCATCAATGTAGGCGTTAATGTTCACGATCTCGCGTTTGCCGCCTTTGTGGATGCCGGATCCCGCGGCCTCTGCATGCTTTAGTAAGGTGTTGAAGTCGGTGACGCCAGTGGCGCGACTCGTCAAGCAATAGGCGATCCCCTTGCGGAAGGGGTAGCTGTAGTAGGGGCCCGTGAGGTAGTCGTCGTACTTGTCGGCCCGCAGCCGCCTCAGCACCTGACGAGCCTTGGTGTGAATGGACTCGTCATCACTGCAGACGTCGCTGCCGGAAACCTATTGGAAGAAAAGGGAAATGGGGGAGTAGATGGTGTAAGAAGATCGAGCAATCGAAATGCGAACAAGCGAATCCTAATAAACCAAGATCTAGCATCCAACGATGGGAATGGTGTTGGATAATTAGGCACAATTTCCATGATTAATTCCAGAATATTAAACATGACAGTACCAGCTAAATTTTAAATAGATTAGCCCATTATTTCTAACAAATGGTAGAAGAACCAGGGGAGGGGAGCAAACCCTAGTTACCTTCGACCATAGGTCGTCGATGCCGGTGTCGTAGGGGTTCAGCGGAGCGATGTACTTATCTGAATCGTAGGTGCCCAAGAAGTGCATGATCTGCTTGTGACCGGCGGGGGCCTCCTCTTCGGCGGCTCAGTCGGTAGCTGGGACGAGGGCCTGGACGGGAACAGTGGCTGCCATCGATGCCTCGACTGGGGCCTGGACAGGGGCAGCGGATGCTTTCAACGCGTCGAGGGGAACCGGCGAGGATACGGGGGCCTCCTCGCCGGCGGCCACGGAGGCGACGATGACCACCTTATCCTCCTCGGCCATCGCCGGCGCGGACGGGGTATTCTCGGGAGTTTGCGGATGCTGGTGGGACAGTGGAGAGGGTTGCGTGGGGACAGTGAGCGAGAGTGGGAGTGGGTGTGTGGAGAGGGGCTCTATAGTTAAGGTGGATAGAAGCAAGACACGTCTTGTTGCACCACCGTACAACACGCCACGCAGTCGACTGCACCGTGCACCGCGACACGCGCACGGTACGTCACGTTTTTTTCCAGGCCATGCATGGCAGTTCTGTATTGAGCCGCATGCAAAGGGCCCACACACAATTTCTATGTACGAAGTTTGACACGGCCCTAAAATTGGCGATTGAGAGCCGCTACGTAAAAAATGGGATATGTCTTATTAAAATCAAGTGGCAATAAATTGCAGCTGTCCATCGACGACCGTGCACTCGATGACACATGCGTTGTGGCATAGTAGTAGCAGTAGTAGGCTTTTCAGACTTGATTAAACATGACATGACCACTCGACGACTTTTTCCATGGACGGCATCGTGTTCCTTCTTGTAGAAGTCTCGCTGAGGGACACGTCCGTGCTATCTCACGCTGTGCTCTGAAGGGCACGACGTGTGCAACGATCATCGTTGGATTGCACAGAATCAACGGTTGGTGCGCATGATCCGCGTGACAACTATGATAACCAATCAGGGAGTAGCAGACAGCGTGAGCACAAGTTTGTGCTTCTACGAAAGATACTGAGTAGTATAAAAAGGGAAAGTGAGTGTCTTGTACAATGAAATACATCGTGGCATACATCAAATTATGCCAAGATAGATCCACTAGAGTTCATTGGATGTGTGTTCTTCTCATAAACCACGTAAGGATCCACTAGAGTTCATTGCATGTGTGTTCTTCTCACAAACCACATATCACCAGTGTCATTGCATGTGTGTTCTTCCCACAGACCACACATGGATCCACCAGTGGCATTGCATGTGTGTTCTTCCCATGAACCACACATTGATCCACCAGTGTCATTGCATTTGTGTTCTTTTCACAGACCACATATGGATCCACCAGTGTCATTGCATGTGTGTTATTCTCACAAACCACGTAAGCATCCACCGGTGTCATTGCATGTGTGTTCCTCTCATAGACCACACATGGATCCACCGGTGGCATCACATGTCTGCTCTTTTCATGAACCACAGTTAGAGTCATTGCATGTCTGCTCTTCTCATGAACCACACATGGATCCGCCGGTGTCATTGCATGTCTGCTCTTTTCATTAACCACAGTTAGAGTCATTGCATGTGTGTTCTTCTCACAAACCACATATCACCAGTGTCATTGCATGTGCGTTCTTCCCATAGACCACACATGGATCCACCAGTGTCATTGCATGTGTGTTCTTCCCATGAACCACACATGGATCCACCAGTGTCATTCAATGTGTGTTCTTCCCATGAACCACACATGGATCCACGAGTGTCCTTGCATGTCTGCTCTTTTCATGAACCACAACTAGAGTCATTGCATGTGTGTTCTTCTCACAAACCACATATCACCAGTGTCATTGCATGTGTGTTCTTCCCATAGACCACACATGGATCCACCAATGTCATTGCACGTGTATTCTTCCCATGAACCACACATGGATCCACCAGTGTCATTGCATGTGTGTTCTTCCCATGAACCACGTAAGGATCCACCGATGTCATTGCATGTCTGCTCTTTTCATGAACCACAGTTAGAGTCATCGCAAGTCTGCTCTTTTCATAAACCACAGCTAGAGTCATTGCATGTGTGTTCTTCCCTCAAACCATATCATGAACCACACCCAGTGTCATTGCATGTGTGTTCTTCTCATTAACCACACATGGATCCACCGGTGTCATTGCATGTCTACTCTTTTCATTAACCACAGTTAGAGTCATTGCATGTGTGTTCTTCTCACAAACCACATATCACCAGTGTCATTGCATGTGTGTTCTTCCCACAGACCACACATGGATCCACCAATGTCATTGCATGTGTGTTCTTCCCATGAACCACACATGGATCCACCTGTGTCATTGCATGTGTGTTTTTCCCATGAACCACACATGGATCCACGAGTGTCCTTGCATGTCTGCTCTTTTCATGAACCACGGCTAGAGTCATTGCATGTGTGTTCTTCTCAGAAACCACATATCACCAGTGTCATTGCATGTGTGTTCTTCCCATATACCACACATGGATCCACCAGTGTCATTGCATGTGTATTCTTCCCATGAACCACACATGGATCCACCAGTGTCATTGCATGTGTGTTCTTCCCATGAACCACACATGGATCCACCAGTGTCATTGCATGTCTCCTCTTTTCATGAACCACAACTAGAGTCATTGCATGTGTGTTCTTCTCACAAACCACATATCACCAGTGTCATTGCATGTGTGTTCTTCCCACAGACCACACATGGATCCACCAATGTCATTGCATGCGTGTTCTTCCCATGAAGCACACATGGATCCACCAGTGTGATTGCATGTGTGTTCTTCCCATGAACCACGTAAGGATCCACCGGTGTCATTGCATGTCTGCTCTTTTCATGAACCACAGTTAGAGTCATCGCATGTCTGCTATTTTCATGAACCATAGCTAGAGTCATTGCATGTGTGTTCATCCCAGAAACCATATCATGAACCACATCCAGTGTCATTGCATGTGTGTTCTTCTCATTAACCACACATGGATCCACCGGTGTCATTGCATGTCTGCTCTTCTCATTAACCATAGTTAGAGTCATTGCATGTGTGTTCTTCTCACAAACCACATATCACTAGTGTGATTGCATGTGTGTTCTTCCCACAGACCACACATGGATCCACTAGTGTCATTGCATGTGTGTTATTTTCACAAACCACGTAAGGATCCACTGGTGTCATTGCATGTGTGTTCCTCTCATATACCACACATGGATCCACCGGTGGCATCACATGTCTGCTCTTTTCATGAACCACAGTTAGAGTCATCGCATGTCTGCTCTTCTCATGAACCACAGCTAGAGTCATTGCATGCGTGTTCTTCTCACAAACCATATCATGAACCACACCCATTGACATTGCATGTGTGTTCTTCTCATTAACCACACATGGATCCACCGGTGTCATTGCATGTCTGCTCTTTTCATTAACCACAACTAGAGTCATTGCATGTTTGTTCTTTTCACAAACCACATATCACCATATTCATTGCATTTATGTTCTTCCCACAGACCACACATGGATCCACTAGTGTCATTGCATGTATGTTCTTCCCATGAACCACACATGGATCCACCAGTGTCATTGCATGTCTGCTCTTTTGATGAACCACATCTAGAGCCATTGCATGTGTGTTCTTCTCACAAACCACATATCACCAGTGTCATTGCATGTGTGTTCTTCCCACAGACCACACATGGATATCACAGCTAGAGTCATTGCATGTGCATTCTTCCCATGAACCACACATGGATCCACCCAGTGTCATTGCATGTGTGTTCTTCCCATGAACCACACATGGATCCACCAGTGTCATTGCATCTGTGTTATTCTCACCAACCACATAAGGATCCACCGGTGTCATTGCATGTGTGTTCCTCTCATAGACCACACATGGACCCACCGGTGGCATCGCATGTCTGCTCTTTTCATGAACCACAGTTAGAGTCATCACATGTCTGCTCTTCTCATGAACCATAGCTAGAGTCATTGCATGCGTGTTCTTCCCACAAACCATATCAAGAACCACACCCAGTGTCATTGCATGTGTGTTCTTCTCATTAACCACACATGGATCCACTAGTGTCATTGCATGTCTGTTATTTTCATGAACCACAGCTAGAGTCATTGCATGTTTGTTCTTTTCACAAACCACATATCACCATATTCATTGCATTTATGTTCTTCCCACAGACCACACATGGATCCACTAGTGTCATTGCATGTATGTTCTTCCCATGAACCACACATGGATCCACCAGTGTCATTGCATGTCTGCTCTTTTCATGAACCACATCTAGAGTCATTGCATGTGTGTTCTTCTCACAAACCACATATTACCAGTGTCATTGCATGTGTGTTCTTCCCACAGACCACACATGGATATCACAGCTAGAGTCATTGCATGTGCGTTCTTCCCATGAACCACACATGGATCCACCCAGTGTCATTGCATGTGTGTTCTTCCCATGAACCACACATGGATCCACCAGTGTCATTGCATCTGTGTTATTCTCACCAACCACATAAGGATCCACCGGTGTCATTGCATGTGTGTTCCTCTCATAGACCACACATGGACCCACCGGTGGCATCGCATGTCTGCTCTTTTCGTGAACCACAGTTAGAGTCATCACATGTCTGCTCTTCTCATGAACCATAGCTAGAGTCATTGCATGTGTGTTCTTCCCACAAACCATATCATGAACCACACCCATTGTCATTGCATGTGTGTTCTTCTCATTAACCACACATGGATCCACCAGTGTCATTGCATGTCTGTTATTTGCATGAACCACAGCTAGAGTCATTGCATGTGTGTTCTTCTCACAAACCACATAACACTAGAGTCATTGCATGTGTGTTCTTCCCACAGATCACACATGGATCCACCAGTGTCATTGCATGTGTGTTCTTTCCACGAACCACACATGGATCCACCAGTGTCATCGCATGTGTGCTCGTTTCATGAACCACAGCCAGAGTCATTGCATGTGTGTTCTTCCCACAAACCATATCATGAACCACACCCAGTGGCATTTCATGTGTGTTCTTCTCATTAACCACACATGGATCCACTGGTGTCATTGCAGGTCTGCTCTTTTCATTAACCACAGCTGGAGTCATTGCATGTGTGTTCTTCTCACAAACCACATATCACCAGTGTTATTGCATGTGTGTTCCTCCCACTGACCACACATGGATCCACCAGTGTCATTGCATGTGTGTTCTTCCCATGAACCACACAAGGATCCACTAGTGTCATTGCATGTCTGCTCTTTTCATGAACCACAACTAGAGTCATTGCATGCATGTTCTTCTCACAAACCATATCATGGACCACACCCAGTGTCATTCAATGTGTGTTCTTCTCATTAACCACACATGGATCCACCGGTGGCATTGCATGTCTGCTCTTTTCATTAACCACAGCTAGAGTCATTGCATGTGTTCTTCTCACAAACCACATATCACTAGTGTCATTGCATGTGTGTTCTTCCCACAGACCACACATGGATCCACCAGTTTCATTGCATGTGTGTTCTTCCCACATACCACACATGGATCCACAAGTGTCATTGCATGTGTGTTCTTCCCATGAACCACACATGGATCCACCAGTGTGATTGTATGTCTGTTCATCTCATGAACCACAACTAGAGTCATTGCATGCATGTTCTTCTCACAAGCCATATCATGAACCACACCCAATGTCATTGCATGTGTGTTCTTCTCATTAACAACACATGGATCCACCGGTGTCATTGCATGTCTGCTTTTTTCATTAACCACAGTTAGAGTCATTGCATGTGTGTTCTTCTCACAGACCACATATCACCAGTGTCATTGCATGTGTGTTCTTTTCATGAACCATAGCTAGAGTCATTGCATGTGTGTTCTTCTCACAAACAACATATCACCAGTGTCATTGCATGTGTGGTCCTCCCATGAACCACACATGGATCCACCAGTGTCATTGCATGTGAGTTATTCTCACAAAACACGTAAGGATCCACTGGTGTCATTGCATGTGTGTTCCTCTCATACACCACACATGGATCCTTTGGTGGCATCACATGTGTGCTCTTTTCATGAACCACAGTTAGAGTCATCGCATGTCTGCTCTTCTCATGAACCACAGCTAGAGTCATTGCATGCGTGTTCTTCTCACAAACCATATCATGAACCACACCCAGTGTCATTGCATGTGAGTTCTTCTCATTAACCACACATGGATCCACCGGTGTCATTGCATGTCTGCTCTTTTCAGTAACCACAACTAGAGTCATTGCATGTCTGTTCTTTTCACAAACCACATATCACCAGATTCATTGCATCTGTGTTCTTCCCACAGACCACACATGGATCCACCAGTGTCATTGCATGTGTTTTCTCCCCATGAACCACACATGGATCCACCAGTGTCATTGCATGTCTGCTCTTTTCATGAACCACATCTAGAGTCATTGCATGTGTGTTCTTCTCACAAACTACATATCACCAGTGGCATTGCATGTGTGTTCTTCCCATAGACCACACATGGATATCACAACTAGAGTCATTGCATGTGTGTTGTTCCCATGAACCACACATGGATCCACCCAGTGTCATTGCATGTGTGTTCTTCCAATGAACCACACATGGATCCACCAGTGTCATTGCATGTGTGTTCTTCCCATGAACCACACATGGATCCACCAGTGTCATTGCATGTGTGTTCTTCCCATGAACCACACATGGATCCACCAGTGTCATTGCATGTCTGCTATTTTCATGAACCACAGCTAGAGTCATTGCATGTGTGTTCTTCTCACAAACCACATATCACCAGTGTCATTGCATGTGTGTTCTTCCCACAGACCACACATGGATCCACCAATGTCATTGCACGTGTATTCTTCCCATGAACCACACATGGATCCACCAGTGTCTTTGCATGTGTGTTCTTCCCATGAACCACGTAAGGATCCACCGATGTCATTGCATGTCTGCACTTTTCATGAACCACGTAAGGATCCACCAGTGTCATTGCATGTGTGTTATTCTCACAAACCACATAAGTATCCACCGGTGTCATTGCATGTGTGTTCCTCTCATAGACCACACATGGACCCACCGGTGGCATCGCATGTCTGCTCTTTTCATGAACCACAGTTAGAGTCATCACATGTCTGCTCTTCTCATGAACCATAGCTAGAGTCATTGCATGCGTGTTCTTCCCACAAACCATATCATGAACCACACCCAGTGTCATTGCATGTGTGTTCTTCTCATTAACCACACATGGATCCACCAGTGTCATTGCATGTCTGTTATTGTCATGAACCACAGCTAGAGTCATTGCATGTTTGTTCTTTTCACAAACCACATATCACCATATTCATTGCATTTATGTTCTTCCCACAGACCACACATGGATCCACTAGTGTCATTGCATGTATGTTCTTCCCATGAACCACACATGGATCCACCAGTGTCATTGCATGTCTGCTCTTTTCATGAACCACATCTAGAGTCATTGCATGTGTGTTCTTCTCACAAACCACATATTACCAGTGTCATTGCATGTGTGTTCTTCCCACAGACCACACATGGATATCACAGCTAGAGTCATTGCATGTGCGTTCTTCCCATGAACCACACATGGATCCACCCAGTGTCATTGCATGTGTGTTCTTCCCATGAACCACACATGGATCCACCAGTGTCATTGCATCTGTGTTATTCTCACCAACCACATAAGGATCCACCGGTGTCATTGCATGTGTGTTCCTCTCATAGACCACACATGGACCCACCGGTGGCATCGCATGTCTGCTCTTTTCGTGAACCACAGTTAGAGTCATCACATGTCTGCTCTTCTCATGAACCATAGCTAGAGTCATTGCATGTGTGTTCTTCCCACAAACCATATCATGAACCACACCCATTGTCATTGCATGTGTGTTCTTCTCATTAACCACACATGGATCCACCAGTGTCATTGCATGTCTGTTATTTGCATGAACCACAGCTAGAGTCATTGCATGTGTGTTCTTCTCACAAACCACATAACACTAGAGTCATTGCATGTGTGTTCTTCCCACAGATCACACATGGATCCACCAGTGTCATTGCATGTGTGTTCTTTCCACGAACCACACATGGATCCACCAGTGTCATCGCATGTGTGCTCGTTTCATGAACCACAGCCAGAGTCATTGCATGTGTGTTCTTCCCACAAACCATATCATGAACCACACCCAGTGGCATTTCATGTGTGTTCTTCTCATTAACCACACATGGATCCACTGGTGTCATTGCAGGTCTGCTCTTTTCATTAACCACAGCTGGAGTCATTGCATGTGTGTTCTTCTCACAAACCACATATCACCAGTGTTATTGCATGTGTGTTCCTCCCACTGACCACACATGGATCCACCAGTGTCATTGCATGTGTGTTCTTCCCATGAACCACACAAGGATCCACTAGTGTCATTGCATGTCTGCTCTTTTCATGAACCACAACTAGAGTCATTGCATGCGTGTTCTTCTCACAAACCATATCATGGACCACACCCAGTGTCATTGCATGTGTGTTCTTCTCATTAACCACATATGGATCTACCGGTGGCATTGCATGTCTGCTCTTTTCATTAACCACAGCTAGAGTCATTGCATGTGTGTTCTTCTCACAAACCACATATCACTAGTGTCATTGCATGTGTGTTCTTCCCACAGACCACACATGGATCCACCAGTTTCATTGCATGTGTGTTCTTCCCACAGACCACACATGGATCCACAAGTGTCATTGCATGTGTGTTCTTCCCATGAACCACACATGGATCCACCAGTGTGATTGTATGTCTGTTCATCTCATGAACCACAACTAGAGTCATTGCATGCATGTTCTTCTCACAAACCATATCATGAACCACACCCAATGTCATTGCATGTGTGTTCTTCTCATTAACAACACATGGATCCACCGGTGTCATTGCATGTCTGATTTTTTCATTAACCACAGTTAGAGTCATTGCATGTGTGTTCTTCTCACAGACCACATATCACCAGTGTCATTGCATGTGTGTTCTTTTCATGAACCACAGCTAGAGTCATTGCATGTGTGTTCTTCTCACAAACAACATATCACCAGTGTCATTGCATGTGTGGTCCTCCCATGAACCACACATGGATCCACCAGTGTCATTGCATGTGAGTTATTCTCACAAAACACGTAAGGATCCACTGGTGTCATTGCATGTGTGTTCGTCTCATAGACCACACATGGATCCACTGGTGGCATCACATGTGTGCTCTTTTCATGAACCACAGTTAGAGTCATCGCACGTCTGCTCTTCTCATGAACCACATCTAGAGTCATTGCATGCGTGTTCTTCTCACAAACCATATCATGAACCACACCCAGTGTCATTGCATGTGAGTTCTTCTCATTAAGCACACATGGATCCACCAGTGTCATTGCATGTCTGCTCTTTTCAGTAACCACAACTAGAGTCATTGCATGTGTGTTCTTTTCACAAACCACATATCACCAGATTCATTGCATCTGTGTTCTTCCCACAGACCACACATGGATCCACCAGTGTCATTGCATGTGTTTTCTTCCCATGAACCACACATGGATCCACCAGTGTCATTGCATGTCTGCTCTTTTCATGAACCACATCTAGATTCATTGCATGTGTGTTCTTCTCACAAACTACATATCACAAGTGGCATTGCATGTGTGTTCTTCCCATAGACCACACATGGATATCACAACTAGAGTCATTGCATGTGTGTTGTTCCCATGAACCACACATGGATCCACCCAGTGTCATTGCATGTGTGTTCTTCCAATGAACCACACATGGATCCACCAGTGTCATTGCATGTGTGTTCTTCCCATGAACCACACATGGATCCACCAGTGTCATTGCATGTGTGTTCTTCCCATGAACCACACATGGATCCACCAGTGTCATTGCATGTCTGCTATTTTCATGAACCACAACTAGAGTCATTGCATGTGTGTTCTTCTCACAAACCACATATCACCAGTGTCATTGCATGTGTGTTCTTCCCACAGACCACACATGGATCCACCAATGTCATTGCATGTGTGTTCTTCCCATGAACCACACATGGATCCACCAGTGTCATTGCATGTATGTTCTTCCCATGAACCACGTAAGGATCCACCGGTGTCATTGCATGTCTGCTCTTTTCCTGAACCACAGTTAGAGTCATCGCATGTGTGCTCTTTTCATGAACCACAGCTAGAGTCATTGCATGTGTGTTCTTCCCACAAACCATATCATGAACCACACCCAGTGTCATTGCATGTGTGTTCTTCTCATTAACCACACATGGATCCACCGGTGTCATTGCATGTCTGCTCTTCTCATTAACCATAGTTAGTGTGGCGCCCCGCTAAAACCACTACTAGAAAATTTATGTGTTTTTGTGCATTGCATCGTCATGACCGCATGCTCATGTCATCATGCCACATTGCATTTGAGCATCGTCATCATCATGCATGGTTTGTTTAAAAACTATTTACGAAAAGTCTATTTTTGGTTTTCTAAATACTCGTCTTCAATTCAAATTAAAACCCCGGCCTGTTCCGGATATTTTCATTTGTCTACAAAACAATTACAAAAGTCTACTTCAGACAAAATAAAATAAATTAGGCTATTTTCTTTTCGGACCGGGAAGCAGCCCAGCCGTTAGGCTAGGCCACCTACTACCCGGCCCGTATAAAAACCTAGTCTATCCTAACCCTAACCCACCTACCCCCTAACCCACCCCTTTTTCTCCCCTCACCTGCACGCGCCGCCACCACCTACCGACAAAACTCACCTGCCCGCTCTGTCCTGGCCCCACCATATAGAGACGTGCCCCGCACGATCCCCTTACCAGACGCGACGCGCCCGCTCCTCACGTCCCAACGCTGCACGCCCGCAACCCCTCCCGGACACGTACATGCGCGAGAGGCGCCCTGCGATACCTTCCTCGCACCCACCTCGCACCTACC
>OU342742.1:137816481-138197829 GCA_910589775.1 Avena eriantha | reverse complement strand
TGCGTGCTCCTCGCCTGTGCCGCCCACCTCTCCTAGTCTCTCCCGCAGGCGCAGGCGTCCGCTGTCCGCAGCGCCGGCCCGGCTCTTCACCGCCAAGCCCCGGACCCCCGCTGGCCTTCCTCCTGCCCGGGCGACCTCCGCCCGCCTCTACCGCGTCTTCCCCAGCCGTCGCTCCCTAGGTTTCCTCTGGCCCCGTCGTCGCGCGTGTATCGGAGCCCCGCGCCTCATCAAGCCCCTTCGTCGCCGCACGTGTCTACCCTCGCCTACAACGCGTCGTGCTGCCCGGCCGTGCCCTCGTCGGCCCGCGGTCCTCCTGCTCCTCCTTCGAAAATGCATGGCGTCATCGTCCTGTACCGCACCTGCAGTGCCGCCTCGGTCATCGCGGTCCTCGCACCTGCCTCCATGTACCCCGACCCATCGACCTTGGCCCAGATGCGTCACCTCCTCCTCTGTGCAGCCCATAGTCATGTCTCGCTGCCTCTGGGGCAATCTGACGCCACAAGAACGTCGTCTAGCTAGCTGCGCCTAGGCCCCTGGCTCCCTCCGGCCTCATGTATGCATTTCAGGTTGAAGCATCTGCGAGTATCAAGACTGCCAAGTTCAACTACACGAGGACGATCGAGGTGACTCGTGAGGCCACCGAGGCCTAACCCAAGTGTCGACGCCAAGATCTTCTCCGGAACCAAGGACGCAAGAGGGTCACAGCACCACGGAATGCCAAGTACTTCTACCAGGGCTAGTGACCCGAATCTCCTCTTCACGGACGACAAGAACATCACCAGGAACAAGTACCCCGATAAGATCGACCGCTAGCCGAGACCGATGAAAAGAGAAGTTCGGGTGCCGATGGTGGAACATGAACCCGAAGGACCGCCGGGTTACCACTAGAAGACCATCATTGCCGATGCAAGATCGCCATCGACAAACGACGTCATACCCGAGGGTCGTCGACACGGAACGACAAGTTCTCCATCCCAGAACGGCAAGATCGACCGCACGGGACACCAAGAGCTCCCAGCGTCGAGACTCGAGTCCGACACCGACAATCGACACCGAGGGCCCGACAAGATCTTCGTGACGACAAGATCGACACCGACCAGGGCGAGTCCGATGAGCTCCGACGCCAAAACAAGTCCATCTTCCCGGCTTCCGAAGACCGATCCCGCTGAACCCTGAGACCCTGAGACCGAACCCTGGACCCCTGGAACCCAAGATTGCCGAACCCCCCATGTGTGAACCCTTTCCCCGAGCCCCTATTTAATAAATGCTATATATAAAACTGTCGCATATTAAATCGTTCATGCATGCATATCTGTCTGTGGTTTGGGGGCATTATGCCGATTCACCTCATAATTCAATATGGAGTCTATATTTAGGCTATTCTAGTCTTATTCCGGACTCCATTTAAATTTGTGTAGCGAACCGATGCCCTGTTTTGCCTTGTTAATACAACATTTAAATTGCGGGGTTTCTAAATAACTTGAATCGCCTAATTAATTTCTGGGACCCCGGTTCCGCTTAATATTGCCTAATTGCACCGCATCTGTGCCATGCCATGCATCATATCATAAGCATGCCGGATCTTCTGCCGTAGTATTAAATATTGCATCTGGTGTTCTTCTAGTGTTTGCTTCTTCGTGGATTAGGCCGATGAGTTGATGCGAGTATCGACAAGTTCTCTGGATATGAACCTTCGGTAGTGTTTTCCAGGCGAGCATCTCTCCCCCTTCTACCTATTTTGCATTTATAGTCTTTATTTCCTCTTGTTGATCTATTGCTATCCGTGTCGCGATGCTTTAGTTTCCGTACACCAATTATATCCCGCGCAGCCTCTATATTGCCTTGGACACCTCCTATTACCTGTGTTTGGTAGATAGCTGGCCTTGCGAGTCGTAGTTGCGTGCTCAGGTGCGATCTCGTGTTGTCAAGTACCATAGTTGCTGGAATGCTAGCAGATGTTTATGGTGGATATTCTCATGACTTTAAATACAACTATTTAATTGCTGGGATAACTAATGAAAGAGGCACCGGTGGGCAATATATGCTATTTGGTTTTTCATGTCCACTTGTGTCCCGTAGGCCCCCAGTACTTGATACCTGTTCCTTGACTATTCACACTATCCACATACGAGAGACTCTATGAATCCCCCTTAGCCAGAGCTTGATTCATTTCTTATTTCTTGGGGCCACAAACTAGTTTGGGGCTTTATTACTATCCTGTACTTATGCCATGCTTTACTGCTTTATTTACGATTGTGCGTGGAGCACCTGTACTGTTTAGGATCGTGACACGTTTTCGCTGTATCGACAAGCCCAGACACACTTTTAGGTTCCCAGTCGTTTACAGCCGTCCACACAAACCTTGGGTCCGTCTTGGAGCCGGCCAACTTCGTTGCGGGTAGCTTAATGGGGTGGCCCCCTGAAATAATTTATGAATCGTGTGATTGCTTTGTCGTGAAAGCCTCGTTGGGTTTTGAGTTGGTTTTTCCGAGGTTGATCGTGTGTGTGTTGCTATTTGTGCACCCCTATAGGGTAAATCTTTCTGAAAGCCGTGTCCGCGGTTATGGACGACTTGGAGCACAGTATCTTGATCATAGACAAGCATAACTAAAGTAGTGCTATAAATTTGACGTAATATGTGACTAGTAATCAGATTCAAATACAACGGAATGGATATTAAAAATGCCAACAACTGGTGGAGCTGGGGCTCCTTGTGTATTGTTATATCTGCCTAGTAAGTAATGCAACTCCAATGGAATGTGATAAAAGTGCCAACAACTGTTGGGTTTTGGGATTCCTCAGGACAATTATATCTGACTAGTAAATGTTCCAACTACAACGGAATGTTAACTAAAACTGCCCACTACTTACGCTATCAGGATGACTCATGCTATCTATATCTGATTAGTAAGAGCTTCAACTATAATGGAATGAATAAAACTGCCAACTGTGTGAGTTCCTCGGTTTTAACTTCCTCGTTTGGTCTCGAGGGGGGGGGGAATACCAGGATGGGTATGTTTGGTGTTAGTATCAGGTTGGATCCGAATAGGTCTCTCTTATCCCTCTCTAATAGCCAACAGATGAATCGAGTCTGCTCTTTTCACACATGGATCCACCAGTGTCATTGCATGTCTGCTCTTTTCATTAACCACAGTTAGAGTCATTGCATGTGTGTTCTTCTCACAAACCACATATCACCAGTGTCATTGCATGTGTGTTCTTCCCACAGACCACACATGGATCCACCAGTGTCATTGCATATGTGTTCTTCCCATGAACCATACATGGATCCACCAGTTTCATTGCATGTGTGTTCTTCCCATGAACCACACATGGATCCACCAGTGTCATTGCATGTCTGCTCTTTTCATGAACCACAGCTAGAGTCATTGGATGTGTGTTCTTCTCATAGACCACACATGGATCCACTGGTGTCATTGCATGTGTGTTCCTCTCATAGACCACACATCGATCCACCGGTGGCATCACATGTCTGCTCTTTTCATGAACCACAGTTAGAGTCATCGCATGTTTGCTCTTCTCATGAACCACATCTAGAGTCATTGCATGCATGTTCTTCTCACAAACCATATCATGAACCACACCCAGTGTCATTGCATGTGCGTTCTTCTCATTAACCACACATGGATCCACCGGTGTCATTGCATGTATGCTCTTTTCATTAACCACAGCTAGAGTCATTGCATGTCTGTTCTTTTCACAAACCACATATCACCAGAGTCATTGCATGTGTGTTCTTCCCATGAACCACACATGGATCCACCAGTGTCATTGCATGTCTACTCTTTTCACGAACCACATCTAGAATCATTGCATGTGTGTTCTTCTCACAAACCACATATCACTAGTGTCATTGCATGTGTGTTCTTCCCACATACCACACATGGATCCACCAATGTCCTTGCATGTGTGTTCTTCCCATGAACCACACATGGATCCACCAGTGTCATTGCATGTGTGTTCTTCCCATGAACCACGTAAGGATCCACTGGTGTCATTGAATGTCTGCTTTTTTCATGAACCACAGTTAGAGTCATCGCATGTCTGCTCTTTTCATGAACCACAGCTAGAGTTATTGCATGTGTGTTCTTCCCGCAAACCATATCATGAACCACACCCAGTGTCATTGCATGTGTGTTCTTCTCATTAACCACACATGGATCCACCGGTGTCATTGCATGTCTACTCTTTTCATTAACCACAGTTAGAGTCATTGCATGTGTGTTCTTCTCACAAACCACATATCACCAGTGTCATTGCATGTGTGTTCTTCCCACAGATCACACATGGATCCACCAGTGTCATTGCATGTGTGTTCTTCCCATGAACCACACATGGATCCACAAGTGTCATTGCATGTCTGTTCTTTTCATGAACCACATCTAGAGTCATTGCTTGTGTGTTCTTCTCACAAACCATATCATGAACCACACCTAGTCTCATTGCATGTGTGTTCTTCTCATTAACCACACATGGATCCACCAGTGTCATTGCATGTCTGCTCTTCTCATTAACCACAGCTAGAATCATTGCATGTCTGTTCTTTTCACAAACCACATATCACCATAGTCATTGCATGTGTGTTCTTCCCACAGACCTTATCATGAACCACACCTAGTGTCATTGCATGTGTGTTCTTCCCATGAACCACACATGGATCCACTAGTGTCATCGCATGTCTGCTCTTTTCATGAACCACATCTAGAGTCATTGCATGTGTGTTCTTCTCAAAGAACACATATCACCAGTGTCATTGCATGTGTGTCTTGCCACAGACCACACATTGATACCACAGCTAGAGTCATTGCATGTGTTTTCTTCCCATGAACCACACATGGATCCACCCAGTGTCATTGCATGTGTGTTCTTCCCATGAACCACACATGGATCCACCAGTGTCATTGCATGTGTGTTATTCTCACAAACCACGTAAGGATCCACCGGTGTCATTACATGTGTGTTCCTCTCATAGACCACACATGGATCCACCAGTGGCATCGTATGTCTGCTCTTTTCATGAACCACAGTTAGAGGCATCGCATGTCTTCTCTTTTCATGAACCACACCCAGTGTCATTGCATGTGTGTTCTTCTCATTAACCACACATGGATCCACCAGTGTCATTGCATGTCTGCTCTTCTCATTAACCACAACTAGATCCACCAGTGTCATTGGATGCATGTTCTTTTCATAAACCGCATATGGATACTAATTAACCTTAGGAGAGCCCTAACCTTAGCGTTAGATCGAGTCTTCTAGAAGGCACGCTGATGTCTACGCACTTCTATTCTTGTAGACAGTTGTTGGGCCTCCAAGTGCAGAGGTTTATAGAACAACAACAAGTTTTCCCTTAAGTGGATCACCCAAGGTTTATCGAACTCAGGGAGGAAGTGGTCAAAGGTATTCCCTCTCAAGCAACCCTGCAATCAAGATACAAGAAGTCTCTTGTGTCCCCAACACACCCAATACACTTGTCAGGTGTATAGGTGCACTAGTTCGGCGAAGAGACAGTGAAATGCAAGTGGTATGGATAATTATAAGTGCTAATGGTGATAGAAAATAGCTTGATGGTGTGGAAGAGACTAAAGGCAAACTGAAATAAAGAAGGAAGCAAGCAAACATGTAACAGATCTAGTAGCAAACGGTGTTTCAGTGCTAAGAAACAAGGCCTAGGGATCATACTTTCACTAGTGAACACTCTCTCATAAATATATCCTCTCTTTATGATACTACTCTTAACTACTCTCCGGTTGAACACTCTAATCATTGGTAGGGCTATAACACCACACCTCAAAGTAAGCCTTTCCCATCTAGAAAACCCCACACTGTCACCTTGAGTACTAGATGAGTCCAACAAACACCACAATTTCATAGAAACATCCAACTCCAAATATAACTCATAACAAGTATTTGTAATCTCTAGCCTAAGTGCCACCATGGTGTGCACGCTGTCACTTTCACACACATGGGGAGAGTAGAGATCTATTAAAGCACTTGAGTATCAAGGTAGATCTACTTGATTACAAAGCTCATGACCACAACAAGATCATGCATAGATAGACAGATGAACACATAGCTACCGGTAGAACCCTTAGCCTTGAGAGAGAACTACTCCCTCCTCATCATGGGAATCAGCAATGGTGATGGAGATGGTGGTGGAGATCGATGGAGATGGCTCCGGGGGCACTTCCCCGTCTTGGCAGGGTGCCGGAACAGAGACTTTCTGTCCCCCGAATCTCCCCTTCGGTGGCGGCGGTGCTGTGGAACTTTTTGTGGCTGGAGGCTTGATGATTTAGGGTTTTGGCTTCGGGAGGCTTCTTATAGGCCAGAGGGCAAGGTCGGTGGGCGGCCAGGGGGCCCACACCATGCCCTGGCGCGGCGTAGGTGGACCCGCGCCTAGGGGTGGTGTGGCCACCCTATGGCCCCTCTCCGTCTCTCCTTCTGGCTCCGTGAGTCTTCCGAGAAAATAGTAACTTTGGCTTTTGTCCCGTCCAATTCCGAGAATATTCATTTTCTGACTTCCTGGAACCAAAAACAGCAGAAAACAGGCAACTGGCACTGTGGCATCTTGTTAATAGGTTAGTCCAAGAAATCATATGAAAAGTACTCCAAAATTGGAACAAAACACAAGAAAGTGGATAAAACCAAGCATGGAACATCAAAAATTATAGATACATTTGCAATGTATCAACATCCCCAAGCTTAACTCCTGCTCGTCCTCGAGTAGGTAAGTGATAAAAAGAATAATTTTTGAGGTGACATGCACCATCAAAGACTTGATCAAAGTATTTGTAAAACATTCAAAGCTGGGATCATAGTACTTCAATCATAACATGAAAAACAAAGTTCTAGCAATAAGCAAAGAAACTATGATGCAACATGAAAAGGCACAAACAAAAGATTCATGAATAACAATGCTTTACAAGATGTTTGTTTGTTTCACATAAAGAAAACATAGCATAATAGTATTCAGCTTGTCCCTCAATAGAGTAGCAAATATAAATGCATAGGACACCTTCAAAGTTAATAAGAGTGACTAGATACAATAGTTTAAAACAAGCAATATCAAAGTATGCATCAATCAACTAGTCTTGGGACAATGCACAAAGAACTAAGAATGGCCACTATGCTCTCAAAGTAGGTGCATAAAGATAGAAGGTGGAGACTCAATATAACGGTGGAAGAAAGGCCTTTGTAAAAGGAAGTAGGGATTCAAGTCTCATAAAGAGCTGCCAAAAATTATGGTACTTATAGCTTTCAGCTCTCATTTCCCCTATCATAAGCATCTTGAAGTGATTAAGGTTAAAGTGAACAAACTATGGTGTACATGCTTGACGAAGTATAAGTCAGAAATCTCATGTCCCTTGTATACGAGGGCCGCTCCTCATGCTACTCAAGTTTAGTCACCGGTAAGTTCTTGTCATCGTAAGTACATGTGCATCATTGAGAACCGCCAACGGGGTACCCCTTGCCCGATGATACGGAAGAATCCCCATATCAAAATGACAAGGCAAGCAGACAACGAGCATCTCAACATTCTTCTTATTTACCATGGGAATATGTTGCTTTTTTCTCTCTTTCCTGTTTTCATAGTATCTTTTTTTTTCTTTTTCTTTTTTTTCTCAATATAGGACTCTTTTTTATGAGAAGAATGCTTCATAGATAGCTCATTATGGTTACGCTGCAGGTTTCCACCATATCAGCATGGATTAGACCAGCGGCCCAGGCGTTTCTCTAACACATATACATAACTCCATGGACTTACAAGCTCCCCTTTCATTTCACACCGACGACATCCATATACAAAAGAGCATGATATCAACTAGGTACAAGTACCAAGTGCAATGTTGAAAGCGTTCCCCATGAAAGCATGGTTCTGCTAATTCCCAACAAATAAGTGCAAGCATATACATCATAGAAGACACAATGGTTCAAGTTTATTAAGGGCAAGTAAAGTAAAGTGTGCCATCAAGTTCGTGAGAGCTTTAATCACTAGTTTTCTCATAACAAGTGGAAGGTAAACAAAAGCATGAATGTACTTGGAATAGCATAATCTAGTAGGTAGGTATGGCGGACTCTTTGGAATAACTTGGTTTAGGGAGTAGGATGCATGAGTGGAACTCATACTTTGTTGTGGAGGCTAGCAAAAGACTGGGAGCGACAAACTAAGAGAGCAATAATGGCCATAATCATGCAGAGCGACAAAACAACATTGATCAAAGCATAAAGTGATACTACAAGTTGAAAACTAAAGGATCATAAAGGCTATGGTGACTTTCGATAGTCATAACATGGTGTGAGCATGCGCCAAGTCAACCCAAATAAAGCATCAAAGGAGAATACCACTATACTATGCTTTAATATGCTAAAACAACGCATGATTCATCGAAGGCACATTAAGAAATCTCAATTGTTTATAACAAGTCATGCTACAGCAAAGAATACTAAGCATAAAGCCACAACAATATCAAGCATGGAATGACAAAGCATAGGCCAAAGTCAAAAACAAGCTCTCTTTACCACTTAAGCATGTACTTTCCTACTCTTTTCCAATCCAAACCAAACTATTTGAAACAACTCACAAAGATGATAATAAATAAAGATCAGTGAGCTTGTCTCCCAAATCCACAAACAAGAACTAAAAAGTTCTAAGCTGAAAGCACGAGAAAACTAAGGCTAAACACGGTGCTAGCAAAAGAGAACACTCACAGAACAATAAGAATGAAAACTAGAGTGTTCTAGGTAATGAAAACGGAGCGTGTCTCTATCCAAAAGAAGTGTGTTGGGATCCAACCAACTTATTCAAGCAAACTAACAAACCAAGAAAACTAAAACTAAAAACAAAAACAAAGACGCTCCAAGAACAACACAACTGTGCATGAAACAATAAAAATGAAGTGTTTGGAAGAAACCTGAGATTTTTATTGATGAAGAAGGGGATGCCTTGGGCATCCCCAAGCTTTGATGCTTGTACTTCTTGGATATTTATTGTGGTGACACATGTGGCATCCCCAAGCTTGAGCTTTAGTCCATCCTTCATCTCATTCCTCATTCCTTCCATACACCTGAATTTTTTTCCTTCATACAAAACTTCACACAATCTTTATTAGCAACATTAGTGCACTCAAGATAAATAAGTCTCAAGGTTCAGTTCTAACACCAAATAAACTTCCATTAGAACACTAGATACTGTAGCACTTCCCTCAAAAAGCTCAATTCCCCAAAAAAACTCAAAAAGGAGCCAACAAGAAGCAAATGCAGAAAATGGCAGAAATCTGTCAAAACAGACCAGCAGGTAAAGACGAATTTTTTCGAAGACCTTCTGTTGCTCAAATAAAAAAGTATTGAACTAACGAAAGTTAGATAACAACCTGGGGCAGAAGCACAAAACATTACAGCTCAATCCGACATACAGAGCTCTCTCACGAATATTTACGGTGGAGCACAAAAATCTGTTTCGGGACAGCAACTTTCCCAATCATTACTTCACTCTCATTAGAGGTTACTCTTGGCACAAAAAGCAAATAAAAAGGATAAGGAGCACTTATTACAGAAGCAATAACTTCCAAGACTCATCTAAAACTTTTGGGTTATCTCCCAATAAGTACTTTTCTTTAACGCCTTTAAGTTAGGCATGATAGTTTGAGAAGATGCTCACATAAGAAATATGAATTGAAGTAAAAGAGAGCATCAAGAAGCAAATTCAAAACACATTTAAGTATAACCCACTTCCTATGCATAGGGATCTTGTAAAGAAACAAGTAGTGAAAGCATAAAGCAACAAGCATAGTAAAGCAAAACAAGTGCAACTTCAAGACTTTCAACATAAAGAGGGGAAACTTAATATTATTGAGATGCATAAAACCATGTTTCCCTCTCTCATAATAACTTTTAGTAGCATCATGAATAAAATTAACAATATAACTATCACATAAGACATTCTTATCATGAGCCACATGCATATAATAATTACTACTCTCCACATAAGCATAGTCATTCTTATTAATTGTGGTGGGAGCAAATTCAACAAAATAGCTATCATTATTATTCTCATCACCATAATCATCAAACATAGGAGGCATATTGTAATCATAATTACTTTCCTCCTCAATAGTAGGTGGACTGAAAATATCATATTCATGATTGTAATCATCATATATTGGAGGTTTGGTATCATCATAAGCAATAGAATAGCTATCTTCAAAAGCTGGGGAACTAAAAAGATCATTTTCATAAAAACAAGCTTCCCCAAGCTTAGACTTTTCCATAGCATTAGCAATAATGGTGTTCAAAGAATTCATACTAATAACATTGCTATTAGCATGCAAATAAAGTTCCATAGGTTTTTTAATTTTCTCTTCAAACACTTCATGTCCTAACTCAAGATAAAGACTACAAAGCTCTCTAATTTTTGTTGTTGTTTTCCATTAAGCCTAACTAGTGAAAACAAGAAACAAAAAGAAAAAATTGTAGAATCTAAAGGAAATAACTTCGAGCACTCACACCGGAGGATGTGCGTACCTTTTACCTTACCTCCCGGCAACGGCGCCAGAAAATAGCTTGATGTCTACGCACTTATATTCTTGTAGACAGTTGTTGGGCCTCCAAGTGCAGAGGTTTGTAGAACAGCAGCAAGTTTTCCCTTAAGTGGATCACCCAAGGTTTATCGAACTCAGGGAGGAAGTGGTCAAAGGTATTCCCTCTCAAGAAACCCTGCAATCAAGATACAAGAAGTCTCTTGTGTCCCCAACACACTCAATACACTTGTCAGGTGTATAGGTGCACTAGTTCGGCGAAGAGATAGTGAAATACAAGTGGTATGGATAATTATAAGTGGTAACGGTGATAGAAAATAGCTTGATGGTGTGGAAGAGACTAAAGGCAAACTGAAATAAAGAAGGAAGCAAGCAAACATGTAACAGATCTAGTAGCAAACAGTGTTTCAGTGCTAAGAAACAAGGCCTAGGGATCATACTTTCACTAGTGAACACTCTCTCATAAATATATCCTCTCTTTATGATACTACTCTTAACTACTCTCCGGTTGAACACTCTAATCATTGGTAGGGCTATAACGACACACCTCAAAGTAAGCCTTTCCCATCTAGAAAACCCCACACTGTCACCTTGAGTACTAGATGAGTCCAACAAACACCACAATTTCATAGAAACATCCAACTCCAAACATAACTCATAACAAGTATTTGTAATCTCTAGCCTAAGTGCCACCATGGTGTGCACGCTGTCACTTTCACACACATGGGGAGAGTAGAGATCTATTAAAGCACTTGAGTATCAAGGTAGATCTACTTGATTACAAAGCTCATGACCACAACAAGATCATGCATAGATAGAGAGATGAGCACATAGCTACCGGTAGAACCCTTAGCCTCGGGAGAGAACTACTCCGTCCTCATCATGGGAATCAGAAATGGTGATGGAGATGGTGGTGGAGATCGATGGAGATGGCTTCGGGGGCACTTCCCCGTCCCGGCAGGGTGCCGGAACAGAGACTTTCTGTCCCCCGAATCTCCCCTTCGGTGGCGGCGGCGCTGCGGAACTTTTCGTGGCTGGAGGCTTGATGATTTAGGGTTTTGGCTTTGGGAGGCTTCTTATAGGCCAGAGGGCAAGGTCGGTGGGCGGCCAGGGGGCCCACACCATGCCCTGGCACGGCCTAGGTGGTCCCGCCCCTAGGGGTGGTGTGGCCACCCTATGGCCCCTCGCCGACTCTCCTTCTGGCTCCGTGAATCTTCCGGGAAAATAGTAACTTTGGCTTTTGTCCCGTCCAATTCCGAGAATATTCATTTTCTGACTTCCTGGAACCAAAAACAGCAGAAAACAGGCAACTGGCACTGTGGCATCTTGTTAATAGGTTAGTCCAAGAAATCATATGAAAAGTACTCCAAAGTTGGAACAAAACACAAGAAAGTGGATAAAACCAAGCATGGAACATCAAAAATTATAGATACATTTGCAATGTATCACACGCCCTAACACTGTTGTTTTGCTTGACGATTGTTACATACCACTCAGTCGGGGCGCTTGGACGATTGGGATGGTTTTCGTGAGATTGATCCGCGAGTAGTCTGTTCTGCGGCATGATTGGCCATGCTTGCTCTGGACAAACTGGCAACACTGGGGGCTCCCTGATGACCCACAAGTATAGGGGGTGTATCGCAGTATTTTTGATAAGTAAGAGTGTCGAACCTAATGAGGAGCAGAAGGTGCTGGCTAGTGGTATGGATCAGGAATTCTCTGCAAATACTTAGCAAACGGTTTTTTAGGGGTTTTCGATAAAGCAAGTAAACAAAGTACGAGAAAATAAAAGACAGTAAGAATGAATGCAGCAAGTGGCCTAATCCTTTATGCAGCAAAGGACAAGCCGGTTGTATTACTTAAGATGACCAAACATTCTCGAGGACACATGGGAAGACTGTCAAGTGCTTTCGCTTCATATAGCTGATTAATCTTCTTTAGCTTGCTAAGTGTTGTGTGGGTGAACCTGTGCTAATGTACCGCCCCATCCAATACTAATACATACTTGTGATTACACCCCTTGCAAACATCCGTAAGTACAAGAAAGTAATTAAGGTAGAAACCTAACCACAGCTTTAAACTCTAAGACCCTTACGTCCCTTGTGCAATGGTTTCCTAACGGGGGTTCAGGTTTCTGTCACTCCAGCAACCCCTACGATTAGTAGCCAAATACACAATGCATTCCCCTAGGCCCATATAGGTGAAGTGTCATGTAGTCGACGTTCACATGACACCACTAGAATAAGTACACCACAACTTAAATAACAATCTATTGAATCTTTCTCAACGCAACACCACTACTAACAACAAGACTTCTCCCATGTCCTCAAGAACAAAACAAACTACTCACAAGACATCATATGGGTCATGATCACAGATGGAATAATGATGTATAACAATCTGAACATAAATAATAATTCAATGGTTCACTCAATAGCATCAACTACAAAGAGTAATCAACACCGAGAAAGTTTCTCCTATGAACTAATGCAAGATTCAACTCAATTGTTACAGCAATATGGAGATGGTGATGAGGGTGCTGATGGTGATGATGGTGGTGATGATGATGATGATCCCGATGAAGTCCAGCTTGATGGTGGTGTTGATGGCGACGATCTCCCCTCTCCGGGAAGGAATTCCTCCAGCAAAAATCTGTCTGCCGGAGAGATCTTTCTCTCTCGGTGTTTTCTGCCCCGCAGAGGCGGCGGAATCTTTCTGTGGTCTCTCCCCGAGTCTTAGGGTTTCGTGGGGATGATATACGCCAGAGGAGAGAGGCTGGAGTGGGCCAGGGCGGCCACACCACCTCCAGGCGCGGCCTAGGCCTGCCAGCGCCATGGGGTGGTGTGGGCCCCCTGTAACCCACCTCCACTTCATCTTCTAGCATCCTTAGTCTTCTGGAAAAATAGGATTTTCCGTATATTTTCCCATATTTTCTGATCTTTGCGAATTTTGCCTCCAAACAGCACCTTTTCCATCAGAATCCTGACTGCAGCGGTCCATGCTCCAAAAGTCATCAACCATGCAAAAATAGATGAAATAACATAAGTATCACCTCTCAATACGAAATATATCAATGAATAATAGTGAATTTAGACATAGAATAGTGATGCAAAATGGACGTATCACTCCCCTATTGCGAGTGTCACGACTCACGAGTTGAGCGGGTCATATCCCAGTGTCATGTCCCCATTACTTCTCTTCCTCCCTATACTTCTCTTCCTTCTTCCCCTCGAAGCCACATTCCCCACTTCACTCCCATCCTGCTGTAGCCGCAAGCCGATGGCGCCTCCATCCCAATCCCCTCTCCGGCAGCCACCCTCCCTCCCCTCTCGCCATGGGTTCAAGGGGAGACGGCAAGGAAACGCCTTGTGACGACAGGGACGGTGATTTTGATGTGAGTCGTCTCATCTCTATCTCTATCATCCGTGGCCAGCTATCTATTTTTTGAGCCAGATCTACTCCGTTTACTCATGCGCGTATGATGTGTTAGGCCAACCAGACGATGTATGACGCCGACTATCACGGTTTAGCAGATGAAGACAGTCCTCTGCTATGTAAACATGGATATGTGCCCGCTAAATTTGTAGCGTTCGAAGGACGAAACGCAGGCAAGAGGTTTCTACGGTGTCAAGGACATCGTGCAATGATGTGAGGCAGAAGTTGTGCTATTGTCAAATGGGTAGATCCAGAGTGGCCCAAATCGATGCAGAAAACGCTAGACAAACTATGGAAAATGACTGTTGAGTTGAAAGAATCCGCATTCAGCTCACATCTTGACAGTGTTGAGATGAAGCTATGGGAATCAGTTGACACGACCAAGGATAATCGAGAACTCATGGGGGTGGAAGACAAGGTTAGCAAAGTCGAGAAGGAGAGGGACGCGACGTTGGCCCTGAAGGCTAAAGTAGAGCAAGAACTGACTCAAGCAAGGAAGGATCTTCACCAGGCCAAAGTCCTGCAGTTCACAACTACGAGTATTGACAAGTGCATGAGGAAAGATACAGTGAAACAATTGAAGCTGTGCAAGGAAGATGCTAAAAGGAAGGAGCAGATGATTCGATCCTTGCTCTCGCAGGAAGATGCGCATAGGGCTAAGATTAGGAAGATCAAGGAGATGTGTGATAACTAGTTCTATTTAGCTTAAGCTCCGTGCCTTTTTTAAGTTGTAATAGTTGTACTTGTTGACCTAGCAGTCTGAACTATTGGCCCCGGAGTCCTAGGAGTAAAAAAATTGGTCGCCCGTTAATCCGTCTTAACCCTGCATTACTTCCTTTTGTCTGACCAATGCCCCTTGGATATTCCGCCCGTCGCTTGGTCGTCCTCGTGTACAAATAGGAGGCGCCACAGCTCGTCGCTTCATCGACATCCCCTCTCCCTCTCCAATCTCCACCGCCCCGTCCACCCCTCGCTCCCTCTCCAATCTCACCGCGCCGCCATGGAGATGCCTGATGACCCACAAGTATAGGGGGTGTATCGCAGTATTTTCGAGGGAAGTGAAACCCAATTTATTGATTCGACACAAGGGGAGCCAAAGAATATTTATAAGCCTTAACAACTGAGTTGTCAATTCAGCTACACCTAGAAACAATCTTGCTCACAACAGTTTATCAGTAGCAACAGTTTTGTAGTAGGAATAGTAAAGTAATAGCAGTAGTAAAGCAAAGACAGTAGTAACAAAAGTAGTACATAGTGGGATTCGAGTGCGGTAGGCATAGGGATGGATGGACGAGCGTTGCATGAACAAGACAATTCACATAGCAATCATAACATAGGGCAATTGCAGATAAATAAGATAAAGCACCCAAGTACTAGACAATCCTAGGCATGTGTTTCATATATAGTCATACGTGCTCGCAATGAGAACTTGCACAACATCTTTTGTCCTGCCAGCCCATTTGCAGCAGGGCCTCTAGGGAACTACTGGCAATTAAGGTGATCATTTTAATAGAGCACCGGAGCAAAGCATTAACACTCCGTGAACACATGTAATCCTCACATCAAAGCCTTTCCCTTCCGGTTATCCCGATTTCTGTCACTTCGGGGCCATAGGTTCCAGACAACGACGTGTGTATACAACTTGTAGATAAGACTAGAAACAATACTATCATAATGAATCAATAACATGTTTAGATCTGAAATCATGGCATCGGGCCCTAGTGACAAGCATTAAGCACAACAAGTCGCAACAAAGTCATAAGGCACTAATAAAAGATACTAGGCACCATGCCCTAACAATCTGATGCCATTACATGAACGATCTCATCCAATCCCTACTATCCCCATAGCCTACAGTGGGGGATTACTCACTCATAGATGGGGGAAACATGGATGGTCGATGGAGATGATGGTGAAGATCAATGGAGATGGCTCCGGGGGCACTTCCCTGTCCCGGCAGGGTGCCGGAACAAAGAATTTCTGTCCCCTGAATCTCCCCTTCGATGGCGGCGGCGCAGCGGAACTTTTCGTTGAAAAACGTCAAACCCCTTTGAGTTTTTAGGTCAGAAGGCTTCTTATAGGCGAAGAGGGAGACCGAGGGGGTGCCTAGGGCCACCACACCATGCCCTGGCACGGCCAGGCCCAGCCCGCGCCTGGGGGGTGTGGCCAGCCCCTAGCCCTCCTCCGTCTCGTATTCTGGCTCCTGGAGTCTTCTAGAAAATAGGCACTTTGGCTTTTGTCCCGTCCAATTCCGAGAATATTCATTTTCTGACTTTCCTAGAACCAAAAACAGCAAAAAACAGGCAGCTGGCACTGTTGCTCTTGTTAATAGGTTAGTCCAAGAAATCATATGAAAAGTACTCCAAAGTGTGGACAAAACACAAGAAAGTGGATAAAACCAAGCATGGAGCATCAAAAATTATAGATACATTTGCAATGTATAAACATCCCCAAGCTTAACTCCTACTCGTCCTCGAGTAGGTAAGTGATAAAAAGAAAGAATAATTTTTGAGGTGACATGCACCATCAAAGACTTGACAAAAGTATTTGTAAACATTCAAAGCTGGGATCATAGTACTTCAATCATAACATGAAGGACAAAGTTCTAGCAATAAGACAAAGAAACTATGATGCAACATGAAAATGCACAAACAAAAGATTCATGAATAAGAATGCTTTGCAAGACGTTTGTTTGTTTTGCATAAAGAAAACATAGCATAGTGGCATTCAGCTTGTCTCTCATAGAGTAGCAAATATAAATGCATAGGACACCCTCAAAGTTTACAAGAGTGACTAGATACAAATAGTTTAAAACAAGCAATATCAAGGTATGCATCAATCAATAAGTCTTGGGACAATGCACATAGAACTAAGAATGGCCACTATGCTCTCAAGAAAGTGCTCATAGAATGTGTGGAGACTCAACAAGGAAATGAAAAAGGTTTTGAAAAGTTTGAAAGGCTTCCAAATGCTGAAAGTATGGTACTCATTAGCTTTGAGCTCTCATTGCCCCTATCATAAGCATCTTTAATGTGGTTAAGGTTAAAGTGACAAAACTAAGAGGATATGCTTGACAAGTTATAAATCAAAGTCTCATGCCCCTTACTTACGAAGACCGATCCTCATGCTACTCAACTTCAGTCACGAGTAAGCTCTTGTCATTGTAAGTATATACGTATCATAGAGAACCTCCAACGGGGTACCCCTTGCACATGATACAGGAGCTATCCCATAATCAAAATGACAAGGCAAGCAGACAATGAGCATCTCAGCGATCTTTTTATTTACTATGTGCATAGATTTTTATTGAGGATGCTTCATAGAATGCTCATTATGGTTATGCTGCAAGTTTCCACCATGATTAGGCATGGCTTAGGCTAGCGACCCAGGCGTTTATCTAACATACATACAAACTCCAAGATCTTACAAGTTCCACTTTTATTTCACACCGCCGGGATCCATAGGCAAAAGAACATGATATCAACGAGGTACAAAGTACCAATGAAGTGTTGAAAGTGGTCCCCATGATACATGGTTCTGCTAACTTCAACTCATAAAGCGGAAGCATATACGCAACAAAGAAGGACGCAATGGTTCAGGTTTATTAAGTGCAAGAAAATAAAGTGTGCCATCAAGTTCGTGAGAGCTTTACTAACTAACTTTCTCATAACAAGCAAACATTTTATTCGGAAGAAAACAAAGCATATTGAATATGCACGGAAGTAGAAAATGATGCTAATAGGTAGGTATGGTGGACACTTTGGCAATATTTGGTTTGAGGGAGTTGGAAACATGAGTAAAACATACTCAGTGAAATTGAAGGCTAGCAATAGTAAGGGAGCGACAAACGAGAGAGCAGTAATGGCCATAATCATGCAGAGCGACAAAACATCATTGATCAAAGCATAAAGTGATACTACAAGTTGAAAACTAAAGGATCATAAAGGCTTATGGTGACTTGGGATAGTCATAACATGGTGTGAGCATGTGCCAAGTCAACCCAAATAAAGCATCAAAGGAGAATACCACTATACTATGCTTTAATATGCTAAAACAACGCATGATTCATCCAAGGCACATTAAGCAATCTCAATTGTTTATAAAAAGTCATGCTACAACAAAGAATACTAAGCATAAAGCTAAAACAATATCAAGCATGGCATGACAAAGCATAGGCCACAGTCAAAAACAATCTCTCTTTACCACTTAAGCATGAGCTTTCCTACTCTTTTCCAAACCAAACCAAACCATTTGAAAACCAATGCATGAAAGAGGGGGTCCAACCAATTATTCAGCAAACTAAGAAAACCACGCAAACTAAAAACCAAAACAAAAACGAAAAAGAAGAAGCTCCAAGAAAAACACAATTGTGCATGAAACAATAAAAATGAAGCGTTTGGAAGAAACATGGGATTTTTATTGATGAAGAAGGGGATACCTTGGGAATCCCCAAGCTTTAACGCTTGTACTTCTTGGATATTTATTGGGGTGACACGCGTGGCATCCCCAAACTTGAGCTTTAGTCCATCCTTCATCTCATTACTCATTCCTTCCATACACCTGAAATTTTTCCTTCATACAAAACTTCACACAATCTATATTAGCAACATTAGTGCACTCAAGATAAAAGGTCTTAAGGTTCAGTTCTAACACCAAATAAACTCCCATTAGAACACTAGCTACTGTATCACTTCCCTCAAAAAGCTCAATTCCCCAAAAGAACTCAAAAAGGAACCCACAAGAAGCAAATGCAGAAAATTGCAGAAATCTGTCAAAACAGACCAGCAGGTAAAGACGAATTTTTTCGAAGATCTTCTGTTGCTTAAATCAAAAAGTGTTGAACTAACGAAAGTTAGATAACAACCTGGGGCAGAAGAACAAAACATTTCAGCTCAATCCGACATATATAGCTCTCTCACGAATTTTTACGGTGAAGCACAAAAATCTGTTTCGGGACAGCAACTTTCCCAATCATTACTTCTCTCTCATTAGAGGTTACTCTTGGCACAAAAAGCAAATAAAAAGGATAAGGAGTGGTTATTACAGAGGTAATAACTTCCAAGACTCATCTAAATTTTTTAGGTTGTCTCCCAATAAGTACTTTTCTTTAACGCCTTTAAGTTAGGCATAAACAAAAACTTAAATGGATAGAATAGAAGTAAGCGGAGATAATCATAGTAAAAACATTGTTTTGTTCAATGAAATCCTTTTGTTAACAAGGTTGATCAAGTCTTGCTAGCAAAACAATTGCATATGAGACAAAACTTTGTATTCCACTAATAATAATGTTACCTCAACCTTGATAGCAATGGTCCCAATCATAATAGTTTCAAATTTTTTCTCTTGGTATGGGATAATATATTTCTCCAACTTGAATGCCCTCAACATGTTCAATTGAATTCAAACCATAAGTCCTTTAAATATTCTTGAGGAAATAGACAATGTGTTCCTTGTCATTAACATTGAAGGTTACCTTCCCTTGATTACAATTAATAACAACTCCTGCAGTATTTAAGAAAAGGTCTCCCAAGAATAATAGACATATTATCATCTTCAGGCATAAAAGTTTGAGAGGATGCTCTCATAAGAAATATGAGTTGAAGTAAAAGAGAGCATCAAGAAGCAAATTCAAAACACATTTAAGTCTAACCCACTTCCTATGCATAGGAATCGTGTAAGCAAATAACAAAGTGACAGGCATAGGAAGATAAACAAGAGTAACTTCAAAACTTTCAGCACATAGAGAGGTGTTTCAATACTATGAAAACTTCCACAAACATATTTTCCTCTCTCATAATAATTTTCAGTAGCCTCATGAAGAAACTCAACAATATAACTATCACATAAAGCATGCTCTTCATAATCTACAAGCACTAGAGCTTTATTATAAACATTTTCTAGAGAAACCTCAGGAACATAACATTCATCCTCCTTTAGTAAGCATGGAGGACAATCAAATAATGTAAGGGATAAAGAGTTAATCTCATTAGAAGGTAGGCATGGGTAGCTAATCCATTCTTCCTCCTTTTTTTCATCACTCTCCTCCTCTTTTTCATCTAATGAGATTTCAGGTTCATCAATTTCTTCTTCCACAGGATCCTGCAAGGCATTAGTCTCTTCCATTTGTGGAGAGCATCTATTAAAATACTCAAGAATAGAGCCATTTTCATCATTGTAATTATCAAAGCAAAATTTAAGTATACCATACACCTCATATTTGTAAGGTGAATCATCTATACTTTCAAGCAAACTAGCAAGTTCAAAAGCACCCGTCCAAGCAATAAATTCTTCAATTTGTCCCGCATCATAAAAGTCATAAATTCCTTTAGCATAGGAAGATATGGTATCATTATCATTACACTCACATTGAAAAGGGAGGTGTTTATACCTCTTTCTACAACGAGACTCATCATAGCAATAAGTAACATTATAAGTAGAGCACACGTTTCTAGCAATGGTATACAATCTATCAATTTGTTCCCATAAGTGTTTCCCTTTTTGTGACAAGCAGTGTTCCTTATAATAATATTTTTGATCTTCCGTGAACCCACCTTGCCAATAAGCTTCAGTTTCAAAGAAACGAACCATTGACAACAAGCATGATAAGGCAAGACAATAACAGACCAACGAAAATAACAACTAAAGTAGGAACTACTTTTTTTTGTATTTTTGATAAAGAAACAAGCAAACAAGGAGAAAGATAAACTTAGCTTGAACAATAGTGAATCCAAGTGAACTTGATAAATAAAGCTATGCTCCCCGGCAACGGCGCCAGAAAATAGTCTTGATGACCCACAAGTATAGGGGGTGTATCGCAGTATTTTCTAGGGAAGTAAAACCCAATTTATTGATTCGACACAAGGGGAGCCAAAGAATATTTATAAGCCTTAACAACTGATTTGTCAATTCAGCTGCACCTGGAAACAATCTTGCTCACAGGAGTTTATCAGTAGCAACAGTTTTGTAGTAGGAATAGTAAAGTAACAGTAGTAGTAAAGCAAAGACAGTAGTAACAAAAGTAGTAAACAGTGGGATTCGAGTGCGGTAGGCATAGGGATGGATGGACGGGCATTGCAAACACACAATTCACATAGCAATCAGAACATAGGGCAATTGCAGATAAATAAGATAAAGCACCCAAGTACTAGACAATCCTAGGCATGTGTTCCATATATAGTCATACGTGCTCGCAATGAGAACTTGCACAACATCTTTTGTCCTGCCAGCCCGTTTGCAGCGGGGCCTCTAGGGAACTACTGGCAATTAAGGTGATCATTTTAATAGAGCACCGGAGCAAAGCATTAACACTCCGTGAACACATGTGATCCTCACATCAAAGCCTTTCCTTTCCGGTTATCCCGATTTCTGTCACTTCGGGGCCATAGGTTCCGGACAACGATGTGTGTATACAACTTGTAGATAAGACCATAAACAATACTATCATAATGAATCAATAACATGTTTAGATCTGAAATCATGGCACTCGGGCCCTAGTGACAAGCATTAAGCACAACAAGTCGCAACAAAGTCATAAAGCACTAATAAAAGATACTAGGCACCATGCCCTAACAATCTGATGCCATTACATGAACGATCTCATCCAATCCCTACCATCCCCATAGCCTACATCGGGCGATTACTCACTCATAGATGGGGGAAACATGGATGGTCGATGGAGATGATGGTGAAGATTGATGGAGATGGCTCCGGGGGCACTTCCCCGTCCCGGCAGGGTGCTGGAACAGAGACTTTCTGTCCCCCGAATCTCCCCTTCAGTGGCAGCAGCACAGCGGAACTTTTCTTGGAAAAACGTTGAACCCCTTTGAGTTTTTAGGTCAGAAGGCTTCTTATAGGCGAAGAGGGAGATAGAGGGGGTTCCTGGGGCCACCACACCATGCCCTGGCGCGGCCAGGCCTAGCCTGGGTGGGTGTGGCCAGCCCCTGGCCCTCCTCCGTCTCGTATTCTAGCTCCTGGAGTCTTCTGAAAAAATAGGCACTTTGGCTTTTGTCCCATCCAATTTCGAGAATATTCATTTTCTGACTTTCCTGGAACCAAAAACAGCAGAAAACAGACAGCTGGCACTGTGGCTCTTGTTAATAGGTTAGTCCAAGAAATCATATGAAAAGTACTCCAAAGTGTGGACAAAACACAAAAAGTGGATAAAACCAAGCATGGAGCATCAAAAATTATAGACACATTTGCAATATATCAATGCCCTCACTGAACTTCTACGAGGCGGTGATGTTCGCATACTTCGACATCCTCTTGCCGCCGGCTGCGAAGGTGCCCCATGGATGGCGCATCAGCTATACGGGGGTGCCGGTGGCTCCGCTCCTCGTCCCCGGTGTAGCCGTGATGGAGAGCGAAATCGCGGCGCGCCACCGCCAGATGCCCGCATGGAAGAGGGCGCTACCCCCGGTACGCGGTGGTCAGCCCGTACTAGCCGGCGCTATTCAAGAAGGAGCGGAAGGCCAAGATTGGCAACCACATCATTTACGGGCGCGTGGTGCACCGGGATCTCCGCAACGGAGAAGGGCGGGAGAGGTTCTGGTCCGTCCCTAGACGGACCAAGTTCACCGTCATCGCCGCCGCTGTCCGTGAAGAGGTGCTCCGTCTCGCGTACAATGCGGAAATCATGGAGGTTTCGTCCGACGAAGACGAGGAAGCCGGCGGCTCGGAGGACAGCGGCGGCGGAAATGAAATTGTTGACTAGTGGTTGAATTAATGTAGGATGTGAAATCGCACCTTTGTTTAGAAGAATTTGTGGTTGAATTAATGAAATGCCTCGATTTAGATCTCTGTCTCGATTAATTTGTGGAAGAATTTGTGATTTAGATCAATTTCTGCCTCGATTTAGATCTCTGTCTCGGATTGGGAACGTGACCGTGGACCAAAGACCCTTTTTCTACTAGTGTATTATGACATTGGTGGTTTGTTTAAACGTAATCTATGTGGATTTAGCCGCATGCAAATGGCACAACCACAATTTATAAAGTGGAAGCACTTACACCCGGTTACTCGAGATCCGGGAGCTTCGCCAGATGCAGGGGATGCCGGAGCAGAGAGGCGATGAGATAGACGGGCTCACGATTAGGCCAGAAAGTGGTACCCATTTCCACCTCATCTGGGCATTATCGGTGAGAACATTGTTGTTTATGTTGCCACGTCGTTGTGCAACATCTGAAATAAGTTGCTGCTTCATGGAGTGTGGCAGCTTAAATAATTTATTTCTGTGCCACTTACATTCCATCGTATTCGGAGACCTCCTGCCCCTCAGCAATCGTGGAACCGGTGGATCCTTGTTTTCAGATAGCAGTGGCACAATCACAATTTTGGATTCAACTACTGACTCGGGCATTTCCAAACCCTAAGTCGCGCTACATTTTACTCAGAGAACATGGGTAGATTGTTTCGCCCAACAACGTGCCACACACAGAGCTCCAGAATTTAACAGAATTACATATATAGGTTCAAGTTCAACACACTACTATGCATCTTCATTGCCATCAGCCTTCTTCCACAGCCTGGGTGCCAAGCCTTCATGTCCACTGGCTTCTTCATTTCCTGCCTTCTGCCTCTTCCTCAGTGCCAATTTTCTTAGCTTCACGTACTCTGCATCGTCGGGACAATGTGCACTAGAATCGTGTGCAGCATCATCGTTCCACTCGTTTTTAATTTCTTCAGGCAGCAAAATGACTGACCCGACAGTCATGTTTCTAACCTTGGGGCGCTTCCTGTCAAAGAAACAATACTGTTGCATAACTACCCAATATCTACAGAGTAAATAAAACAAAAATTACAATTCAGCACAAACATGCGAACCCCAAGCGACCTTTGCTTACCAGGAGGTAATTGCGTTCGAGCAACCACCCTGTCCAAGAATAGAAGGGTGACTCCCAGTTGCAGTAGCTTCCACATCCAGTACATCATAACTGAGCTCAAACATGCAATCCGAAGCATACCTTTTCATCAACCCAATTAGCTGACTGTCATACGTTATAGGAACCATGATGCCACGTTCATCCATGAAGTTGAACTTTGCAGTCTGCTTCGGCCATACTTTATCATGATTAGGCAGAGCAGCAACCATACCAGATATAGTGCAGATCTATGTAGGCGCTTCTTCCATCATGAAACAATGGCTTCCATACCACTTGCCCTTAGAGTCGTACCTATAGAGGACTACCATAACCATGTAAGGGGGGTCCGCGCAGATCCCACTTGACAGAAAACTGTGGACAAAATATGTTTGTCAGCGTTGGGCTAACAAACAATTTGAGGTTCAGTAGCCAGCTAGCAGTTGTAATTAGTGCGAATAGGAAAGAGAAGGGTAGCTCACCCGCTTGTCGGCAGAACTTCTTCTTCCTTGATAGTAGGATCTACCATCCTCCGAACTGCTCGGCTCGTCGGCGGCGGAGGCAGGCTAGAGCCTCGCAACGACGACTACGGCATGCGCCATTGGAGCTCGGTTTCAGCGACTGGGCGCAGCAACTTGGCCCCGGATGTCCGAAGGGATCATCCTGCTTGGAGGGTGGATACCGACGCCGCCAGTGCTAGGGGAAAGCTAGGAATGGATTTGTGAAATTGGTCAACGCATCCAATCCACTTAGCTGCTCGATTTGCCTAAGAGGTTGCCACATTGGCGCCCGCGTCACGGACAGATAACCGACATGTGGGTCCCGACCGTCTACTTCACGGAGCGGTTTAACGGAATGTTTGTATTTGGCAGGGGTGAGATGAGTTTGCCTCGAAATGGCCCCTCTCAGTAGTTGGCGGCCCAACTTTTCGAAACACGGTAATTTCAGGCAACTTAGGTACCGCCATGCGTTTGCCTGCCAACATTGGTACCGCAGATGAACAAGCCCACCGAGGAGGCTCTCTTGAACTCATCGCAATCTACCCTAAGAAAGATCCGATCTACCCATAGCCATCACGGCAACCTTGTAATCTTCATCATCAATCGAGGACAGACAAGAAGGATTAGGGTTTTCCCTTCGGGGGCCTGAACTTTGGTAAAGCGTGGCCCTCTTCTTGTTTGTTAGCCGACGATCTCACAGCGCATCTCTCTTCCTATAAACTCAATTCCATCAAGCATGGGCATTGCCGTGGAGACCCCATGTTAGCAAACAACTTTATTCAATGACCCGCCGATTCATCTGTCGTTTTGCGCGCTTGCGTTAATGCGGCTCCCTTCTTCCTCTTCATCCTTTACCGCTATTTAATCCCCCCGCCGGCAAGAGGGAGAGCATAAGTCCTATACATCATATCCTCTTCCTCTTCATCTGCTTTTGTCTTTTCCTATCCCTACTGGCAAAATGCCTTTGGACCACCTATCCAAGTTCAGCACCATCAGAAATGGTGGGGGGAACCGGGCAAGGCGGCAGAAGATGAGAAGAGGTACGTGATGGATGAAGCGGAAGATGGAAGTGGTCACATGCACACCATCATCCTGGAGAAGGTATCAGCCACCGCGACCATTGTTGGGGAACACGCTATGGAAAACAAAAATTTCTAGCACATAACCAAGATCATATGCAAGGGGAGAGGCAACGAATCATACCCTCAAAGATCTATCTAGCGGAAGTTGTCGATGCCGAGGTTGATCCCCGCAATGAGACTTGTCAAGTTGCGTGGAGATGCATTATCTCATGAACAACTCCGACGATCTAGTACAGCACATGCATCACCTCCATGCTACAAAGGAGTGCGAAGTGTGTTTCAAAGTTTACGTGACAACAGTGAAAGCGACCGTCATTGTAAACACTAGAAACAAAGTCTCACTTTATCGCCAAATGAATACTTCACCAATATAAGATAATGGTATGAATGTCAAAATTAGGAAGACATTAAGGATTTGCAAAAGACATAATGATCTGGTAAAACATAACATGGACATGACGTTTTCCATAAGCATGCGTGATTAATAAACACATATCTGATATGGTTTATGATGAGTAAAATGTGAGCTAGATTATTTGTACTCTAGTGCAAGTGGGATACTAGAGGAGATGTGCCCTAGAGGCAAATAATAAATGGGTTTTTATTATCATATCTCAATTAGTTTGTAATAGTTTCATATTGTGCTATAACTATATCAAGAGAAAACATTGATACATGTGTGGTATCAAACAAACCAAGTTCCTAGTAGCCTCTATTCATACTAGTTCGTTGGTCAAGCGATGATCAAGGTTTCCTGATCATGGGGCATTTATGCCAATTGACAACGAGGTAATATCATTGGTGAATGATGTGATGGACATCACCCAAAGATTGCGACAAGATCAAGTCATAGAGTTCATTGTTGCAATAGTTAGAAATGTAGTCTCGTTCTCCTTAGACCGTGAGACCATACCAATCACTATCACCCTCAAATATTTTGATAGCATCAAACGTCACTTGGTGATATAGTGATCATAAAGGTGTGTTCATGTATTCGGAGGGGCATTTAGAGCCATTATGTGTCAAGAGCGGGATTTGTTCACCCACGTGACGGGTAAGATACACACGGCTAGCTTGGTGAGATTACATCCATAAATGTTGCAACATGTGACTAGGTCACGTGGATGTAATATCGTGGTAACAAGTGGAACTTGTCGCTAAAGAGATTGAATAAGGTATGTGATACCAATGATCGAATCTTGGACAAGTCGTATTAGAGAAAACAAAGGGAATTGGACTCGACGTTTTACGGTTAAAACGACATTATCATCGTGGAATGCACATGGGTCATATGAGCATCCCGGTCCCTCTATTGATCATTGATGGAGATCATGTCTGTGCCATTCCCGAGTTGTAGGGAAATACACTTAAGGGTACAATGAGCTAGAGATCCTTTGTAAGTTGTAATCAACATATGAAAGAGAAAAGGAAACCGAAAAAGTTCCGTGTGAGAATCAGAATCGTTCCGAGAAAGTTCCAAAGTTGTTTGGAGGAAATCGAAAGGGAACCGACAGGTGTTTCGGGTCAAATCGGATTTTGTACTATATATTTATATATTAATTAATGTAATTAATATTAAATATAATATTAAAATCTAATTTGAAAAGATATTCTACTAATGGGCCAACTTTCTAGGGAAAAAGGGCCCATGAGAGAAAACTGCAAGAGGGAAGGGTCAAGAGCCAAAGGAGCCAAGGTCTAGCCTTGGGCTGTGTGTAGGGTGGGGCCCACCCCTGTCCGGTTGGCCCATGGTGTCTCCCCCTCTCTCCCTTGTTTAGTCCCACATGGGAAACCCAAAGGGGAGGGCACACCTTCCTCTGCTTATATAAAGGGGTGCCCATGGGTGGGAATAGACAGACAATTTGAGATGTTCTCTAAGGCATTTTATTTAGAGAATTCCTCCTTCTCTATCTCTACATAGTTGTCTCCATGCGTTGGCACGGTCCCAAGAAAGAACTGTTCGCGCAAGAGACGGCACACCTGCAGCATGCCATTGCTCTACAGGGATTCCAAGATGGAGATCTACTTCCGTACTCCTGGTGAGATCGAGGAGCCGGAGGTCGTCATCGTACACCGTATGTGTACAAAACCTCGAGGGTACCTCATACGAGGGCATCTTGGATGTCGTGAGCCGGAGCTGTTGCACGATGAAGATGGAGCAAGGGGTGACATGCGGAGAGCTTCACAACCTTGAGGTCGGCTACGAGTTCGACTACTTCAACCACGTTCTCCTCAGAACGTTAGCCGTGTACAGTCTACAAGTACATGTATTCTATATGCTCTGATCGTTACTGCATTACTACATAGACAGATCTTGGGCGTTAGGAAGTTCCAACGTAGGAATGCTTTGTTTTCTGCTACGGAATCCTTCACACATAAGAATACAAATAAGAAAAAGGAAAGGAAGGATTGGGAGGATTCGGAATCAGATATAGCTAATGATGGATCGGCGGCCTCCTTTGAATTATTTTGAACCAACATGAATTTCGACATAATTTGCAAAAAAAATGTCAAACGTACAACCTATCAAAACATGCAGAAAAAATTTCCTCTTCAATTTCAACCGCCTTAGGCCGTTTTGGATTCTTTTAGATTCTTAAACTTTGAAAAGAAAAAAAGTTATTTCAAAAATTCAAAAAAAAAAAAAAAATTTATGTCATATTTGAATTCCTCAAAATTTTCTGATAATAATGGATATATTATTTTTGGATTTACAGATTCGAAGATATTTTTTATGTCATATTAAATGAATAAATGTCAAAAATGAATAAAATATTAATTTAATTAGTTTTTTATATTCATTGGAATAAAATATTGTTATTACTTATTTATTGTTGTTCATTTAAATAGTTAATCGTAATTTCAAAAAATAAACACGGTTGACGTATTGATATGAGCTAATATGATTGATATACTAGTCTTGACAACAAGGTATAAGGGTCCTTCGCGTGAGGTGGGAGAGATGGAATGAGAAAGTTAAGCGTGCTGGGGTGGAGTAGTGCTAGAATGGGTGACCGACCGGAAAGTTGACTATACATGTAATTTGGCTGTAATTTGACCTAAGATTAAGCATAGTTAGTGTGAAAAATGAGAGATTAGCGAGTTAGATAATTCAAAAGTTCAAGAAAAAACTGAATTTAAAAAAAAAAACCTTTAGCACTACTTCGTGAGGGCCTTTTGTCCCGGTTTGTGGCTGAACCAGAACTAAAGGGGGAGGTCTTTAATCCCGCATTTGTAATCCCGGCTGGGAAACCGGGACTAAAGGCCCTTACAAACCGGGACTGTAGGCCCGTTTTCCACTAGTGTAGGTAGTATCATGCATGCCATGTTGGCAAAATTTTAATGTGGCATGCTAATTAATGATAAAAGAGATTGTGTTGGTATCATAGGTAGATACGGTATCATATCACGTAGAATTAGAAAAGCTAATCTCAAATAAATCTTATACACAATTTTACATTGAGATTTTACAAAACAATAAATATACTAAGACTATAATACTAGTACATGATACTATTCACTGTGCAGATGACTATACGTGTAATTTGACCTAGGATTAAGCATAGGTAGTGTGAAAATGAGAGATTAGCGAGTCAGCTAATTCAAAAGTTCAAGAAAAAATTGAAAAATAAATTGAGAAAAACAAGTTTTGGATTTTTTTCTTTTGAAAAAAAACCTGTATTATAAACTGGAACTAAAGGTCCCGCGCGCTCGACGCTGCTCCGTGAGGGCCTTTAGTCCCGGTTTGTGGATGAACCGGGACTAAAGGAGGAGGCCTTTAGTCCCACCTTTGTAGTTTCGGTTGGAAAACTGGGACTACAGGCCCGTACAAACCGGGACTATAGGCCCGTTTCCACTAGTGCAGGTAGTATCATGCATGTCATGTTGGCAAAATTTTAACGTGGCATGCTAATTAATGATGAAAGAGATTGTGCTAGTATCATAGGTAGATACGGTATCATATCACGTACAATTAGAAAATCTAATTTCAAATAAACCGTGTACACAATTTTACATTGGGATTTCACAAAATAATAAATATACTAAGACTATCATACTAGTATATGATACTATTCAGTGTGAAGATGGTATCATATACATGATATTATTATATGATACTTCCCATTGTGACCAGTCTTGGTACCTCTTCTGATCCGATTTAATTGTTGAAGGTTTAGACAAAAAATAGAGATCCGAGGCGACGGAACTTATTTACAGTGCCGAGAGGCGACTGGACTGTTTGGCGATCTGATTAAGAGATAGTGGTAGTCAAGCAGAGATACCGACAGAACGGAGCCGGCTGCACTGATTATTTTCTGGTCGACTGACGCTGAGAGTGTAGCTACCGCGCTAGCTAATGAAATGCTGATGCAGATGCAGGTGCAAAGTGCAAACGGCACTGTCTGACAAGATGGATCGGCGGGGGAAAGCCACAAGTGATGCCATGGGAGTCCTTCGTCAACCCTGGAAGAACGTACGTTCCTCTCGGAACAAGCGCAAAGTGCGGCTGAAAACGACATTGTTGCGTGTCCCAACCGAACTCCATCGCCGGTGGTTGCCATGGCGGCATCGATCGCGGCCTTGTGAGATTTGTACTTTGTAGCTTCTGCCGTTTGTAGTTCAATGAGAGATTAGTCAATGAAATCGCGGCTACTGCCGTTTCTAGTTCAACCGAACGACATGCATTATCAGCTCGGTAGAAGCAGATTAGTCAATGAGATCAGCGTATATTGTGGGGGAAGGCTTTGCAGCTGTAGGACAGCCAGCTTTTGGATCGGTATGATTGGTGGGAAGAAGACAGTTCGTAGGGGTGAGATAGATGATCGATCACGGACGACGACGATGATGATTGATTAGGTTGGGGATCGGTGTCATGTCATCGTAATCACGAGCTTGATTAGTTTCTTCATTTCTCTCGTGAAGTCGACGACCGAGCCATGATGTCTAGTACGTCAGTCGGACCACATTTCAGTTCCAACTTGGAAGCACCGGAACTGAACAGGCACGCCCGCGTCTGTCCCGTCCGTTCCTATCACGAGTACACCCTACAGATTAATTGTACCACTTGCTCCACGCTTTCGTTTGTAATCTGAATTTTAAAGCGAACATCATGTTAAATATCATGCTCTTACAAGTCTCGTGCTCAGAAATAAATCAGAGCATGCCACACTGGGCATGTTGCTGATGTCAACATTTAATATTATCTAATATATAGTTTTTGAGGGCGTAGAGTTTGAAATTTTGCCATACCCTCGACCGTGGGTACTAGACTGTGAGGAAGGAGGAGGAAGTGCACCGACAGAGCAACATCAACATCGATGACAAGTGCTCGTAGGGGGTTCGCAACAAATAATGAGAACCTTTCCTCCACTCGATGTATGCATGCTTCTTGTCATGTCACAATATATGTTAAGTATTTTCAATATATTCAATCTTAGGAATTGTGATAAAAGCAATGGTTAAAGTGGCATTTTGAGGACCCTGTCCAGTTCATGCCAACAGTTTTTTAAAAATAAACATTATCTAGTTTTTTCTTTTGAGCTAAATACACGGTATGTAAAACGAACGCAATATATTTGAACCGTGAGGAGAAGAGTTGGGCTGCCTCAGTGGTTTTCTTCGTTGTCGATTGAATAGATTTAGCCGTTCAGGTGGCTTAGGCTATATGTCAAGCTTGATGCTGATATGAGTTATTGGTTTAAATTGGGCTGGGCCTAAGAGGCACCAAATGGACATTTCTTGTTTATTTGGTAAAAAACATAGTGAAAATGACTCTCAAAAGGTAGAAAAGATTACTGAAATTGTTCCAAAATTTAGGTTAGTGTAATGATTTGAATTTTTTTTAAATACCATGGCCAGCGCCAAACCTGTCATTGCGAATGATGAAGCCCCATCATCCATGTGATCGATCTTCTGCAATCGGTGGAGTCAAGTGCACCTCTAGCTTTATTTTATTTTGAATCAATCTTCTCCACATATCTTCAGATTAAGTGCCACATTTCTTCAACAAGTCACGCATTCTCGTCTGCAACACCTTTGTTTCTCCTGTTCCACCACTTCTAGAGTGGTACACATAGACAATATTCATGTTTTTTGTAATCTCGTTTATCTGAACTCGGGTCTACTCGAGATTTTAACTAGCTAATTGATGACCCACAAGTATAAGGGGTGTATCGCAGTATTTTCGATAAGTAAGAATGTCGAACCCAACGAGGAGCAGAAGGTGCTGGCTAGTGGCTTGGAGCAGGAATTCTCTGTAAATAGGCAAACGGATTTTTAGGGGTTTTTGATAATGCAAGTAAATAAAGTACGAGTAAATAAAAGACAATAAGACTAAATGCAGTGAGTGGCACAATCCTTTCTTTAGCAAAGGATAAGCCGGTTGTATTACTTAAGATGACCAAACGTTCTCGAGGACACACGGGAATATCGTCAAGTGTTTTCGCTTCATATAGTTGATTAATCTCCTTTAGCTTGATAAGTGTTGTGTGGGTAAACCTGTGCTAATGTACCGACCTGCCTAGGACTAATACATACTGTGATTATACTCCTTACAAGCATCCGCAAGTACAAAAAAGTAATTAAGGTAGAAACCTAACCACAGCTTTAAACTCTAATACCCTGACATCCCTTGTGCAAAGGATTTCTAACGGGGGTTCAGGTTTCTGTCACTCCGGCAATCCATACCATTAGTAGCCAAATACACACTGCATTCCCCTAGGCCCATATAGGTGAAGTGTCATGTAGTCGACGTTCACATGACACCACTAGAAGAAGTACACCACAACTTAATTAACAAACCATTGAATCTTTCTCAACACAATTCCACTACTAACAACATGACTTCTCCCATGTCCTCAAGAACTAAACAAACTACTCACAACACATCATATGGATCATGATCAGAGATGAAATAAGGATGTGTAACAATCTGAACATAAAGGATAATTCAATGGTTCACTCAATAGCATCAACTACAAAGAGTAATCAACACCTAGAAAATTTCCCCTAAGAACTATGCAAGATTCAACCCAATTATTACAGCGGTATGGAGATGGTGATGATGGTGCTGGTGGAGATGATGGTGGTGGTGATGATGATGATGATCCTGATGAAGTCCAACTTGATGGTGGTGTTGATGGCGACGATCTCCCCTCTCGGGGAAGGAATTCCCCCGGCAGAATTATGTCTGCCAGAGAGATCTTTCTCTCTCGGTGTTTTCCACCCCGCAGAGGCGGCGGAATGTTTCTGTGGTCGCTCCCCGAGTCTTAGGGTTTCGGGAGGATAATATATGCCATAGGGGAGAGCCAGGGGTGGACCAGGGCGGCCACACCACCTAGTGGCGCGGCCTAGGGTGGCCTGCGCCAGGGGGTGGTGTGGGCCCCCTGTGGCCCATCTCCACTCCCCCTTCTGGCTATATTCGTCTTCTGGAAAAATAGGATTTTCCATGTATTTTCCCGAATTTTCTGATCTTCACGAATTTTGGCTCCAAACAGCACATTTTTCATCAGAATCCTGACTGCAGCGGTCCATGCTCCAAAAGTCATCAACCATGCAAAAACAGATAAAATAACATAAGTATCATCTCTTAATATGAAATATATCAATGAATAACAGTAAATTATGATATAGAATAGTGATACAAAATAGACGTATCACTAATCTATTTTTCATGCAAAGATGATATTGTGTCCACACTCACTTTTTTCTAGCCTGGATTGAACCTAATCACGGTTTATCAACCTTGTTCCTTTTTACGTATTTCAGTATATTAAATTTTGTCAAGCCAAGCCTGCGCCTTGAAAAACTTTTCTTCGAGACTCTCTTAAGACTGAGAACAAGCTCAAAAGTCAAATTAGCCTCACTCGAGAGATTCTACCTAGCCTATACATAAAAACTTGACTGAGCTATCATATTAACTAAAATACATGACATCAAAATCATTCACAATCTCAGATACATATGACATTTACAAATATAGAAGTCATTTGGTAGTTGGTACTAATTTGATTGTTTGATGTGTCTTCATGATGATTGAGTCACATGATCTCATGCCTAATGCGCTCAGAAAAATAATAGGGGGAAACAAGATGATCGTCCAATTGATCTTGTTAGACAAGAACACACGGATGATTTCAAACAAAATGGGTAACAGAGCACTGATTACCATGGAAACAAGTGGTTCCATCCCGCTTGGTCTCTGATTTAAGTTCATCGTGTATTCTAATTTTAGAATCACTATATGTTGCGCCTTGATATTAAAATTATTTCACTCATCCATCATGAAGGAGTGTTTCTGCCATATGCGAGTTAAAATAGGAAAATATTACATAATTATACTAATATTTTTCACCTTTTTTCATTAAGACCATTCCTTCAACATATGATCTTAATACTATTATTTTCTATTATATGTAGTAAATAAACCATGTTATAATACAACTATATATTAAGATGATGTTAATTTATTTTGTAGTTTTTACTTCAATCTTCAAAAATGCAGTACAGCATATATCACGGCTAATCTGATGTTTTTTTCCTTTTAGAGATACTGCTTCCTAAATTTGTATGTTAAAACTAAATTGTTCTTCATCATATAAATTCAAACCGGATCAATGCCATGTCTTTATCAATTTAATTCCCAGCACTTTGATGAACTGCAAATGTATGCACACGTTCATGTCTACTTTAGTTTCCTAAAATATCATGAGAGTAACCTATAAAGCTGACAGAGGTTTCTCGAATGCATGATTCTCTATTTCAGGTGTAAGTAAATAGAAGCTATAACCAGCAAATGTACTAAATAAAAAAAGCTTAAAATATCTACTATTAATGGTGTGTCCTTTAATTATTGCTTTGCTCAATTAATGGTCCACAAATGGCGAATTATGTCTCTCGTTTTCCCGTGTTCAATAGGACATTGCATGCTTAATTTGAACTTTGTATTGGAAGCATCATTCATCTCAACTCGCATATTGCAAAATGGACTTATTCCATCCATACTCAATTCAAATCTTAGACTTCTCATGGGTGGCGACACTTCGACCAGGTAGAAATGATATGTTCTAGATGTCTCATGGGCGGCGTATGGGTAGTTCAAAAATTGTCTTTCTAATTGTAATAGTTGTACGGGACAACTCTTCCTGGTAGTTAAAAAAATGTGGGAATAGATTTGTTTTGAAAGCTGCTGAGCGTTCCCTTATCTTTTCTTAAGATGTTAATATAGCCATTTCGTGTTGCAGCGAAACACTGGTTTCTATTAACAGAAATCGATGATGCTGCCCTCTTTTTTTAAAAAGGAAACAAAGCGAAAGATTTAGTGACAGTGAAACGACAGGTGGTCTAGTTGTTGTGGTTAGTTTGGCAGTTGTGGTCACAGGGAAGGGTGTTTGGTGGGTCGTCCTTGTTGGCTACATTCTCGAGGTATCGTGCACGGGTTGAAGACAATCATTAAAACACACACACGCGCGGGGGCACGTAGCATGTGTGAAATAGATCAGGTACAGATGTACTTACACCATGAGAAAAACAGAAAATGCTGTTGGTGAAGAAAATTGTAGTACGAGTTTAATACCTTGTGGTGAACTATATATGTTACTCACTTGGATGAGAGGGAGTATCTTAAACTTATTTACATTGCCGAGAGGCGACGGAACTGTCTGGCGATCTGATTAAGGGATAGTGGTAGTCAAGGAGAGAGACCGACAGAACGGAGCTTTTGCAGTAGACTGACACTGAGCGTGTATCTACCGCGCTAGCTACTGAAATGCTGATGCAAAGTGCAAACTTATTGTCAGAGAGGGATGGATCCCCCGGCCGGTGAAAGCCACCGGTGATGCCATGGGAGTCCTTCGTCAACCCTCGACGAACGTACGATCCTGTCGGAACCCAGCGCAAAGTGCGGTTGAAAACGACATATATGGTGGCGTAACCGAACTCCATCCCCGGTGGTGGCCATGGCGGCATCAATCGATCGAGGCCTAGCTTGTAATTTTGTAGCTTGTGCCGTTTGTAGTTCCTGGCAAGGCATAAGGATGTGCATTATGGGCCCGGTCGAAGCAGATTGTGGGGGAAGGCTTTGCAGCTAGCTGTAGGACAGCCAGCTTTTGGATCGGTATGATTGGTGAGTCGTACGTGAGAGATAGATGATCGATATAAGGCGGGACGACGACGACGACAATTGATTAGGTCAGGGATTGGTGTCATGTCAGTTTCCTTATATCTCACGAAGGCGACGACCGAGCCATGACATCCAGCACGTTGGTCGGACCACATTTCAGTTCCAACTTTGAAGCACTGGCACTGAACAAGCACGCCCGCGTCTGTCCCGTCCGTATCTATCACGAGTTCCACGCTCTCGTTTCTAATCTGAATTTTAAAGGGAACATCATGTTATCTTAGCCAGCTTGACGCACCTTTCAGCATAGACGAGCTCCGTAAGGCTGTTTTTGCACTACCGGCAGAGAAGGAACGGGATCAGACGTCTTCATTGTCTTGTTCTTCCGCAAGTGTTGGGAGACGCGAGGATCTACATGCACCTATCGTTGCCCTCTCCGAGCATGGTCACTAGTAGAAAAAGGGTTTTTGGTCCAGCACCCAAATGCCATCGGTCCCAGTTCGGTTTGGCAATCGGGACCAATGCCAGGCACCGGTCCCGATTCATGCCGCCTGGGCATTGGTACCGGTTTATCTCTAAGCAACGGTCCCGGTTCGTTGCATGAACCGGGACCAATGCCCCCGCGACGCACACGTGGCGCTCTGCGGAGCATTGATCTCGGTTCATGCCACGAACCGGGACCAAAAACCTTGAACCCTAAATCCCTAGGCTTCGAGTCCGACCTAGGAACCTCGGGATGCTTGGTGGGAGGGAAGTTTTAGCGCGTTCCCCTCCCTTCTGCGTCCACTCGTCGCCGGCGTCGCCGTTGACCCAGGCCCTGACAGTCAAATTCCGCCCGCCAACAAGGCCTCCGCCACTCGACGGTCACGTTCCCAACCCTCGCTGTGACAGAAATTGATTCGGGACAGAGATCTAAATCGAGGCGGAAAGATAGTTGCATTTCATTAATTCAACCATGAATTCTTCCTAAACAAAGGTGCGATTTCACATCCTACATTAATTCAACCACTAGTCAACAATTTCACTTCCGCTGTCGCTGTCCTCCCAGCCGCCGGCTTCCTCGTCGTCGTCAGACGGAACCTCCACGATTTCCGCATTGTTCGCGAGACGGAGCACCTCTTCGCGACGAGCGGCGGCGATGACGGTGTACTTGGTCCGTCCAGGGACGGACCAGAACCTCTCCCGCCCTTCTCGGTTGCGGAGATCCCGGTGCACCACGCGCCCGTAAACGATGCGGTCGCCAATCTTGGTCTTCCGCTCCTTCTTGAACAGCGCCGGCCAGTACTGGCTGGCCGCCGCGTACCGGGGCAGTGCCCTCTTCCACGCGGACATCTGGCGGCGGCGTGCAGCGATATTGCTCTCCATCTCGGTTCGGCCAGGGAGCGGAGCCACCAGCACCCCCGCATAGCTGATGCGCCATCCGTGGGGCACCGTCGCGGCCGGCGGCGCGACGATGTCGAAGTGCGCAAACATCACCGCCTCGTAGAAGTCCAACGCGGACACCTCCATGGCGGCGCGGTGGAGATTGGAGAGGGAGGGGATGGATGGGCATGAACGCGTTGTGGCGCCTCCTATTTGTACACGAGGACGACGAAGCGACAGTTCATCTCTAAGCAACGGTCCCGGTTCGTGGCATGAACCGGGACCAATGCCCCCGCGACGCACACGTGACGCTCTGCGGAGCATTGGTCCCGGTTCATGCCACGAACCGGGACCCAAAACCCTCCCCCGCGACGCAGGCGTGGCGCTCTGCGGAGCATTGGTTCCGGTTCATGGCACGAGCTGGGACCAAAAACCCTCCCCTGGCTATAAAATAAGCCTTGCCCTTTGCCCTTCGCCACCAAATTTTGCTGGGTTGTGTGTGAGGTGTGGGTGCTAGCTTTTTTTTCCTTAGATTGCACACAAGGTGTTCAACGAAATGTCCGAGCCACACTTAAGTTCGCACAACACGGTATCCTCGGTCGAGGTTAGCAACCTTATCTTCTTTATCTGTAACTGATACAAAAATATTGCATGTGTCCATGTAGGGTGGTCATTTCACTATTCATGATGTTATTGTAATGGTTAATTATTATGACGCAGATCGATGCGCGGATGCGATGGATGTACGGCGACCGACGCGATTCTGATTTTATTGCAGGACTGCATAAATTTATCGATGTGGCTAAGGCAAACAAAGTGGATAATTTTATGCCTTGTCCCTGCGTCGACTGTCGGAACGTGGCGAAGCACTCTGCCCCGAGAATCCTTCAAAGCCATCTGCTTCGGAGAGGTTTCATGCCCGGATATTATTGTTGGGCCATGCACGCAGAAATAGGGGTTAGGCTGGAAGAAAATGAAGAAGAGGAGGATGATGACAGCTATCCTATGTCCCCTGAAAAATACGGTGATACTGCAATGGAAGACAATGAAGAAGAGGCAGGCGGCAATGAAGAAGAACAACGGGCATCGGATGAGCCCGCTGATGGTCTTGGTCGGGTCATTTCTGATGCAAAGCAACAATGCGATACAGAAAGAGAGAAGCTTAAGTTGAAGGCCATGCAAAAGGATCACAAAAAGTTGTTCTACCAGAATTGCGAAGATGGCAGCACAAAGCTCGGTACCACACTTGAACTGCTGAAATGAAAGGCAGAGACTAGTTTATCTGACAAGGGATTTGAGAAGTTACTAGAAATAATGAAGCCGAAGCTTTCAAAGGATAACGAGCTGCCCGAGACAACGTACGAAGCAAAAAAGACTACCTGCCCTCTAGGATTAGATGTGGAGAAGATACATGCGTGCATTAATGACTGCATCCTATACCGCGGAGAGAAGTACGAGAATATGGATAAATGCCCGGTATGCACTGCATGTCGGTACAAGATCAAACAAGATGGCCCTGGTGATGTTGAGGGCGATGACGAGGCCCCCAGGAAGAGGGTTCCTGCTAAGGTTATGTGGTATGCTCCTATAATACCACGGTTGAAACGTCTGTTCAGAAACAAAGAGCATGCCAAGTTGTTGCGATGGCACAAAGAAGAGCGTAAGAAAGACGGGAAACTGAGACACCCCGCCGATGGGTCGCATTGGAGAAACATCGAGAGAAAGTACTCAAACTTTGCAGGTGACGCGAGAAACTTATGGTTTGGTCTAAGTACAGACGGCATGAATCCTTTTGGGAAGCAGAGCTGCAGTCACATCACCTGGCCAGTGACTCTATGTATCTACAACATTCCTCCTTGGTTGTGCATGAAGCGGAAGTTTATTATGATGCCAGTGCTCATCCAAGGACTGAAGCAACCCGGCAACGACATTGATGTGTACCTAAGGCCATTAGTCGATAAACTTTTGCAGTTGTGGGTACAACCAGGTGTAAAGGTGTGGGATGAGCACAAACAGGAGCCATTTGACCTACGAGCATTGTTGTTCGTAACCATCAATGATTGGCCTCCTCTTAGTAACATTTCAGGACAGTCAAACAAGGGATACAATGCATGCACGTACTTTTTAGATAAGACTAAAGGTACATATTTGGATAAATGTAAGAAGGTTGTGTACCTGGGGTGTTATAAATTTCTTCCGACCAATCATAAAGTAAGAAAGAAAGGGAAGCATTTCCACAGTGAGGCAGATTACCGGAAGAAGCCTAAGCTCCCTAAAGGTGCTGATGTATTTGGTATGGTGAAGGACCTAGAAGTAATCTTTGGAAAGGATCCTGGCGGTCAATCTGTTCCGAAAGACCCCATTACCGGACACACGGCCATGTGGAAGAAGAAATCTATATTTTGGGAGCTTGAGTATTGGAAAGACCTAGAGATCCGTTCTTCAATCGACGTGATGCACGTGACGAAGAATCTTTGCGTGAACCTGCTAGGCTTCCTGGGCGTGTATGGGAAGACAAAAGGTACACCAGAAGCACGCGAGGACCAGCAACATATCAAAGACGCATACAACAAGCATACTGATAAAGGCCATCAATACTTAAGCAGCTATGCTCTTACCAAAGCAGAGAAGGAAATCTTGTTTGAATTCCTGAGCAGTATCAAGGTCCCGGATGGCTTCTCGTCAAATATAAAGGGAATAATAAATATGGCAGAGAAAAAATTTCAGAACCTAAAGTCTCATAATTTCCACGTGATTATGACGCAGTTGCTTCCGGTTGCATTGAGGGGGCTTCTACCGGAAAATGTTCGAGTACCCATTGTGAAGCTATGTGCATTCCTCAATGCAATATCTCAGAAGGTAATCGGTCGAGAAAGTCTGGAAAGGCTACAGAAGGATGTGGTCCAATGTCTTGCCAGTTTTGAGTTGGTGTTCCCTCGTCCTTCTTCAATATTATGACTCATATCTTAGTTCACCTAGTCGAAGAGATTTCCATTCTCGGTCCTGTATTTCGTCACAATATGTTCCCATTCGAGAGGTTCATGGGAGTCTTAAAGAAATATGTTCGTAACCGTGCTAGGCCAGAACGATGCATCTCCAAGGGCTATGAAACAGAGGATGTCATTGGGTTCTGTGTAGACTTTCTTCCTGACCTTAAGCCGATTGACGGTATGAGGGGAGACTGAGTGGAAAAGGCACGCTAGGAAAGAAAGCAATGATATTTAGGGACGGGCATTCTTTGAATCAAGCACACTACACAGTTCTACAAAGTTCTACCTTCGTGGCTCCGTATATCGAGGAACACATGAATGTTGTACGCTCCAAGTTCCCGGGGAAGGATGACTACTAGATTAAAGAAAATCACAAGGAGACTTTCGGCACTTGGTTGCAATTACATCTCATGAATGACACTACTATTGGAGATCAGCTGTACTTGTTGGCCGCGACACCATCTGCGACTGTATTGACTTTCCAAGGGTACGAGATAAATGGGAATACATTTTACACGATTGTGCAAGATAAAAAGAGCACCAACCAAAACAGTGGTGTCCGCTTTGGTGCAACATGCGAGAATGGGAAAAAGACACATACTATGGTTACATAGAGGAGATATGGGAACTTGACTATGGACCTACTTTTAAGGTCCCTTTATTTCGGTGCAGTTGGGTCAACATGAATGGAGAAGGGGTAAAGTTAGACCAGCTGTACGGAATGATAACAGTGGATCTCAAGAATCTTGGTTACAGAGACGAATCATTCGACCTAGACAATGATGTGCTCAGGTTTTTTATGTGAAGTACATGTCCTCTAGACCGAAAAAAGAAAAAATAAGGAAACGAATACATCAGACAATGAGCCTAGGCATCACATAGTTTTTTCAGGGAAAAGAAACATCGTGGGAGTCGAGGACAAGACAGACATGTCAACAGATTATGATAAGTTTGATGAAATTCCGCCCTTCACCGTGAAAACTGACCCAAGCATCCCGTTAAGCAAAGAAGATGCAGCATGGTTATGGCCTAAGAAGCGATCATAGGCAAGCGATCGACATACGCGACGAAGGATTCATACCATAAACCCTAAACCCTATGTAAATTTATGTAATGTATGAAAACTTTATGTGATGTATGAAAACTTTATATGAGACCACGCGAAGGTTTCACATTGTTTGGATCATTAAACTTGAAGTGTATCGCTGATGAAATAGCATGTTGTGAACCTATAAATGATTTTTTAAAAAAATCACAAGGATTATATCATCTACTTGTAGTTCAAATCGGGGTACCCTCCTACCGATTTGACAGGAATTTGTCTTTTTATGAGGGATGGATGGAAAGGTTCCAGATACACCGGTTGGGAAATTGTCCATCTAAGGTGGTCTAGTAGTTTTGAAAAATGGGTTGGTACCAATGCCAAACTTTAATTTGGTGGTTGCTTCACAGAACACCCCGATTTCGGCACCTCAAAAATGGAAATTGGCTTTTCCATGCGTCGAAAAGGAAACTTCCTCCTTCAACATCATAAGCCGTCCCAAGATGCACATGTGTGCACAATATGGACACATTATCACAAACTATGCCCTGATTCTAGCCATAACATTGGTGGTTTGACCTAAATGCCATGAAACCTCGAACATGATAGGTCATTTTGTGAAGGATTTTTTTATGATGTTTGCAATTTTTGAAGTTCAATATTTTTCCTGGCAACTATGACACATAATATAACACCACGCAAAGGTTTCACGTTGTTTGGATCGTTTTTGAATTTGTTATGCCGGTTTCAAACTATATTCAAAACAGCTGACATGAAGCTTCTTAACCCGGGGCTGAGCCTCGCTGAACTTGAAGTGGATCTCTGATAAAATAGCATGTTGTGAACCTATAAATTATTTTAAAAAAAATCACAAGCATTATATCATGTACTTGTAGTTCAAATCTGGGCAACCTCCTACCGATTTGGCAGGAATTTGTCTTTTTCATGAGGGATGGACGGAAAGGTTCCAGATACACCGGTTGGGAAATTGTCTATCTAAGGTGGTCTAGTATTTTTGAAAAATGGTTTGGTACCAATGCCAAACTTTAATTTGGTGGTTGCTTCACAGAACACCCCGATTTCGGCACCTCAAAAATGGAGATTGGCTTTTTTGTGCGTCGACAAGGGAAACTTCCTCCTGCAACATCGTAAGCCATCCCAAGATGCACATGTGTGCACAATATGGGCATATTATCACAAACTATGCCCTGATTCTAGCCATAACATTGGTGGTTTGACCTAAATGCCATGAAACCTCGAACATGATAGGACATTTTGTGAAGAATTTTTTATGATGTTTGCAATTTTTGAAGTTCAATATTTTTCCTGGCAACTATGACACATAATATAACACCACGCAAAGGTTTCACGTTGTTTGGATCGTTTTTGAATTTGTTATGCCCGTTTCAAACTATATTCAAAACGGTGGGCATGAAGCTTCTTAGCCCGAGGCTGGGCGTCGCTGAACTTGAAGTGGATCTCTGATGAAATAGCATGTTGTGAACCTATAAATGATTTTTAAAAAATTCATAAGCATTATATCATGTACTTGTAGTTCAAATCTGGACAACCTCCTACCAATTCGGCAGGAATTTGTCTTTTTCATGAGGGATGGACGGAAAGGTTACAGATACACCGGTTGGGAAATTGTCCATCTAAGATGGTCTAGTATTTTTGAAAAATGGGTTGGTACCAATGCCAAACTTTAATTTGGTGGTTGCTTCACAGAACACCCCGATTTCGGCTCCTCAAAAATAGAAATTGGCTTTTTCGTGCATCGAAAAGGAAACTTCCTCCTGCAACATCGTAAGCCATTCCAAGATGGACATGTGTGCACAATATGGGCACATTATCACAAACTATACCCTGATTCTATCCATAACATTGGTGGTTTGACCTAAATGCCAAGAACCTCCAACATGATTGATCATTTTGTGAAGGTTTTTTTGTGATGTTTGCAATTTGCCAAGTTTGGTATTTTTACTTGCAACTATATCATATAATATGACACCTCGCAAAGATTTCAAGTTGTTTGGATCGTTTTTGAATTTTTTATGCCCGATTGAAACCATATTCAAAATGGCGGGGATGAAGATTCCTAGCCTAGCTTCTTAGTTAATGAAATATGCAAAAAAAAATAGTTAATGAATTTTTAATTGAAAACGGCATAAAGGTTAATAATTTGAATAGTTAGAATAATTCTTTTATAAATCAGAAAAAGGTTTTGAACACCCCGTTTTCCCGCCGTTTGTTTCTTAGTTAATTGCAAATGGAAAAATTGTTAATAGTGTGTATAGTTAGAATAATTATTTTTGAAAACAGAAAATGATTTTGGATTAGTTATTTAAATAGATGCACTTTCCCGTTGAAAGTTTTTTCAAATTCCAAATTATGCAATAAATATTTGATAATGCAATTTTAATTGAAAATGGTAAAATTGTATAGTTAAAATAAAAATATTTAAAACCAGAAAATGGTTTTTGATTAATTATTTAAATTGAAGCACTTTTCCTGTTAAAAGTTTTTTGAAATTCCAAATAAATAATCATTTTAAATTGAAACATCTTATTAATTAAAGAAGAAAAGAAATTTGAAAAGGGCGGGAACACGAAAAGTTTGCCAAAAAGCTGAAAAAGGGGTCATCGGTCCCGGTTCGTCCTACAAATGGGGACCAATGACCCTGGGTGCGCGCGCGCACGTGGCGGCCCCAGGAACGCTCCAGCCCAGGCCATTGGTCCCGGTTCATCCCATCAACCGGGACCGATGCATCAAAGGTCCCGGTTGATGCGATGAACTGGGACCAATGACCCTGGGTGCGTGCGAGCACGTGGCGGCCCCAGGAACGCTCCACCCCAGACCATTGGTCCCAGATCATCCCATCAACTGGGACCGATGCATCAAAGGTCCCTGTTGATGCGATGAACCGGGACCGATGGCCTATACAATATACAGTGCCAGCCTTCTTCCTCCCCAAGTCCCCCAGATCACAGAGCACATCGACGCGGCTAAGGAAAATTTGCGGCGGAGCAAATTCACGCCGACAGGCTGCCCAAATCCAGAGCCGCTTCACTCCGTCGATGCCCGCCGCCGCCAAGCCACCACCGTCGACGGCCGGAATCGAGACGCTCTCCTCTGGCCGGAATGGAACCCAAAGTCGTCACCTTCCCGAGCTCTGGCCGCCGTCGATTCGCCCCCATCCGGCCTCCCCTTGCTTCCCCGACCCCTCCATCGCAACCCCGGTGAGATTCTGGTGCCCATGCACCTCTCCGTTTTCTCCCTCGTGCTCTGGTTCATGCTGCCGACGATGACCACCAAGCGCTGCCGCCAAACCTCGTCGGTGTCGTCGCTCCGACGACCTCTTGCAAGCAGCGCCGCCACTTTCTGGTTCCCCACGACGAGACGCGTCCAACGCGCCCACCCGCGTGTCTAGGCGCGCACGAGATCGATGGATCCGTGCTAGACCTGGGAGCAATGGCGTCGATGACGTCATCATCACGTCAGGTTGACGTCATTTCTCCTTTTCTTTAAGTTAAATCTTTTCTGTAATTGTTTTATTAATTGAAAATGCTGACAGCTGGGTCCAGCAAGTCAAGTTTTTATTATTTTTGGAATTTTTTTGAAATTAATAAAAGTCTGACATGTGGTGCCAGATGGAAAATAATTTTAATAATTCCAAAAATGTTTATTTATTGAAAAATGATTTAAAAATGGATTAAAATTGGGAAAAATCATAACTAATTCATTTTAAATTAGAAAAATGTGTATAATATATCAAAATGTTCATAAAAATGGGCGCTACCATTTAAAAATGTAAGCATTCATATGCATACAACTTTGAACCTTACTTTACATAGAGGAACACTGACACCCCCTAAGTACCATGTGTTCGATGGTTTGTCCACCTAGGGCATTCCGAACCCATTTAGAAAATAAGTGCATAGTGTTTCGTATTATTTTTATTATAGTAACTTGCAAATCTTAATTTGTAGATACTATGGATCCAACACACCAAGATACTATGAATCCAGAACATCAGGAAAACATCCTCCATGGAATGATCTGCGAAAATGAATTTATTGATGTCGATGTCACCAAGAAGTTTCTGAACGAATCCGGTGAGGGAGATGAGTCTCTCAACCAAGAAGACCGATCCGGTGAGGTAGAAGGCGAAGCCTAGGATGGGGAGAAGCCGACGAGGGAGAAGGCGACGGCTCTGACGGAACCTTAAATCTCGAAACTCCGGCAAGGTGTATATATGTATTTTTGTAATTAAAATGCTGCTGTCTATATATATATACATGCATATATTAACACTCTTTCTTCTTTTAGCCCTCCGGATCGAGAACTTCTTCCGTAAGAACGAAACGAGGCCCAACAAAAAAGTTGGATGACACTGTGAGGTATAGGATCAAAGTGGTTGGTGTAGACGGTGAACCGCAAGCTCCCGGCGATGTCGCAAAAAAAATGTCAAGCAATGCAGAGTTCTTGTGAGGGACTACATCCTGATCACCGTTCAAGAATGGAATAGGCCAAGCGGCGGTGGAGTCCCATATGTCGGCGACATCGCCAAATAGAAGCTTTTTGATAAGCTCATGATTAATTTCCTCCTGCCGAGGCCAGATGTGAATCCCGATGAGGAGGAGAGAGCAAAAAAGGAGCTTTTGCAAAGAGTCAAGAAGTTTGCTCTCATCAAGATGGCCGATGCATTCAAGAACTGGAAGAAGAAACTGTACAATAACTTTGTCAAGGTAGAGAAGACTCTGGATTTCAATCAAGGCAGCTATGCTAAGTTAAGACACCAGTGGCCTGATTTTGTGAAGTACAAGACATCGGAGAAAGTTTTGGAAAGGTCTAGAATAAATACGGAGAACACTGATAAGAAAGTGTACCATCATAATATGGGGCCTGCTGGCTACGCCGGTTGCATGCCTAAGTGGGATGCACTTGAGTTCAAGTACATTGCTGCCGGGATCAGACTAGAGCCCACAACATGAACACCATGGGCGAGAAACTGGTTTTACGGCCATGGGCATGTTGGACGAAGAAGGGAGGGAAATATATATTCAGAAACACAAAGATCGTCCCCTACTTCCCATCGATGATATTAGAAATGCAGTAGATGATGTTGCAGCGGGACGGTTCATTCCCGATAGAGAGAACGATGAGCTCAGATGCGCCCTTAAAAATCCTAAACACAAAGGATGAGCACGAGGCACACCAGGCTCCAAGTCGTGGAATGTTGCCTTCCCCGTAGAAACGAAGAGGTATCCCGATAAAATCCATCAGAGGATAAAGGAAAGGGAGGCAGCTGAGAAAGCGGTTGCTGTAGACCGGCTGCATAATGTAGAAGAAGCATTAAAGCGGCACCAGGATCAACTCGACAGACTTAGCCAGCAAGGTATTAGAGGCCAATCTCAGCAGCACATGGTAGAAGCTGCATTCGATGGTACCGGTGCCCTATCGAATAAGAAGAGCAGCATCGCTTCCACGCAGCTCCAGGATGTTGATGATGATGCACTAACGACGGCTCCTTGATACATTGTAAATGTATCTATAATTTTTTATGTTCCATGCTTGGTTTTATCTACTTTCTTGTGTTTTGTCCACACTTTGGAGTACTTTTCATATGATTTCTTGGACTAACCTATTAACAAGAGCCACAATGCCAGCTGCCTGTTTTCTGCTGTTTTTGGTTCCAGGAAGTCAGAAAATGAATACTCTCGGAATTGGACGGGACAAAAGCCAAAGTTGATATTTTACCAGAAGACTCACGGAGCCAGAAGACGAGACGGAGAGGGTCCATAGGGTGGCCACACCATGTGGTGGCGCGAGCTAGCCCTGGCTGCGCCACCAGGTGGTGTGGGCCCCCTGGCCGCCCACCAACCTTGCCTCTTCACCTATAAGATGCCTCAAGATGCGAAAACCCTAAATCATCAAGCCTCCAGCCACGAAAAGTTCCACAGCGTCGCCGCCACCAAAGGGGAGATTCAGGGGACAGAATGTCTCTATTCCGGCACCCTGCCGGGACGGGGAAGTGCCCCCGGAGCCATCTCCATCGATCTCCACCACCATCTCCATCACCGTTGCTAATTCCCATGATGATGAGGAGTAGTTTTTCCTCGAGGCTAAGGGTTCTACCGGTAGCTATGGGTTCATCTCTCTCTCTATGCATGATCATATTGTGATCATGAGCTTTGTAATCAAGTAGATCTACCTTGCTACTCAAGTGCTTTAATAGATCTCTACTCTCCCCATGTGTGTGAAAGTGACAGCGTGCATACCATGGTGGCACTTAGGCTAGAGATTACAAATACTTGTTATGAGTTATATTTGGAGTTGGATGTCTTTATGAAATTGTGGTGTTTGTTGGAACCATCTAGTGCTCAAGGTGATAGTGTGGGGTTTTCTAGATGGGAAAGGCTTACTTTGAGGTGTGCTGTTATAGCCCTACCATGGATTAGAGTGTCCAACCGGAGAGTAGTTCAGCGTAGTATCATAAAGAGAAGATATTTATATGAGAGTGTTCACTAGTGAAAGTATGATCCCTAGGCCTTGTTCTTAGCATTGAAACACCATTTGCAACTAGATCTGTTACATGTTTGCTTGCTTCAATCTTTATTTTAGTTTTCCTTTAGTCTTTTGCCACGTCAACCACACGCCATCAAGCTATTTTCTAGCACCGTTACCACTTATAATTATCCATACCACTTGTATTTTACTATCTCTTCGCCGAACTAGTGCACCTATACACCTGACAAGTGTATTGGGTGTGTTGGGGACACAAGAGACTTCTTGTATCTTGATTGCAGGGTTGCTTGAGAGGGAATACCTTTGACCACTTCCTCCCTGAGTTCGATAAACCTTGGGTGATCCACTTAAGGGAAAACTTGCTGCTGTTCTACAAACCTCTACACTTGGAGGCCCAACAACTGTCTATAAGAATAGAAGTGCGTAGACATCACTCCTCCTAAACGCTATCAAGTGGATGATATCACGGAGAACACAACTTGTGAGCTAAAGGTGCAAGTTATGAACTTAAGGGTGATGACGGCGGTCGGCATGGCCGTACCAATTGCGCCTAACCCAACTTGGCATTGCAGACCAGTTCCAAAAGGGTATGTTGTCGTCACAGTGGATGATGTGAAGCAAGATTTTGAGGAGCTGAAGCTGGACCACCCTGCAAGGGAAGATATGGAGCTGACTGAACTAGGAGAAGCCAAAGGGGGGACTGTTGTATGGCCAAAGGAGCACATCGTGCTTCCAAATTATGTGCCGCCAAGGCCACCCACTCCTCAGAGTAGAAATCCACCTTCGCCGCCACCTCACCATTCTCTAGTGTAATCGTCGCCTTCACTGCCTCACCACTCAGCACAGCCGTCTCCACCGCCACATCAGCCGTCTCCGTCCCCTGAGCGTCAGAGACAAAAAGCGGAAGTATACTAAGAGGGGCATCACCACCAGCAGCAGCAAGAGCACGTTCCGATCAACGAAACATAAGCTATTGCCCCTCCCAAGAGTACCTCAAAAGAATATGAAGAAGCTGCCCTGCAAGAAGACAGATGAGGAAATTGATGCGGCCGCAGATGCCCATTATGAAAAGTGGAAGATTAACATGGCTATCAAGAAAAAGCCGATAGAGCCATTCTTCCCGGTCACCGCAGAAGATAAAGCCAAAGCAGCCGCACTTAAGATTCAGCTTCACCAACCCATATCACTCACATCAGACTATAATCTCTCTATTACCAAGTCGGCTGAGGCAAAAGAGCGGAGAGTCGGGAAAGAAGTTGCCCAGCTCGGAAAACAGAAAAATCAATCGATCGAACTGCTCAAAGTGTACGATACCAATAACTGGAGAGCCCAGGAGCAGCATGATCCAAACATTGATCCGGAGTTTATTCAACTGTACGAAGAAAACGCCAAATTATATGGACTGTTGGTACATTGCAAATGCATCTATAATTTTTGATGTTCCATGCTTGGTTTTATCTACTTTCTTGTGTTTTGTCCACACTTTGGAGTAATTTTCATATGATTTTTTAGACTAACCTATTAACAAGAGCCATAGTGCCAGCTACCTGTTTTCTGTTGTTTTTGGTTCCAGGAAAGTTAGAAAATGAATATTCTCGGAATTGGACGGGACAAAAGCCAAAGTGCCTATTTTTCCGGAAGACATCTGATGCCAGAATACGAGACGGAGAAGGGCTGGGGGCCGGCCACACCACCTGGCCATGCGGCCAGGCCTAGCCCGCACTGGGGGTGGTCTGGCCGACCCCAGCACCCTCTCGACCTCTCCTTCTGCCTATAAGATGCCTCCGATACCAAAACCCTAAGGACCCGATCAAAAAAATCCACGAAAGAGTCTGTAGCCGCCGTCGTCACTGTCCCTAGATCGGGAGGGATCTGAAGCTCTTCCTGGTACCCTGCCGGAGAGGGGAATTCACCCTGGAGGATTTCTTCATCATCATGCAAGCCTCCGGTGTGATGCGTGAGTAGTTCATCTCTGGACTACGGGTCCATGTAGTAGCTAGATGGCTGGTTCTCCTTCTTTGTGCTTTCATGTCTAGATCTTGTGAGCTCCGTTCATGATCAAGATCATCTATTTGTAATTCTGCATGTTGTGTTTGCGGGGATCCGATGGATATTGAGATGCTATTTTAGATTGATTATTGATTCTATCATGTCTTTGTTATTTGTGATCTTGCATGCTTTCCATTGTTAGTAGCTATCTTGGACAAGTAGATGCTAGCAACTCCAAGAGTTAGTATTTATGCTCGATAGTGGATTCATGCCTCTGGTAATCTGGGGAAGTGACAGAAATCTCGAAGGTACTAGATGTGCTGTTGCTACTAGGGAGAAAACAATAATCCTTTGTTCATAGAACAATCGTATTGTTTACATTACACGCAATTCGTAAAGCAATAATCTGTTGCTTACAACTTAATACTGGAAGGGGTTCGGATGATAACCTGAAGGTGGATTATTAGTCATAGATGCAGTTGGATGGCGATCAATGTATAATGTTGTAATGCCCAATCAAGTTCCAAAGGAATCAAGATGATTAGTATATGCATGTATTGCTTTCTCGATATTTGTCAATTGCCTCGCTGTAATTTGTTCACCCAGCATGTTATCTATTTTAAGGAGAGCCACCTCTAGTGAACTATGGACCCCGGTCCTTTCTTTTACATACAATCTACAAACTGTTTACTGCTTTGTGTTTACTTTCTGCAAACTTTTTCTTTCTTCCATTTGATACGTTTAATCCTTTGTTTTCAGAAAAACTGGTGAGATTGACAACCTCATCGCAAGTTGGGGGTAAAGTTCTGTGGTTGTGTTGTGCAGGTCTCCACGTTGCTGCTGGCACCGGTAGTGCGCCTTGCCAACGTTCAGCTAGCTACACCTTTGGGGTGTTTCCTTGCTCCTACTGGATTGATAACCTTGGTTTCTTACTAAGGGAAAACTTGCTGATGTGCTCATCATACCTTCCTCTTGGGGTTCCCCAACGAGCTCGATATATTTGGGCCATCAACAACTTTTTCTGGCGCCGTTGCCGGGGAGTCAAGGACATCTTCTAGGAATTGCCCCAATCACTATGTCACCCGAGGAAATGATTTTCACTTTTAAACAAGGAATTGAGGAGAGCTTCAAGGAAGCTTGGTCTAGAATCTCTGATCTACATGAAAAAACTGAGCCTAAAATGACTCAAAGCTTGTTCCTTAGTAGTTTTTACCTTGGAATTGCTCTTTGCTATAGGTATGCTTTAGATGCTGTTCTGGGAGGAGATTTCCTCCAATGTAATGGGGATGATGCTATTAATGCTATAAAGAAATTGATCCTTACTTACAACTTGCCTAGCCAAACTGATATTTCTTTCGCGAGCATATTTGCTAGATTGAACACTCTTGAGACTAGCACTACTAGCTTAAAAGATTGCTATAATACGCTTAGGGAGCATCATAATTATGTTGCAATAAATTCTGAATCATCAAAGTGGCTCCGCAGTAAAGATTGATATAAATACTGAAACTTTTCAAGCCCGCTGTGATATCATGTCTGAATTTTATCTTATGCCCAAAGATATTTATGAATCTTTGAATCTTTGGGGGCTTACTGAAGGAGGAAAAGAAATATCTCTTGCTAATAATGCTACCATATTACCTATTGGAATAGCTGAAGGAATGTTTGCAAAGATCCTTGGGAAAATGCTGTCTACTGATTATCTTGTTATTGAATGTGCAGGAAAAGGACAAATTACACTTGGAAGGTCCCTATTAGAACTCCTTGGAGCAATAATAGATGTGGGAAAGGGGACCATGCACCTTTCTTCTCCACCAAACAATCATATTTTCTCCAAGGTTAAGAATAAAAGTAAGAGAGGTAAGGGCAAGAAATTTGGTTTTAATGCTTCTTCATTTGAGAACACTTGATTCTTTTTCTTGCTTCTTATGCCTAACTTAAAGGCGTTAAAGAAAAATACTTATTGGGAGATAACCAAAAAGTTTTAGATGAGTCTTGGAAGTTATTACTTCAGTAATAACCGCTCCTTATCCTTTTTATTTGCTTTTTGTGCCAAGAGTAACCTCCAATGAGAGAGAAGTAATGATTGGGAAAGTTGCTATCCCGAAACAGATTTCTGTGCTTCACCGTAAAAATTCGTGTAAAATCTCTGTACATCCTTTTGAGGCGCGAATTTTTGTGCTTCTGACCCAGGTTGTTATCTAACTTTCGTTAGTTTAACACTTTTTGAATTGAGCAACAGAAGGTCTTCGAAACAATTCGTCTTTACCTGCTGGTCTGTTTTGACAGATTTCTGCCATTTTCTGCATTTGCTTCTTGTTGGTTCCTTTTTGAGTTCTTTTGGGGAATTGAGCTTTCTGAGGGAAGTGCTACAGTAGCTAGTGTTCTAATGGAAGTTTATTGGTGTTAGAACTGAACCTAAAGACTTATTATCTTGAATGCACTAATGTTGCTAATAAAGATTGTGTGAAGATTTGTATGAAGGAAATTTTTTTAGGTGTATGGAAGGAATGAGTAATGAGATGAAGGATGGACTAAAGCTCAAGCTTGGGGATGATATGCGTTTCACCCCAAGAAATATCCAAGAAGTACAAGCGTCAAAGCTTGGGGATGCCCAAGGCATCCCCTTCTTCATCAATAAAAATCTCAGGTTTCTTCCAAACGCTTCATTTTTATTGTTTCATGCACAGTTGTGTTGTTCTTAGAGAGTCTTCTTTTTCGTTTTCGTTTTGGTTTTTTATTTTCTTTGTTTGCTGAATAAATTGGTTGGGCCCCCTCTTTCATACATTGGTTTTCAAATAGTTTGGTTTGGTTTGGAAAAGAGTATGAAAGCTCATGCTTAAGTGGTAAAAAGAGCTTGTTTTTGACTGTGGCCTATGCTTTGTCATGCCATGCTTGATATTGTTTTGGATTTATGCTTAGTATTCTTTGTTGTAGCATGACTTGTTATAAACAATTGAGATTGCTTAATGTGCCTTGGATGAATCATGCGTTGTTTTAGCATATTAAAGCATAGTATAGTGGTATTCTCCTTTGATGCTTTATTTGGGTTGACTTGGCACATGCTCACACCATGTTATGACTATCCCAAGTCACCATAGCCTTGATGATCCTTTAGTTTTCAACTTGTAGTATCACTTTATGCTTTGATCAATGATGTTTTGTCGCTCTACATGATTATGGCCATTATTGCTCTCTTAGTTTGTCGCTCCCGGTCTTTTGCTAGCATCCACAACCAAGTATGAGTTCCACTCATGCATCCAACTCCTTAAACCAAGTTATTCCAAAGATTCCACCATACCTACCTACTAGCTTATGTTATTCCAAGTATATTCATGTTTTTGTTTACCTTCCAAATTAAAACTTGTTATGAGAAAACTAGTCATTAAAGCTCTCACGAACTTGATGGCACACTTTACTTTTTTGCATTTAATAAACTTGAACCATTGGGTTATTCTTTGTTGCGTATATGCTTGCGCTTTATAAGTTGCAATTAGCAAAACCATGTATCATGGGGAATGCTTTCAACATTGCACTTGTACTTTGTACCCCGTTGATATCATGTTCTTTTGCTTATGGATCCCGGCGGTGTGGAATAAAAGTGGAACTTATAAGATCATGGAGTTTGTATGTGTGTTAGAGAAACGCCTGGGCCACTAGCCTAAGCCATGCATAATCATGGTGTAAACTTGCAGCATCACCATAATGAGCACTCTATGAAGCATCCTCAATAAAAACCTATGCAAATAGCAAATAAAAAGATCGCTGACATGCTCATTGTCTGCTTGCCTTGTCATTTTGATTATGGGATAGCTCCTATATCATGAGCAAGGGGTACCCCGTTGGCGGTTCTTTATGATACATATGTACTTACAATGACAAGAGCTTACTTGTGACTAAAGTTGAGTAGCATGAGGTTCGATCTTCGTAAGTAAGGGGCATGAGATTTCGGTTTATAACTTGTCAAGCATATCCTCTTAGTTGTGTCACTTTAACCTTAATCACCTTAAAGATGCTTATGATAGGGGCAATGAGAGCTGAAAGCTAACAAGTACCATAAGTTTTGGAAGCTCTTTATGAGACTTGAATCCCTACGTCCTTCCATGAAGGCCTTTCTTTTACTTTTATGTTGAGTCTCCACCTTCTATCTTTATGCACCTACTTTGAGAGCATAGTGGCCATTCTTAGTTCTATGTGCATTGTCCCAAGACTATTTGATTGATGCATAACTTGATATTGCTTGTTTTAAACTATTTGTATCTCGTCACTCTTATGAGCTTTGAAGGTGTCCTATGCATTTATATTTGCTACTCTATGAGGGACAAGCTGAATACTATTATGCTATGTTTTCTTTATGTGAAACAAACAAACGTCTTGCAAAGCATTGTTATTCATGAATCTTTTGTTTGTGCCTTTTCATGTTGCATCATAGTTTCTTTTTCTTATTGCTAGAACTTTGTGTTTTATGTTATGATTGAAGTACTATGATCCTAGCCTTGAATGTTTTACAAATACTTTGATCAAGTCTTGATGGTGCATGCCACCTCAAAAATTATTCTTTCTTTTTATCACTTACCTACTCGAGGACGAGCAGGAGTTAAGCTTGGGGATGTTGATACATTGCAAATGTATCTATAATTTTTGATGTTCCATGCTTGGTTTTATCTACTTTATTTTGTTTTCTCCACACTTTGGAGTACTTTTCATATGATTTCTTGGACTAACCTATTAACAAGAGCCACAATGCCAGCTGCCTATTTTCTGCTGTTTTTGGTTCCAGGAAAGTAGAAAACGAATATTCTCGGAATTAGACGGGACAAAAGCCAAAGTGCCTATTTTTCTGGAAGACATCTGATGCCAGAATATGAGACGGGGAAGGGATGGGGGCCGACCACACCACCTGGCCGCGCAGCTAGGCCTGGCCCGCACCAGGGGGTGGTCTGGCCGACCCTAGCACCCCCTCGGCCTCTCCTTCCGCCTATAAGATGCCTCCAATACCAAAACCCTAAGGACCCGATCAAAAAATCCACGAAAGAGTCTGTAGCCACCGTCGTCTCTGTCCCTAGATCGGGAGGGATCTGAAGCTCTCCCCGGCACCTTGCCGGAGAGGGGAATTCACCCTGGAGGCTTCCTTCATCATCATGCAAGCCTCCGGTGTGATGCGTGAGTAGTTCATCTCTGGACTACGGGTCCATGTAGTAGCTAGATGGCTGGTTCTCCTCCTTTGTGCTTTCATGTCTAGATCTTGTGAGCTCCGTTCATGATCAAGATCATCTATTTGTAATTCTGCATGTTGTGTTTGCGGGGATCCGATGGATATTGAGATGCTATTTTAGATTGATTATTGATTCTATCATGTCTTTGTTATTTGTGATCTTGCATGCTTTCCGTTGTTAGTAGCTATCTTGGCCAAGTAGATGCTAGCAACTCCAAGAGTTAGTATTTATGCTCGATAGTGGGTTCATGCCTCTGGTAATCTGGGGAAGTGATAGAAATCTCTAAGGTACTAGATGTGCTACTGCTAATAGGCAGAAAACAACAATCTTTTGTTCATAGAACAATCGTATTGTTTACATTACACGCAATTCGTAAAGCAATAATCTGTTGCTTGCAACTTAATACTGGAGGGGGTTCGGATGATAACCTGAAGGTGGATTATTAGTCATAGATGCAGTTGGATGGCGATCTATGTATAATGTTGTAATGCCCAATCTAGTTCCAAAGGAATCAATATGATTAGTATATGCATGTATTGCTTTCTCGATGTTTGTCAATTGCCTCGCTGTAATTTGTTCACCTAGCATGTTATCTATTTTAAAGAGAGCCACCTCTAGTGAACTATGGACCCCGGTCCTTTCTTTTAATACAATCTACAAACTGTTTACTGCTTTGTGTTTACTTTCAAACTTTTGCTTTCTTCCATTCGATACGTTTAATTCTTTGTTTTCAGCAAAACCAGTGAGATTGAAAACCTCATCGCAAGTTGGGGGCAAAGTTCTGTGGTTGTGTTGTGCAGGTCTCCACGTTGCTGCTAGCACCGGTAGTGCGCCCTGCCAACGTTCAGCTAACTACACCTTTGGGGTGTTTCCTTGCTCCTACTGGCTTGATAACCTTGGTTTCTTACTAAGGGGAAACTTGCCGCTGTGGTCATCATACCTTCCTCTTGGGGTTCCCCAACGAGCTCGATATATTTGGGCCATCAACTGTCTATTACTGAGTACATGAGCCGTATGGATGAGTTCGAGGGGTACCAACAAATAACATATGTATACCGGCACAGGGCTCCTCTCGTCAAACCCGAGTTAGTCAAAGAACTACTAATAAAAATACGAAGATTGCATAACTGGTACATGCAAGCCTCTACTGAATCCAAAAACTGGATCTATGCTGGATATAAACACCACCATTACGGTCATGGAGATGGCTTCCTACTGATTAAATTTTCAGAAATTTTTCAGTTTTACCAACGAGATGCCCTCGACAAAACTATCGTCATTGCCTATTGTTTGTAAGTATTATTAATTTCTGTAATTAAGTCTTTCTAGCTCAGCTCATTCGTAGCTTGTATAATCTTACTCATCACTATACTAATTATATATGTAGAATGAAGATTCTCGAATGCAACAAAGGACAAATCTATGACCTTGGGTTTGTTGACTGCAATTTCGTTCATGAAGTTACTCTAAAAACAAAACCCAAAGAGACAGAGGATAACTTGGTACAAGCGTTGACGTATTTCGGCAACAGAAGGGAAATACTATTTCCTTACAACGCTGGGTGAGTGTGACTGTCTTGTACATATTCTATTTTCGCTTACTCGATGTTAAGCATATAATTGACTCGTGTTATATTCTGTTATAGTATGTCCAGCTTCCACTATACTCTGCTAATCATTGTTGTTGACCAAGGAGTAGTAAAAGTCATGGACTCGAAACGCACACCTTTAAAAAAGTGGGCGAACATGCAGGAATGCCTCTAGAAGGCTTGGAAATGGTTCACCGCCAACACTATGGGTGTTTGGAAGCCAGAGCTTACATTTCAACCATTGACTGTAAGTACTACTTGCTAGATCCACGCATCTCTTTGATTCTAGTTTCAATATCATTATCATGCTTGATTATTATTTTGATTGAACTCCGTTCTCGTAAAGTGCTTGAGGCATGAAGCCGGGAATAACTTATGTGGATACTATGTCTGCGATTTCATTCGCCAGACGACCAAAGAGAAGGGCGCAGACCGGAACATCGAAAAAATTGAAGTACGATAAACAATAATCACAACTTTATTTTATTACCACCAATTGTGTTTAGTTTCATTCATATATATTGATCCCCTTCTTTAAATTAGATCGAACGGATGTGGGACGGTCTTCTATCACAAGAACGCGTGCAAGCAATTCAAGAGGAAATTGCCGGATTCTTATTAAAACATGTCATATATCCGAAAGGAGAATACTATTACCCGGTTCATTTGGAAGGGTGAAGTGTAAAAAAGAAGATGTAAATTAGATCAAATTCGTGTGAGTACCGTTTGTAATTAATATGTTTCGACCAAGCACGACGGATGAGACGGTGTATAATATATTCGTGACCATGATGTGTAATATATATATTGTGGTTTCGTTATTGCTGTATATATGTAGTACCATTAAATTTAATACAAAACACCAAATAAATAAATGGAAAAAACACAAAACCCTGCCGTGGTACAAAAATAACCCGAAATGCAGAGACCAACGATCCCGGTTCGTGCCATGAACCAATGATCCACCCCCTCGTTGCGCGCGCGTCCACGTGGAGACCCATTGGTCCCGGTTTGTGCCACGAACCGGGACCAATGATCCACCCCCTCGTTGCACGCGCACCCACGTGGAGACCCATTGGTCCCGGTTCGTGCCCGAACCAGGGCCAGCATTGGTCCCAGTTCAAAAACCGGGACCATTGGCCCTTATGAACCGGGACCAAAGGGGTGGTTTTGTACTAGTGGGTGGTGCAAACTATGGGCTCCTAAATAAAGCTAGCATATAGTGTTGCTGCCAAAGAAAGCGGATGCAGGGGAGATTGCGGACTTTAGACCGATGAGCCTCATTGATAGTGTCTCCAAGATATTAGCTATGCGGCTTGCTTCACTCCTTCCAGAGCTTGTCTCTCCTAGTCAGTCGGCATTAATAAAAAAGTGTTGTAGATACGGCAACTTCCTTCACATGAAAGGGTTGGTTAAGGAGCTGCACAAGGAGAAGACTTCGGCGGTCTTCCTGAAGCTGGACATCTCGAAGGCCTTCGACACAGTGAGTTGGCCATTCTTGTTGGAGGTGTTAGAGGTCTTGGGTTTTTGGCCAAGATGGAGGAGATGGATTTTCTTGCTCTTGTCGATGACCTCTTCCAAGGTGCTTCTTAACGGTAAGCTAGGCCCTTCCATCTCGCATGCTAGGGGGCTGAGGCGGGGCGACCCATTATCACCGATGCTCTTCATCCTCGCGATTGACCCCCTGCACCACCTTTTTTGCATGGCCTCGGAGGAGGGAGTGCTTCAGCCGATTCAGACCGGGTCAGTCCGCTTTGCAATCTCCCTTTACGGTGAGGATGTGGGCATTTTTGTGGGGCCTTTGAGCCAGGACACGACGGCGGTCTGTCATGTTCTTGGTGCTTTCGGTGATGCAAGCGGACTACGTACCAACTTGGTGAAGTCGGAAGCCTTTCTGATAGCTTGCTCCGAGGAGCAAATCGTCACAGCTTTGGCAATCTTCCTGGCAAAGGGAGGTTCTTTCCCATGCACATACCTTGGCCTTCCACTACACTATGTGCGTCTCAAGGCCATGCACTTCCAGCCTCTCTTGGACAAGCTCGTAGCACGGCTTGTTGGGAAAGCATTTCACGCGTGCAGGGAGGGTGCTTCTATGTCGTGTTATCCTCTGCTCCATGGTATTGTACCATCGTGTGGTAGTCAAATTGCCCAAGTGGATAATTCATAGGATTGAAAAGATTCAGGGATCCTTCCTTTGGATGAAGTCAGGAGCGATGCCGGGGTCTCGCCCAAATCCTCTAGTTAACTGGAGCACAGTTTGCCATCCAAAGAAGTTCGGTGGCCTTGGAGTCTTCGACAATGAAAAATTTGGGAGGGCCATGAGGCTTCGGTGGCCATGGATTGCTTGGACTAATCCTTCTAAGCCTTGGCTTGGATTTGCCTTACCGTGTGACGCCGCTGATATGGATCTCTTCTAGGCTTCCACGAACGTCGTCATTGATGCCTATTTTTGCATGATCGTTGGATTCCGGGGTGCCCTCAAGTTGCAGGCCCTGGACCTCTTCGCAATCGCAACACGCAAAGGAAGGATGGTGCAAAAGGAGCTCACAGACAGAAATTGGATGCGCTCCTTGGTTCATATCGCGACGCCGACGCAGTTGTCCCAATTCCTCAAGATTTGGAGCCTATTACAGGGCGTGGCCCTTCAACAAGGGCTAGACTCGATCACATGGAGATGGATGGCTTCCAGGATTTATTCGACATTGTCGGCTTACCGTTGTCAATTCTTTGGCTCATGCGCACCATTTATAACTGACAAGATTTGGAAGGCGCTGGTGGAACCAAAATGTCGGTTTTTCGCTTGGCTCGTGTTCCATGGGAAGATACTCACCGCTGACAACCTGGCGATCAGAGGATGGCCCTATGATCCGGTCTGCAAGTTTTGCATGCTTCATCCCGAGACAATTCAGCACCTCCTTCTCGACTGCTCCTTCTCCTCCGCTGTGAGAGGGCAAATTTTGCTTGGAAAGGAACGTTAGGGGTGTCTACGCCTGGGAGAAGCCTAAATGAATAGTGGGAGGAAACATCACGGCCTTGCCTAAGGTAAAGAGAAGAGAAGCTAGTGGCTCCTTCATCTACACCGTGTGGGGCGCTTGAAAGGAGCGGAATAGCCATGTCTTTCGAAACACAGCTATCCTGCTGGACGTCGTGGCTGCGCTGGTCCACGAGGATACCGCGCAAAGGGCGTATCGCCCATACCTAGGACCTTGGAGACGCGCATGATGCGATCTAGGCGTTGCCAGTGTCTTAGGAACCTAGCTTGCCTTGTGCCGGTTTTCTTTTGGTTATTTCAACCCTATGTACATAACAATCTTTTCTAATCTAATAGGATGGTAGAACGACCGTCTTTAACCTAAAAAAAATCATGCGCTTACAAGTCTCGTGTTCAGAAATAAATCAGAGTATGCCACTATGCATGTTGCTGTTGTCGACATTTATTATTATCTAATATAGTTTTTGACGGCCTACCTTCGAAATTTGGCCATACACTCAACCGTGGGTTCTGGAACGTGAGAAAGGAGTGGAGGAAGAGGAGGAATCTCACCGGTGCCTCCACTTGACTAGACTCGATGTAGTCATGTAGGCATGTTTCTTAATTGTGAGTTTTTGCGCCAAGAATTGACACTACCTTTGGTGTCTAGCCGGAATATATGCGGGAAAGGAGAAGGCGATGACCTTCTCCAGGAAAAAGAAAAAGTTCGGAGACTAAGAGAAAAAAAACGATGAATTAAGAAGGAAGGAAAAAACAGGGCAAGAAGCCCTAGCCTTTGGAAGGAAGGGGCCATGGCCCTCACCCTCACGGGTCAATCTAAAATCCTACACTGAGGTGTGGGGATTTCATATGTCTTTTTCATGTTGGGGGGAAAAAAGAGGCAACAAACTTATATTACTTCCTATGATCAGAACTACATGCCGCCGGAAACAAACTTAGGAACTTTGAATCATTATACGTATGGAATACATTATGATCAGCTAGATGAATGTGATTATGTATCATAACATGTGTTAAGTGTTTTCATTATATTCAATCTTAGAAATTGTGACTTAGGCGACGAGAGAGCCAACTAAAACCCCATCTAGGGTTTCGTCTCCTCACGGGCGAGAGGTTTTCATACTTTGTTTAGCTTGTTTTTCAGTGCCTTCTTGGGATGTTGAGACGACGGCTACGTCCCAAAGTCAGAATAAGGTCCTCTCCGCTCTATCCTCGCTCCGGTGGTGCATCTAGCCCCGATGGAGAGCGCGTGGAGTCGTTTGTCCGGTGGATCTCCTGGGATCCTCTCCATTTTCGTGTTCATTGGTTTGTTCTCAGGTCAGTCTCTTCTGATCTATGATTGTCATTATTGGTGATGGTTGCTTCTGTGGTATGTTGATCCTTTGTGGCCTTAACATGATGACTTCTCGTCTGTCTTCTACAACAAGCTCTACTGTGACAAGTTTTGTCCGGCTCCGGTGATGGAGGGGCGAGGACGGCGGCGCGCCTTCGGCTCGTATTAGCGTTTGTAGTCGTCGTTAGATGGTCCAATGACCTATTTATAGTTTTTATTACTTTTTGTGCAACTGTTGATGATTATTAATAGATCGGTGAATTTTCGTAAAAAAAAATCTTAAATTTTTTGAGTAAAAACAACAGTTAAAGTTGTATTTTGAGGACCATGTCCACTTTTTAAAAACATTTGCCGACAGTTTTTTTAATTAAACAATATCCATTTTTTTAGCTGCATGATGGCAGAGCCTTTACGTGATCTGGTTGGTATCTACTACCTCCGTTTTAAGATATAAGATGTTTTAGTTTTGTGAAATGAGTACATCTAGATTTTTTAGTGTATAAGTTCACTCCAAACCTATATAAATCTACACACTAAAAACGATTTATATACACTTTTTCATAAATATAAAATATCTTATATTTTGAAACGGAAGGAGTACAACAGCCGCAATATATTGGAACATCACGACAAAAGCTGGACTGGCTCAGTAGGCCGTTTAGGTGGATTGGACTGTATGTCAAGCTTGATGCTGATATGGGTTATTGGTTAATTGGGCTGGGCCTAAGAGGCACCGAATGAACATTCCTTGCTTTTTTTGCGGGAAAACATTCCTTGCATATTTGGTAAAAACATACTAAAAGCGACTCTAAGAAAATAAAGAACATTACTGAAATTGTTCGAAAATTTAGATTACTGTAATGATTTGAGAAAATGAAAAAAAAAATGCTACGTCCAATGCCAAATCTTGGTCATTAGGAATAATGAAGCCCTATCGTCCATGTGATCGATCTTCTGCAATCTCTGGTGGAGTCGAGTGCACCTTTACTTTTCTTTTATTTTAACTCAATCTCCTGCATTCACCAATAGAGAAACCTTTATAGACGCCAAACATTAGTAGCAGGCCGAGCAAGGGCGACGTCGCTGATAACGTTGGAAAATACTAGCGGTGTTGCCAAAACAGGAACTCGCCATGTATGTCCTACTAGTATCGTTGTCCCGGTGTTGGTACGCTGCCAGTGAGTGGGACCCGTCAGCTTGGCTGGTCGTACATAGCGGTAGCATGGCGGCCTTAACAAACGCCACTATACTTGTACGCACGGTGGCGTTGTATCATAACGCTGTTGATATTGAGATGCTAGCAGCGTTGCGTCTGCCGATGCCACACACCGAATAGCCTTAGCATGGCATACGCGTGTCTGCAGAGATAAGAGCACGTTAATGCGGATCCCCTCTTGCTCTTCATCCACTACTGCTACTTAATACCCTCCGTCGGAAAGAGGGAGAGCATAACTCCTATACACCAGCTCCTCTTCCTCTTCATCCGCTTTCACCTTTTCCTAGTTTGGCTCCCAGGGAGGAAACAATGAGGCACCCAGGGAGCCTTCGGCCTCCTCTAGTTTGGCTCTAGCCTCACAAATCTGGGCGTCGAGCTCGCGCTGGCGTTCGGCCACGGCTGCCTCCCGCGAAGAAACCGAGGCGTCCTAAAGTGCAGCCTCCATGGAGAGGCGGGCCTTTCCCTTCTCTACCGCCGTCATCCTCTGGGCCTCGCTGACCCGGTCCCGGTTCAACTCTAGCTGGAGGTCCTCCCTCGTGGCGTCCTCCAGGAACCGGTGAAGCTCCCCTCGAACTCCAGAGATAAGCCGTCCCAAGCGCTAGACCCGACTGAAGCCCAGAAGCTCCGGCGTGGCCAGGACTAGCGCCCGGTACTCAGCGGGACCGGCCTCGGAAGCCAGAGGGAGGAGGAGGCACCAAGTCCGACTTGCGAACTCCGCCCTCGCCCAAGTTCACGACCGAGGGGGCCTCCTGGACTACCGGACACGTGTGTGCGAAGCCTCACCCACGACGATGAAGGCGGATACCCTTGGGGACTACGGAGGATCAGCAGCATCACCCGCGGGAGCTACACCCTACACGCCCGCCTCTGCTGGCAGACCAGTGACCAGCGGGCTATTTGGCCCAGGGGATCCGCTTGACGCGTTGTCAGCTGCAACTTAAGGGGTCGGGCAGGGGTGAGCCCGCGCTGGCGCGACAACTTCTCCCGCCTCAGGGGCCTCCGGTGGGACGGACGCATCCGCAGGGCGGACTACGAGGTCGCCGCTGCGACCCGCCGAGCGAGCCTTCTGTGAGGAGTTCCATTTCACCTGCCTCTTCCGAGGAGGATTGACGCTCTGAACCGCGGAACAGTTCTGTCATGAAGTCCCATGATCAAGAGAAATGGGATCTTGTCCCGGGTTCAGTCGAGCCTTACCTAGAGGCACCGACAGCTGAGAGCAGGGAGCCCCGGCTTCCTCGTCTCGCACCATGCGGAACAAAGGCCTCGACTGGCCCCAAGGTCCCTCTCCCGCTCGCACCAGCCCCGCGAGGAGAAGTCACCTCCATCCCCACCGATGCCCTCGGGAGTGGGCGGCCGAGCGCATTTCCGACGGGACACCTCGCGAGGGCCGGTTTCACTGGCCTCGTTTCTAGCCTCTGTGGCTTCTCCGGAGGTGGAGCGACGACTCCCCTCGCCAGGGGTAGGGGACGCCAGGCCCAGGGGTTATCCCGCTTCCCCTTGTGGCCAGCAGGGAGAATTCCCCATTCATCGAACATGGGAGGGATGCCCGGACCTCGACCTTTCGAGGATCGCGGCAAAGGGGAACAACCCCCACAGGGAGCTCCGACGTGGTGGAGGTGTGGAGGAGCTCCTGGAGGAACTTCCCCACGATAGAGTCATAGGTGATGCCGACCCCCAGGGATGAGTGGTCTTCCTCATCCAGGTCACACAGATCCTTGCGGTGCTTCTGTAGCGGGGCGATGCAGCGAGGAAGGAACTCCATGGAAACTAGGTGCTCGGGTAGGCCGGAGGCGTATGGCTGCTCGACGCGCGCGTCCAGAGCCTTGACCTTATCTCCCTACATCTCAGCTGCGGACCACCGGCTGCTGATCTTGTTAGCCAGAGAGACGGGGAGGTGGAGCCGCGGGTCGTCTTCTAGGACGTCCATAAAGAACCAACGCTTCCGGAAGTCCTCCACCCATTTCGACCAGCCCATGGGTAACCCGAAGGCCCCCTCCTTCATGAAGGAGACACAAACGACGCTTTGGGAGGTAGATGTAAGGCGTAGGGCTACAGAAGGCTTCATCCCAACGAACATATCGCACCAACAGGCGAAGATGGAAAACATGGTAACCGAGTTGGGGTGGAGGTGCAGGGTGGAGATCTAGTAGTGCTCTAGGACCGCCATGAAGAAGGGAGAGAACGCGGGGACCAGGCCTGCGAGCATGGTGTGGTAGAAGAAAGGGTGCACAGAGCCGACGAGACTCGCTAGATCAGTGGATCTGGGCCATGCCCGGGTCACCCCCCACTTCTTTCAGCTCGAGGCAAGCTGCAAGCAGAATCAGTCGATCCCTGAGTCCAGGCGGATGGTGGAGCGTATCAACACCTCGCCGGTCTCCTCCTCTTCGTCCTCCACTCGGGAGGAATTGGCAGGAGCGGGCCTCGTCTTGATGGCAGGGGCGGCCCGGCGAGGCCTCTCGTGTTGGGAAGATCAGAAACCAAGCGGAAAGGACAAGAGAGGAGGCAGCACGACGGTTGGAATCGAGAAGAATCGGCGAGTGAGAGCATGGCTCTATAAAGGCGATCCTCTCCCTAAGTGGGCCCGAATTTCCAACTCATGCCACGTAGTCCCGGGAGGGTAGAATCCGAGAAGAGGGGGCAGCGTGCACCCTGATGGCTCTAGCCGACCGTTGGCTGCCTGACCCTTCGCTCTTCGAGGAAAGCATGTGGGCCGGGCGCTTGGGGGCTACTGTCGGACCAAGGGCACTGGGGGTACCCCGAGTGCGTAGTCGGCCGGGCCTTCGGACGGTGCACCCGAGTGCCTCGCGAGAGCCCCCAGGGCAGTCCCCTCGCGAGGGTAGAGGTGCACGAGCCCGACTACGGAAGGCGACAGACTTGGCACGAGCGAAGCATTGGATGCCCTCCAGGTACCGTCCAAGGAGTCCCAGGTACACTACTTGGAAAAAAGCCTATAGGAGACATGCTTATAGGAGGCGCATCCTGATGTCTACAAGTGCAAAGATCGTTTGTAGCTAGTTTCGAAGTATAGATATCAATCCCACAGGGAGCCCAAAGGTAAATGTTTATGGGTGAAGTCTCTGTCACACCCGAAGTTGTTACAGGTCTTCGAGTGAATTGACTGCAAGTGTTGAAATAAGAATGGAGTTTTGATAAATGAGATGTATTTAAATAGAACTAAAATGTAAACTTCAGAAATATAAAGCATAAAAGTAAAGAACGACTTGGTTGTTTGTTGTTTCCTGCAAATGGCAAAAGAAGGCGCGGGGAGATTCAGTTCATGGTGATAGTGACTATGCCAGGTGGATGAATGATAAAAGTAACAATTATAATCTTATAATACTATGTGTAGGCGAGCAACCCATAATTAGCCGGAACTCCTCTTGGTAGATTTCATCCCAACTTCAATAATCCTACTAGCCTGTTACCAAAACCATGGTCAGACACTAGACAATTAAGACCCTTTAGGTCGCTTAGTGATTAAGCTCCTTGGATCGGACTAATGCAATAAGCACAGTGGTTACTTGTTATCCTCGAGTCTAGTAGTTTTCCATTGATATCCCCGCGTCACCCGAGGATCGCTGGTCCGCTAGCGAACAAGATCTCATCTATGTAGAACAAAGCATCATGTTGTCTGGGCCCTTAATTGGACAACTAGCATTAGGCATCATACAGATAGTCAAGCACACATAATATAGTAATTAGAATCAATCACAAACTAATGGAAAATATAAGAAGGCACATCACATCTCACCAATCCCCTACATCTCCCACGCCCAAGGGAATTACTCACACATGAGAGAAAAAGGATCATTGATATAATCAAATAAAGGGAATTCGTCTTTATATTACCATGGAGATCCACAATAAGAATAGAAAAATACCCAACACAATTCAAGATGGTAAGAAACAATCTCAAACCCTAGTATTGCAAGGTGAAGATCCCTCTCTCTCTCTCAAGTACAAGTAGTGGCTATGGGGGTGTATTGGCTAGGAGGTTGAAGATCGTGGAGCGAGATGAAGATCGTCTTCCCCTTCTTCTCCGTATCTCCTTTTTCTCCCTTCTAGATGGTATGGCGGCTGGTGTGTTGTGTTTTAGCGTATGGTTCCTTTATGGAAGTTGTCTCTTTTGACAAGACAGAGGCGGCGACAACTATACGGCGGGAACTATATGGCCGGAAAAATATTCCCGCGGTATAGTTGCTCGTTAAAGCTTCTGTATGCTCCCCTCGAGTGCTTCCAAAGAGAGACTTGCTTGTTTTCTCTAGAATATTGTATTTCTCTAGTTAAAACCTTTTGTTGACATTCAGAACCAGAAACACACATTAAAAACCAAGTTTTCTTTGCTACCGAAGTATTAGCGATAGGTAAAGCTAGAAAACGATCAAATCCGGAAGAAAACCATCAATAAAAGACATTAACAATATGTCAAATCTCAAAGCTATCAACTCCCCCAAGCTTAGATGTTGCTAGCCCTCGAGTGACAAGGAAATAAGGAAGAATAGCGGATATTCGAGACTGAAAATAAAAGAACTCACGAGCTTGAATTGGTGTTAGATTCTTTTCTTCACAATCCCTGCAATCTTAAATATGATCATACGAGTATTCACAAGATTGCATTGAGTCTACTTCCTAACCACGTATATCTTCTTAGCAAATAAATCATATGCCTGAGCAGGTGTCAAAAGTTTAGCTAGGAAAGTGAGACAAATTCTTTTGGTATCTCTCTTTGTTGAGAGATGAAAACTTTTTGTTGTTGTTTGTTTAATCAATTAAGAGTACCCAAGTTGGCACCATAATATTTAATTCAAGAACAACTCATCTATTCCCATGTCAAAATTTCAAGACTCTCAAAGCACCTTTTTCCTTTTTTTGCCTTTCAGAAACTTCGGCTCTTTCATAGAGAAATAATGCTACTATTTTTAACATGTTAATTGGGGCTGTGTTGTGCACTCGTGATCATACCAATAAATAATTGTTGAGCAATAATGGACTAGAGGAGTATTACAACTTCACTTGGAACATGAAACCATGAGGAGACTAAAAAAATTACCCGTCATAGCATTGCTGCTACAGACGTTTACATAACTCAATAGTCGAAATCAAGTGGTTTCCCACATTTAGATCGTTCGTTGGCCAGCGGACTTAATAGTTTTCCATGGAGTACGACAGAGTTGTAATGACACACGTAAAGCAATATCTTACGATAATTATTAGAAAAGATAGTGGCATAATCTCTACTACTTCAAAGCTTCCATTTTATCAAATAATTTCATTCAAAGGTACTATCGAGTCTATTTATATTAAGCTCAAATGGGATGGAGTAGTTCTAAAATCAAATTCTTTGAGCTAAACATGGACTCAAGTCATCTTTCAAATGCTTTTTCTTGTTGTAAAAATGTAGGAAGTATTTTTAACCAAGTTCATTGCGCATTGTTTCAAGGCTAAAAAGGATACACTAGCGAAGGAATAAAATTTGTAGGATAACAAGCTAAGGTGAGGAGTAACTCCAGTGCAAGTGAATAAATAATTGTAGGACTAATTTAAGGTTGCAAAGAGGGTGATGAAAGGAATGTGATACCTCCTCTTGCTTGCTTCGTTCTCATATCTGAGTCGAATCCCTTCTGTATTTCCATATTGCGAAGTCACCTAAAATTGAGCAATCTCCGAGAGAAATAAAGAAACGAACTTGCAAATAAAGTTACAACTAATTTTTTTGTATTTTGGTTGAGGAATGCAAAACTGAAAATAAACATGCAAATTTGAAGAAATAAAATAAATCAAAAGAAGAAAATAAAAACATGAATGCAAAGTTTGGAGGTTTTCAAATCTCCCCAAGCTTAGGCTATTGCCAGGCTCAGTTGTTGCTGTCATTTGGCGGCTGGTGAGGTTACTGCTGGTAGTAGTCGGGGAAGTGGATCATGAAGTGCACTACAACAGGACAGTTGGTAACACAACCATGTAACACATGAAACAATGTGCTACAAGTAAAATCGTAGTAACACATTATTTATGTTGCAAGGGCACGCAGTAACACATAGTGCGTAAGATCTGAAAATATGTTACAAAAACATTCCGGTGGTAATAAATAGGTTTGTGTTGCCTCCTCTGTGTTACGGAATATGATTGTAGTAACACCTAGTCGTGTGTTACACATAGTGTTACAAGTTTCTATCGGAGAAGTTTGCATGACATTCATCAACCACCATTAACATAAGAGAAAAGCCATCATATTTTTACTTTTTATTTCAAAAATTCGTAGCACACCACCAAACCAAATAAAAGATCATTAATCCGGATGGATAACACTATTCTATCATACACATAATTCAGCGGGACCCACCTGACATGCTAACCCAACCAAGTAATAAGAAGTATATCCACAATTGAGATCGAACCGGTCACCAACCTTTGAATTTTGGTACTCTATTTTATACTACTTTTTCTATTGTAAATTAGTTGTGTCAACTTTGCCTAAATTCAAATACATCTATATACTAAAATAAATCTAAATACATACGAATTAGGCAAAGCTTAGAAAACTAATTTGAGAGGGAGGGAGTACTTTTGTACTAACTTCCATAGCAAAACAGGAACGGAAGTACCCTTAAACTACAATTTTTAGGGGCTTAAACTACATTTGTTAATTCTAAACAGCATGCTTGGACTGTTGGACCTTGGACGAGACCCAAATTAGGGATCTGAATATTTTTCCTACAATTAAGAGCCAATGACCTATATGGGGTCGCCCGATGTATCGTCACCTGGACAACCCACCTTCATTGTGTGTTGGCTTCCAACTCCCACAAGGAAACTTTACTACATGGGCCGACAGTTTGGTGCCATCCTGCTAGCACGTACAAATTGTTTTTCTATTTTCATATATCTTGAGATATATTTTCCTCATTAAGTTTATATTTATTTAGTAAATAAAGTAAAATTATTAGTAAATAATGGAAACTTTGTTATAAATATAAATCATACTAATAAAGGTTCATGTATTTTCAAGAAAAGTTTATGTATTTTAAAAATGTTCTTACCTTTACAAAATGTTCATGCATGAATGATTTGAGCAATTTTCGCAATCATATTTTCAAACAAACTCTGATTGATACAACACGAAAAAAAAAGTTTGTTCCCTCCCTATTATGCAGAAGTTCGTAGTCTATGATGGTGTCCCCGTACTGATGCATATGTTTTTTAGGGAAGTAGCAATGCACATGTATTGTACTAGTATTTTTTAATATAGCTAAGCACAATGATTAGCAATCGTTTTGTTTCCCATGCAGCGCGACCAACAACAACTTTTTTCTGTTTGCAAAAACCAATCTATAAAACAATATTATATTATTTTAGAACCCAACAATTAGTTACTGAAATGTAAATTTGTTTCATCGTGTCATATCTAGCAAATAAACAAAAAAATGAAAAAAAAACTTAAAGTAGAGAAGCGGGAGGGGAAGGCGGCAAAGCGGTGGGCGCGAAGGAAAAATATCTGGATCTCGATCTCTAGACTCACAAATACCCGGTCCAGGACCAAACAGATCTCATCTCATCTCTTCGATCTTTCCCTCCTTTCACCCCCACCGCCGGTCGCCTTTCTGCATCGCTCCGGCGCCGCTCGTCTTCCGCCCTCAGCATGAACCAGATGTGCTTCACCGAACCAACCCCAATCTCACCAAATCAGACCTCCACCTAATCCTAACCCTGGAAGAAACTACAACCCCTGAGTTCGGATCTAGTGAAAGAACTGTGTCCCGGCACCACAGTCGCCGCAGCTCCCCGGATGCCTCTGAAGTGGGTGGCGGCCAGCAGGAGCGGAAGGTCACCGATATGGAGGTCAACCTGGCCGGGGTGCGGAGGCCACGACGACCTCTTCAAGATCAGCGACGTCATTGTCAGAGCACTCCACACTGCCATCGCCAAGCACTGCCGCAAGGTAAGCACACTATAGATCTGTAGTGGATGCAATTTTTAGAATTCTAGGAACAATTTTTTGCCCCCAATGAATTGGACTTCGAGTGCTAAATATGGTGTTAGATCGCTGCAATTTTTTCTCTGATGTAGAATCTTAGTATCTCGACTTCTTTTGTTCCATTACATTCACTAACACACTTGATGTGCAAAAATAACGAAGTTGTAAGTACTTCCCACTGATAGTATAACTTTATAGCTTAACTGTATGGAACTATCTCGAATTCTTCCGGCAAAACATGCAAGTAGATTAGCAAGTATAATGTACTTCTGTGCACGCTGTGAGATGAGAGGATTTTGTTAGCCCAGATGAGATGAAAATGTTGGATTTGGACAGTGTTGAATGTATGTTGGGATCTGAACCAATGGGAGGCTAGGCACGCCATTCTCATCCTCCTGGACATCAATGTTTTTTTACCACTTTTGTGTTTGATACATTTATATCCATGCGGGAGATTGGGTTATGTGGCTTGTTCGTTTACAGTGATCCTTATTCTGGAGAATAGACTAATTTACGATTGGTGTGATAGTCATAGCTAATGAATAGAGTACATTTTCCTAACTAATCATCACTCAGGGGATTCCAATGTAAAATCAGCATTATAAGTCAATTTTCTAGTGAGATGCTTAAATTTAGGAAGCATTGTTATTCACGCCGCTGCCTGCATGCGATGAATGCTGAAATGAACGCTGGTATGCCTATATAATGAGTGAGATCATTTCGTTAATTAAATTAGACTATACTCTATAATGTACTCTAGATAAGTTTGAAAGGTATTTCGCTGTAATACTAGGACAATAATTGGCTGTAAAGTCATCTCTGTAACTCAATTTTCTAGTGAGATGTTTAAATTTAGGAAGCATTTTTATTAACATCGTTGCCTACTTGCGATGAATGCTGAAATGAATGTGGGTATGCCTATATAATGAGTGAGCTCATTCGTTATTTAAATTAGACTATATACTCTATCTGAAGACTAAAATAGTTTGTCAATCGCCCTTTCTTCCGTAGGAACATATCTAGCACTTTTTGTTTGGTTGGTACAATGTAATTGCTGGTCTAGTTCGCAGAGCCTCCATTAGTCTAGTAATTTATTATCTTTTTAACTTGCATACTGGCTTTTGTGTCAACCTTATCACTAGCTCATCAATATCCATTAAAGAAGTCTATCGGGTTATCTACCAGTGCCTAATTATGTATTTTTTGTTAAAATTCTGAGCACTGTTATTTTATATTCAGGAAATTTCAGAGTTGAGACATGAGGTGTCCCATGGAATGCTACTACTAATGAAGGAAACATCATTTTTTCTATTGAAAAACTATGTAACACCATAAGTCGTATACTCTTAAAATGGATGTCCATGCCATGTCGCATAGCGGAACTGGGTTAGTGTTGAGGCCATCAAACGCATCTTCCAGACCAACATGCTCGACATGCTTAATCAGGACCATGAGGTATGCGCTGATTGATGTGTGATTTCAACGTGGTTGCCATTCTTCTTCTTGCATCTGATCTATAATTTTAGTCTAAGCGTTTGATTCTTGCTAGTGGACACGAGGGTATGGAAGGATTTTTCCAAAGTTGGAGCTTGCATGGACAACCTGCCAATACAAGGTAACTATTTAACAATTGAAAGACCTAGTTTGTCAAAATGAATAGTGAGCATTGAGAACCTAGGGTGCCAAGGTGCTTAAACCTTTTTTATTAATGTCAAGCCATACTTCATTTAAACCCTATAGCTCTCAACGCAAATCCAGATGATAGATCTAACTAGGAAATGCAAATTTACAAAATAAGGTATCATGACTTTCTTCATTTTCTTTCTGACAAAGCAAAAAAATATTCTAGTTAATCTAGGCATACCACTGTATCTTACTATAGCATTTTGGAAATCTGTTTTCAACCGTGTACACTAAAATTGATCGCCAATCATGCCTTTCTGCTAGCTGCTATTCTATATTATTTTGGAACATTGTTATCGTCATGTGTTTGCTTGTTACAGTCTATTTATTACAAAGCGTTTACAACCTTGCACTTTCTTGAAACACTATTTGTTGGTTTGTTTATCCATAGAGCTTGATGTATTATCTCTTGTTAGTTGAAAAATATTTAAGCTCCTAAAGTAGCCTCTGTCCTAGATTGATCAATGTTTGTATTTGTGCATAACTATAACATCCATATTTATTTTCCAGATTGTAAAGAAGAGTATTGAGTTGGAGTTGAATTCTCCATAGGGGCTAGATAAAGCAACTAAATTTCGAATATTTCACTTGCTTGTAATTGTAGCTTAGATCGATTGACTCGAAAATGTATTATTACCCACAAAGATGTTTTATTTAGTCTAATTGATGCAAATGTTGTGCGTGTAATATTCTTCACAAAGGTGTTTTTCCTATAGTCAAATCCGTACGAACAAGTTATGTTGTATGAATAATATTGGTATTGTAATGCATGTGTCCTACACACATTCTATATTCGCAATATCACATTTTTTAGTTTGTGAATGTGTCATGCTTGACTTCTCTATGCTATTTTAATGGTGCATGCATAAATACATTCCACAATAAATTAACTGATTAAACATATGCACTTATTTTTATTTACATAAATATATTTCCATAAATTGGATTCTTTTGGTTCTAATAAATGAAAATGAAAAATAATATATTAAATAGTGGTTAATATGTGGAATATTTTGTCATTACTTGTGTCACTGAAGCTCAAAATAATTGTTACAAACCGTGTTACTATATTAAGAAAACTTCTTAAGGAAATCTTGAAATATGTTACTACCTGTGTTATCACAGCTACAAAAAGGTGTTACTAACATACCGAGTAACACATAAAATGGGTGTTACTCCAACATAATTGTAACCTATTTTTGACTTATAGTAACAATAGTTATGTGTGACAACGAACACCATTTAGTAATACGACCTAATGTAACACAACTCAAAATGTGTTACTACATGACCAAGTAACATGTTTCTGGACCTATAGTAACACAAGCATGTGTTGTCCCTTTTGACAAGAAAGAGGCGGCGACAACTATACAGTGGGAACTATATGACCGGAAAAATATTCCCGCCGTACAGTTGCTCTTTAAAGCTTCTGTATGCTCCCCTCGAGTGCTTCCAAAGAGAGACTTGCTTGTTTTCTCCAGAATATTGTATTTCTCTAGTTAAAACCTTCTATTGACATTCAGAACTTGAAACACATTAAAAACCAAGTTTTCTTTGCTACCGAAGTATTAGCGATAGGTAAAGCTAGAAAACAATCAAATCCGGGAGAAAACCATCAACAAAATCCATGAAAAATGTGTCGAATCTTACAGCTATCAACTCCCCCAAGCTTAGATGTTGCTCGCCCCCGAGTGATAAGGAAATAAGGAAGAATAGCGGATATTCGAGACTGAAAATAAAAGAACTCACGAGCTCGAATTGGTGTTCACAATCCCTGCAATCTTAAATATGATCATACGAGTATTCACAAGATTGCACTGAGTCCACTTCCTAACCATGTATATCTTGTTAGAAAATAAATCATATGCCTGAGCAGGTGTCAAAAGTTTAGCTAGGAAAGTGAGACAAATTCTTTTGGTATCTCTCTTTGTTGAGAGATGAAAACTTTTTGTTCTTGTTTGTTTAATCAATTAAGAGTACTCAAGTTGGCACCAAAATATTTAATTTAAGAACAACTCATCTATTCCCATGTCAAAATTTCAAGACTCTCAAAGCACATTTTTCCTTTCTTTTGCCTTTCAAAAACTTCGGCTCTTTCATAGAGAAATCATGCCACTATTTTTAACATGTTAATTGGGGCTGTGTTGTGCACTCGTGATCATGCCAATAAATAATTGATGAGCAATAATGGGCCAGAGGAGTATTACAACTTCACTTGAAACGTGAAACCATGAGGAGAATAAAAAATTACCCGTCATAGCATTGCTGCTACAGACGTTTACATAACTCAATAGCCGAAATCAAGTGGTTTCCCCCATTTAGATCCTTTGTTGGCCATCAAAGTTAATAGTTCCCCATGGAGAACGACAGAGTTGTAATGACACGCGTAAAGCAATATCTTACGGTAATTATTAGAAAAGGTAGTGGCATAATCTCTACTACTTCGAAGCTTCCATTTTATCAAACAATTTCATTCAAAGGTACTATCAAGTCTATTTATATTAAGCTCAAATGGTATGGAGTAGTTCTAAATCAAATTCTTTGAGCTAAACATGGACTCAAGTCATCTTTTAGATGCTTTTTTTGTTGTAAAATGTAGGAAATATTTTTAACCAAGTTCATTGCTCATTGTTTCAAGGCTAAAAAGGAGACACTAGCAAAGCAATAGAATTTGTAGGATAACAAGCTAAGTGGAGAGTAACTCCAGTGCAAGCGAGTAAATAATTGTAGGATTAATTTAACGTTGCAAAGAGGGTGATGAAACGAATGTGATACGTCCTTTTGCTTGCTTCGTTCTCGTATTTGAGTCGAATCCCTTATGTATTTCCATATTGCCAAGTCACCTGAAATTGAGCAATCTCCAAGAAAAACAAGGAAAGGAACTTGCAAATAAAGTTACAACTAATTTTTTTGTATTTTGGTTTAGGAATGCAAAACTGAAAATAAACATGCAAATTTGAAGAAATAAAATAAATCAAAAGAAGAAAATAAAAAACATGAATGCAAAGTTTGGAGGTTTTCAAACCTCCCCCAAGCTTAGGCTATTGCGAGGCCCAGTTGTTGCCGTCATTTGGCGACTGGTGCGGATACTGCTGGTAGTAGTCAGGAAAGTGGGTCATGAAGTGGCTGAAGTTATAAGTCAAAGTACTCATATCTTCATTCACTCCTTGAAGAGTATGGTCGATCTCCCCAACGTGCTGGTTGAACTGCTAGAATTCCTGATAGGGGACGTAGTTGTACCCTTGTTGTGGCTAGTTGGGCCATGGGTCCCAAGCTCCCCCTTATTGATGTTGTCCCTCCCAAGCCGGGTCGTGCCCCTACTCTTCCTACTGCTCCTGCTCATCCCTATCCTGATGCCCTCCTTCTTCCTCTTCGTCCTCATCAGGCTGAAGTTCAGCCATGATCTGCATCACTTGGTCCTTGGTGAGGATCCAAGTGTCCTTCTCCAAAATAGAGAAGGCCTGGGGACAGGGCAACGAAACCTGCTCACCCTGTGCATCATCAAGATAACTAACCTGAAGACTCGGTGCGTCTGGTTAACTTGGTAAACACCAAGGAAGCCACAAGCAGTTAAATATTTGATGTCCATAAGCTTGGAACCGTCAACTGATTGCATAACTGGTACTATAATATTTAATGTGTGGGCAAGGTGGGTTACCAATCCACCAATGCGAATATCACTTTTGGTCTTGTTGCTTTGGTGGCAAAAGTGCTGGATGAGTAGAGCTGCAGGATTGGAGCTTTGTGGCGTAGTGGGAAAGAGAGCCTTGGTGATCATTGCCATGTCCGCATTGGCCATGGAACCCGTGTCACCTCTTCCCAGTAGTGTGTTGGTGAGAAACAAGGCATAGTAGCAGATGGTTGGGTTCTGAATGGTGGACATCTTCTTCTGATAGAAGTTGGTGCCACCATTAATAGAAATGACCTCCCAAGTTTCTCTGCTTGTGATGCCATAGAGGTTAGTAACAGTTGGGCTCCCCAACGTGGGGGAATCCGAAAGCATCGCAAAATTGCTCAAAAGTTATTTCATAGTACCGTCGGTTCATGGTGAAGCTTACCGTGCAAATATTACCTTTCTCCATGTGGTCGTTGTAGAAGGAGGCAAGGAACTCGTAGATAAGCTCGGCGTAGGTGTCGTGGATTGCGAAGCCAAGTACCATTAGCCCGGACTTGTTACACATGAGGTCAAAGTCCACCTTCAACCATGCCGCAGTGAGAAAGCTGTGGTTGGCGCAACGTGTGGGCATCACCCTCCTCGATGAATCCATGTCCAATTTGGGGTTGCGCTCGGCTCGGGACCCGAGATGGATCCCTCACCCTGTTGGCGCTTGCTCGAACGAAAGAGGTTACCGATTTTGTTCATCGTGATGCACTGAAAAAATTCACCATAAAACCTTAAGCATATAGTTTCTAGATGATATATGAACGATCCTACGTAGAAAAATTCAATCCAAACGTGCGAAATCAATAGGGAAAACAAAATAAGCTTGAGTTCATCCACTAGATCAATGTGAGAGTTTCAACCAAGGAAATCTAAAAATAAAATATGGATAGGGAGAGAAACATACCGATCTGTTGAATCCCCCACTCAAACGAACGAAATCTGTGAAGAATCAAGAGTTCTAGGTGGATTTTGAGATGTTTAGAGAGAATATGAGAGAAATAATAAGGAGGGGTGAAAGACCTAGCCACCCCGGTGTGATTTTGTGGTCGCACCAAACTATACGGCCGAAACTATACGGGAAGGTGATGTTGCTCCGCTCGTATAGGTGCGGTGGTGCCGCCAACTAGGGTTTCTAAATACAGAAAACAGCTATACGGACGCAACTATACGGCCGGATCACGATGATCTTGCCGTATAGTTGGTCGTTAAACCGTCTGTCCCTCAAGATAAATTTCTAAAAAAAGCATCGATATCTATACGACCAGAACTATACGGCCAGAATTTTTATTCCCATCGTATAGTTGGTCGTTAAACTCTCAGTACTTTTCGGAAAAGTTTGTACGAAGGCATCGATATCTATACGACCGGAGCTATATGGCCAGAATTTTTATTCCCGCCATATAGTTGGTCGTTAAACTCTCTGTGTCTTCCAAGAAAATTTGTTGATGGCAAGATAACTATACGACCGAAACTATACGGCCAGAATTTTTATTCCCGCCATATAGTTGCTTGTTAAACCATCAGTAGTCATCAAAAAAAATCTATTTCTTCAAGAACACCTTCTTATCCCAAAACTTAGCGAAATACCTTATTTTTGACAAAAATTTGATAGTAGAAACTGTCGACCAACATTAGCGTATTAAGAGCAAAATTTTAGCTTCTGTATATGAAAAACTCTAACTTTTTTATTTTTATTCTTATTCTATACTCATTCAATCGATGTTTCTACTACTTTTTGACAGCTGCATCTTCACGGACGCGCTTCCGCAAGAATATCTATTAAAAAGTTGTACGAATGCGATGAACTTTTTATTCTCTAATCTACTTTATTGACGAGATGGGTTAACTCCCATTAAGCATTTTATTAAGAATGGTTGAGTCACTCAACCTCTTCTTTGTTCTTGAATTCTTACCTTGGGTTTCCCCTTATCAAAAGCACTTACCACATGAACTCGTTTTGCCGGTGGAATATATCTTTCTCCTGCTTCTAGCTTCTTTGGAAAATACCGGATGATTTCAGCATCATAAACATTGAAGATTATCTTTCCCTTAGCACAATCCACTGATGCCACTACAGTACTAAGGAAAGGTCTTCCAAGTATTATGGATAATTTTTCATCTTCAGGCATCTCAAGAATAATAAAATCAGTGGGAACAAGATGCTCATCTATTCTAAGTAGAACATCCTCAATCATACCAACGGGTTGTTTAGTGGACTTATCAGCCATCTGTAAAGTGATAGCAGTAGGAGAATACTGCCATAATCCTAACCTTTTATAGAGGGAGTATGGCATTGCACTAACTCCTGCTCCTAGTGTTGGGGTTCCGCGTATAAAAACAATAAATTTTATCCTACGCCCCTGAACCCCTGAAGCTGTCAGGACCTATCTATTAGTATACAGTAACGGGAGGGGCTTTTCGTGAACTTACCCTTGAAGACCGAAAAGCGTTGTCAACGCTCAGGAGAGTGTGGTTGATGTAGACGAGCCGAAGGCGACCTCAAGGTCATGATGAAGTCCTTGTGCTCCCTTGGATCCTACGACTTGAGTGCCTCAAGTGCGACACCTCGTAGGGAGTTACACATGTCCGGTGCCTGATGATGACTCCCGCTTCCCCGATCCAGCAGCAGTTGCAGAAGTAGAGCTCCTAGATCCGAATCCCGCAGCGTGACGACGCTCCGCGATGAATATGTCTCTCGTTCGTGTAGTCCAAACATGGGACCATGGTCACGAGAGAGAGAGAGAGAGGGGGGAGAAAATATCAATTGGAGGTCCTCCCAAAAGTGAGAAGACCTTTATTGATTATTTGTGTATTTAATTTGGCCAAATACCCCCACTATATATAGGGGGAGGAGGGGTACACCCTCCCTCAAAGTCCCAGGGTGGGACTAAAGGAGAGGAGGGGGAGGGGAGGCCACCGGCCAGCCCCTAGTGGGTCCTGCGCGGGGCGCTAGGCCTAGCAGGCCATCCCCCTTGCCTCTTCTCCCTCTCTCCTTTCCACTAATGGGCCCTCTCCCTCCGGAAATTGGCCCATTAAGCCTTTGACCATTTTAATTGATTTTCTCTTTATTAAATAATTATGAATAAATGATTAAATCACCATTTAACATTCATTCACACATTATTCAATATCTGTGGCTATGGAACACCTTCCACCTCCACTTCGGACGTCCTCCGGACTTATCGAAAACCTTCCGGTTTTCTCTCTACTATTCTTCGGCGATTCTACCGATCCTATAAATACTCTCTAAGCATCATCAAGCCCTTAAGTGTGATCCCACGGTTCGGGAACACTCCAAACATGGTCGGGACACTCCCGCACCATTGATTGACAGAGGGACCTGGATGGCCATGTGACCCCTATGCGTTCCACGAAGATCTTTCGTTGTTTGAACTGGGACAGTGATGTCTTATACCCTTTGTCTCGCGATACTTGCATTGCCCGAGATCTGATCAATGACATCACCAGGTCGTGTTCAATCTCGTTACTGAACAATGCTACTTGACTCGTTCCGACAAGTGATATCCCCGTGATCAAATCACACGCTGCACATCTATTGGATATAACTTCTCCGAGTGGGCCCTTCGAGTATCTTCCCGTCACATGGACGGACAAATCCGGCTCTTGACATATATTGCCTCTACGGTTTCCTCCGACTACCTGAACACACCTTTATAACCACTGTATTACCGAGTGGCGTTTGATGCTATCTAAGCACTCTCGGGAGACAGTGATTGATATAGCCTCACGGTCTAAGGAATAGTCTACGAGGATCCATTTCTAATCACCGTAACTTGAACTTCGTGACATGATCGGGTCACGATGTTTAGGTTGGGTATTGGTTCATCATCTCATTCTCGGAATGAGATGACTCCATTTCCAACTGGCATAAATGCCACATGATCAGGAAACATGATCATCTGTTGACCAATGAACCAGTGACTAGAGTTTCACTGGGAACCCCTGGTTGTTTGTATATCACACGTGTATTGATGTTTCCACTCAATACAGTTATAGCATGATATAAATCTTAATCATAAACTATATGAAATATGATAATAGTCCTTACTAATATTTGTCTCTAGGGCATATTTCCAACAGTCTCCCACTTGCAGTAGAGTACAAATACACTAGCTGCATTTGTTCTCAATCATTGGCACCATATATTCGGTACCCTGAACATGCTTGCTCATGGAAGAGGTTGAGTCTTGGGTCTGTACTTTACAGTCCCAAATCCTTTGCAACTTACTAATGTCACCTTGGTTGACATTAATACGTTATCATCACATGATAGCATTTGTGTGTATGCATCGTTGTTACGGCAGCAGAACGAGGCCCTGATTCCAGGAGCCTACACTGACTTTAGATCAACCTCGAGGGATTTCTCATGGGCACTGTGCCCTGGGACACATCATTCTACGTTAAAAACGAACTAGCCCCGCCATAACATTATACAACACTTTAGATGGTACCCTTATCTATTATTATAAATGTATTCATCGAAACACTAGTGCACTCTGTGCAACTTTCGATGTTTTTGTTCACCTCGCTTCCTACTTGACTTTAATCAGTATCTACAGGAGTTTCCAACATATTCCCTTATAACATAACCCTTTATGTTTTAAGATATGTTATCCTTTATGGATTTGGCAAACATGCCTGTAGTTCTCTACTAGACACTATGGACAAATTTAGCTTAATGTTCTGTGATTCGAACTTAATCACTTTCAAACATTCCTTATTGGATTACACATTATGTTAAGTTATCATCATGGTTTTCTAAGATAGGACCTATGTCTCAACATAGTGAATGACGGTCATCCTTTCCTTTCTTTCAACCATCAATGTTAAACTTAATGCTATTCCTAATTTGGGTTATTAAGGACTAGTTCCTTAATTAACTTCTATTTCGGAACCCTTTTTAGAACCCCTTAAGGAATACTACATAATATCATAATACACCTATCATCAACTTCTACATCTTATAAATCATTATTTATAGGTATTTGCGTTTTTATTCTTAACATATTTAAGAATTACTCTTATAAGCTCCCACTCAAAATATGTTCCTACATATTTGAATTTGAGACTTATATTGCTCCCACTCAAAAATATGTCAATCACATATTGTTTCAAGAAGACTTTCATAGCTCCCACTCAATTTTATGCAAATTGCATATCCACTCACTATCTTGAACAACTTCAAAATCCTTTGATCAAATATCAAACTTGGAGATTTACTATGAGATACTAGTACTGTTACTAGCTTAAATCCTCTAGACATGAAGCACACATGAATCAAATTCATTTGAATTCGTCCAATACTTGACAAATTGTGCCTTTGTCATTCACCCATTTTCCACTATGGCTTTGCAGTCATTTGGGAAAATTCCAAGTAACCCCTTTTACTTGTGAGATTCAGCAACGAATTGCTTTCTAATCTCAAGGGAATTTTGCTTTGGGATTTCTCATAATTTTAGTTTACCATTATTTCCTTAGTAGTTTGTAGGTATGTCATATTCTGGTAATCATGACAAATGATTCAAAAATGTCACCATACAAGATATGGGCTACATTCTGAATCCTACTTTATGTAGTGAAAAAACCAGTGGGGAAAACACAATGATCATCATCATTGATTCTTTCCTTTGTGAAGAGAATCGTTCAGTAACATTGTCCGTTGCGCTTCTCAACACTCTGATGCAGGGATATGAATCCTCATCGTGTCTTTCACCGAATTCCATTTGCTCCATAATCGAGAAATATCACTAAAAGTGAGCTTTCTCAAGAATGCACCAAAATCCAAGCAATACGAATTTTTCTTTCCTTTTAGTTTCAGCTATGGATTTCGTATTCAAAGTTTCCAATGAATACTCTACAAGGACTTATTCTCTATTGTTTTGGTTATATGGAATAACCCCAAAACTTTCACGAATTCGAATGGTTCACTATATTTTCTAATTGAGTGCTAACTATTTCTAACTAATGGTCTCAACATCTCCACTACAACGATTTATTTGGTGCCTTCTATTTACCCACTTTGATATCTAATATCACATTGTGATGCTTTGCATTTTGAAGTTTCAAAACGCTTTGTATTTCATAATTTCTTTTATGCCATTCTTATAAAGTTGAATTTCATTACTAATGATCAAATCATGGTAATTAGATTCTCTTTTATCTTTATACCCTTTGTTGATGAAACACTTTGATCAAATCAAATAGTTTCATATTCATATTTCCTTTGGTAAACTTATTTACACATTTAAACAATCATGTAATGATAATTACCATTTTCGTTAAAACCCAGTACATCGAATATGTATTTACTTTTTACAATTCTTTAAACACTTTGTATTGAAGTAATACACGGTGTTCAAATTATTTTGCCGAACTTAGGCATGATTTATATGTGATAAGAAATCGAATGACTTTCACATATTATCACATAACTTTGAATTTAAACAATGGTTTTCATTCTGTAATGAAATATAATTTAAGTTGGGTATTTTAAGGCATTTTTAATGTTTTACAAATGTTCATGCATTATCAATTTGTTTCAAACAAGGATAATTCACACATAATCAAACAAGATATGAACACGAATAAAAATCATTCATAAAAGTGGAACAACTGTTTGTTACAAACTGATATGAATAACCATCTCACGAAGTGTGAGACACACTAAAGAAGTTCACAATCTCTTGATTACAATAATCATACTAAACACAAACTAAATGATAAATGTTGAGGGAGAGTGTCGTCGGCCGCCATCATCATGCTCGCCATCAACATGCAACGTCACCTCCTCTCCAGCAAGCACCTCTCATGCAGAAGGACATGTTTTCAGCAAAACAGAACAAGTATCAGATATACTTAACACTTCAAATGTGTTTGCAAGATTACAACATTTATAAAACTATATATCAAATATATACCTTTGTCATTGATGACCCGAGCGACATCCGGTTCAACCAACACATTCCTGAGATGTGTCACGAACCGGTGGAACTCCATTGATTCCGCGTCGCCCCTCATTACGTAAGTCCTGAATTGTGCTTGGTAGCTTGGTGGCAACAACCGCAACACAACACCGTTTGCAAAAGAGCCTGTCATCTAGATATCCAGGAAGTATGCATGCCTCATATACACATCATGCATGCGCTCCAAGTGGTCGTCCAGTGATGAGTTCTCCTCCATATTAATGGAGAGGAAGTCTCCCATCAACTCATGCTCCCATATGCGTGTTTGTTCCATGAAATGTGTCCTAAGCTGTAGCATCACCGAACGAAGGTTGACATCACCCATGAAAGGCCACAGCTCATCCACCATTCCGAAACGCATGGTAACTGAAATGAAGGAGGCCATCTCATGACGGAGATAGCGGTATTTCTGCTGCTCTGGGGTCTCTAGGTTAGTGGGCTGATCCAAATCCATCCCGTTGAGTATGTAGTCGACCACGTCATTCTCGCTAAGGAGAACGTGGAGACGCGCAACCCATATGGAGAAGTTTGATCCATCTAATCTGAGCTTCTCCCCTTCTAACCAATCAATCGTCAACAGGAAAGGTGCCATCTACATTTATAATTGCAAAAGGAATTTAGACTAAGTTTATAATTAAATGAGTTAATGATAACTCCACTCAGAAATACCTATCCCCATAAGGTTTCCTAGTGATAACACGACCCCTATCAGCCATATCTCCCCCGATCATCACGGCCATCAATGTGGGTTCAAGGGTGGACGCTAAACGTCGGTCACATCATTTATGCAACTCGTGCTTGATCTTTTGACCATCCATGTTCCGAGGCCATGTCTGTACATGCTAGGCTCGCCAACTCAACCTTAGTGTATTCGCTGTGCAACATGGCTTACACCCACTGTATGCGAATGTAGATATGTCTGACACCCGATCATCACGGCCTGCCTCATACCGAAGAACTTTCTTGGTGGTGCACACTAAGGGGGAACACAATCGTTGGTAATTTTAACAGGGATCATCTTATTAGGCTACCGTCGAGTATCTAATACTAGCACACAATAAGATATACAAACAATAACATTGAATGTAAATGCTATGTGATATGGTGCTTCACATCGTGATCTCCATCCGCCGTCACCGGGTTCCGGTGCTAGGGTTCCGGCGCCGTAGACACCAGGGTACCGATGTCATTCCGGCGTGGTAGTCTGTCACCTCCGTGACTATCTACTACTACGTAACAAAAGGTAATCACTTTACCTTTGCCACAACCATATCACAAAGCAACACCCCCCTGCAAAACAAAGTTAGACGCCTCTACTTTATCTTTGCATGTTTTACGTGGCTGAATGGGCTTTTGCACAAGAACAATTCTTACCTATGAACTTTCAGCACAACGCTGATCGAGTAGTTGTCTCTACTACACCCCTTCCGGGGCCCTCGTTGCGAATGGTATACCAACTAATGCGAGAGAGACAGTCACCCCCCTACGCGACTTTATACCGTACAAGCCGTATGTCAAGCGTGGACCAGTCTCGCGAATGAACGCGTAAAGTCAGTTGGGGGCCGCTTCATCAAGCATTACTGCGGTATACACAAGTACACGTGGGCGGGTAACAACTAAAAGATCAACGCCCACACGCTACATCTCGTGTGTTCTACCCGTACTAGCATTACTACGCATAGATCTAGCTCTGATACCACTATTGGGGTTCCGCGTATAAAAACAATAAATTTTATCCTACGCCCCTGAACCCCTGAAGCTGCCAGGACCTATCTATTAGTAATATAGTAATGGGAGGGGCTTTTCGCGAACTTGCCCTTGAAGACCGAAAAGCATTGTCAACGCTCAAGAGAGCGTGGTTGATGTAGACGAGCCGAAGCCGACCTCAAGGTCGTGATGAAGTCCTTGCGCTCCCTTGGCTCCAACGACTTGAGTGCCTCAAGTGCGACACCTCGCGGGGAGTTACACACGTCCGGTTCCTGACAAAGACTCCCGCTTCCCCGATCCAGCTGCAGTTGCGGAAGTAGAGCTCCTGGATCCGAATCCCGCAGCGCGACGACGCTCCGCGGTGAAGATGTCTCTTGTTTGCGTAGTCTAGACTTGGGACCACGGTCACGAGATAGAGAGAGGGGAGAGATAAAATATCAATTGGAGATCCTCCCAAAAGTGAGAAGACGTTTATTGATTATTGGTGTATTTAATTTGGCCAAATACCCCCACTATATATAGGGGGAGGAGGGGTACACCCTCCCTCAAAGTCCCGAGGTGGGACTAAAGGAGAGGAGGGGGAGGGGAGGCCGCCGGCCAGCCCCTAGTGGGCCCCGCGTGGGGGGCTAGGCCCAGCCGACCATCCCCCTTGCCCCTTCTCCCTCTCTCCTTTCCCCTAATGGGCCCTCTCCCTCCGGAAATTGGCCCATTAAGCCTTTGACCATTTTAATTGATTTTCTCTTTATTAAATAATTATGAATAAATGAATAAATCAACATTTAACATCCATTCACACATTATTAAATCTCCGTGGCTATGGAACACCTTCCACCTCCACTCCGGACATCCTCCGGACTTACCAAAACCCTTCCGGTTTTCTCTCTACTATTCTTCGGCGATTCTACCGATCCTATAAATACTCTCTAAGCATCATCAAGCCCTTAAGCGTGATACCCCACGGTTCGGGAACACTCCAGACATGGTCAGGATACTCCCGTACCAATGATCGAAAGAGGGACCTGGATGGCCATGTGACCCCTGTGCGTTCCACAAAGATCTTTCGTCATTTGAACCGGGACAATCATGTCTTATTCCCTTTGTCTCTCGATACTTGCATTGCCCGATATCTGATCAATGACATCACCATGTCGTGTTCAATCTCGTTACTGAACAATGCTACTTGACTCGTTCCGATAAGTGATATCCCCGTGATCAAATCACACGTTGCGCAGCTATTGGATATAACTTCTCCGAGTGGGCCCTTCGAGTATCTTCCCATCACATGGACGGACAAATCCCGCTCTTGACATATATTGCCTCTATGGATTCCTCCGAGTACCTGAACACGCCTTTATAACCACTGTATTACCGAGTGGCGTTTGATGCTATCTAAGTACTCTCGGGAGACTATGATTGATATAGCCTCACGGTCTAAGGAATAGTCTACGAGGATCCATTTCTAATCATCGTAACTTGAACTTCGTGACATGATCGGGTCACGATGTTTAGGTTGGGTCTTGGTTCATCATCTCATTCTCGGAATGAGATGACTCCATTTCCAACTGGCATAAATGCCACATGATCAGGAAACATGATCATCTGTTGACCAATGAACCAGTGACTAGAGTTTCACTGGGAATCCCTAGTTGTTTGTATATCACACGTGTATTGATGTTTCCACTCAATACATTTATAGCATGATATAAAACTTAATCATAAACTATATGAAATATGATAATAGTCCTTACTACTATTTGTCTCTAGGGCATATTTCTAACACCTAGATCACACAAGGCATTGTGAATATCAGTTTTACCTATTGAGCATGAAATAGTTGGTATTCCGGGATCTTCAGACTTAGACAACAACTTCCCATTAGCAGGCTAACTAGTTACCATGGCTACAGTTTCAGTTATTTCTTTCTTTCTACTAAGAATCTCACGGAGGAATTTAGAATAGGTAGGAACTTTGATTGCATCCGCAAACAGAATTTCCACACGAAGGTCACTAAGTGCCTTTGTAAAAGAATTATAAATTACCTGATCCGTTGCTTTCTTTTTTTTGATCTGGGTAAGGAAGTTTTTTCTCACCTGACTTACTCTTGTATTTTACCTTCTGTGGGGGGTCAGGCTCTTTTGTTGCTGCTTATCGCTTTTCTTATTTTCTACTACAAAAACTTCATCTTCCTTGTTTATCTCTTTTTCATCTCTTAGGTCAACTGTCTCCACATCAGAGTCATAATGGTCATCATGTGCATCATTTTTGTCCTCCTTCGTCTGATCTCGTGTTCTAGTTTCATCTTGAGGATCCACCAATGTATCATCTTCTTGGCTTGCTTCGAGCAAGAATTTTTATTTTCTCTCTTTTTCAGCTTCATACTCCGGTGGTCCTAATGGTCTTGTAACAACTGCACCTCTTCTTTTGACAACATTAGTAGAAACAAGAATATATTTATCATTACGAAGAAAATTTTGATAACCAAATGCTATTTGTTCATACTGGGTTTCAATCATACTAAGATACTTGTGAAATAATTTTATTTCTTGGCCAATCTCATCATAGTTTTCCGTGAGTTCTGCCAAAATCTTTTTGTGTTTTTGAAAGTGCTTATGCAAGTTACTATGAGATTTTACTTGTTGATGTTTTAATTCTTGAAAAACTTTTCTAGTTTCATCTTCTTCAGTTAAAACTTGTAACAAATCTACTTTGTTTTCCTTAACAAGTTCAGAAGGTATACCTTTTTATTTCATAGTTTTGCATACCTCCGGCATAAGATCAGGAGTTATCCGAAGTATCCCTTTTCCAACTTAGTGCCAAAATCAGGATTATACAAAGAATCATTCTTAGCCCTAGTAGACATCAATTCCAAACATTCTTTAATATTTAAAGTATTTATCGATCCTCCTGCTGAGAAGTTGAGCAACTCTCTACATTGACTATTAAAACCGTGGTAGAATAAATGGGAAATAGTTGATTCAGAATAGCCATGATTAGGAATACTATTGATCATTCCAAAGAATCTTCCCTAGGCTTGTGGGTAGTTTTCTCCCACTTTCTGACTAAAGTTGCCTATATTCTTTCTTAGTTCAGTTATCTTTTTAAAAGGATTAAACCTGTTCATGAATTTGACAATGTAGTTTTTCCAACATTTAATATAATGGCGAGGGAGAGAATATAACCAGTCTAGAGCTTTACCTTTAAGAGACCATCGAAATAATTTTAGACGAGAGAAGTCTCTTGGCAAACCTTTTGGACCAAGCGATGTTATCACATCGTCAAACTCTCTAATATGTTTTCCTGGGTCTTCATCTTCCCTTCCACTGAAAGCTTTTTACTGCAAAATTTTAATAATTCCACCATCAAATCGAGATTGTCTAACTCCAGGATTAGGGAATTCTATTGGTTGCTTAAGAAATTCAGAACTTGGAGCACAGTATTCTTTTAGAGTTTTCTCAGGTTTCATGGGAGTTGTCCTATAAATAGACATGATTTCCATAATGTCACTCAGGTTTTCAACTTCAACTTTCTTTGATCTTAAAAGTTTTTCAATAATTTTCTTGTGCCTTTGAGCAGGCACGCGCTCAATATAATCCGATAGATAGGTCCTACCAGAGCGTGTATACCCTTTATCTCCTAGGGAGAATATTTTGTAGTAGCAACACCTGAAATGTCAAAATAAAAATACTTAGCGCTTAGCTCCCCCGCAACTGCGCCAGGAAATAGCTTGATGTATGCAAGTGCACAGATTGTTTGTAGCTAGTTTTGAAGTATACATATCGATCCCATAGGGAGCTAAAGGTAAATGTTTATGGGTGAAGTCTCTGTCACACCCAAAGTTGTCACAGGTGTTCGAGTGAATTGACTGCAAGTGTTGAAATAATAATGGGGTTTTGATTAAATGAGATGTATTTAAATAGAACTAAAATGTAAACTTCAGAAATATAAAGCATACAAGTAATGAACGACTTGGTTGTTTGTTGTTTCCTGCAGATGGCAAAAGAAGGCGCGGGGAGATTCAGTTCATGATAATAGTGACTGTGCTAGGTGGATGAATGATAAATGTAACAATCGTAATCTTATAAATATATGTGTAGGCGAGCAACCCATAATTAGTCAGATCTCCTCTTGATAGATTTCATCCCAACTTCAATAATCCTACTAGCCTATTACCAAAACCATGGTCAGACAATAGATGATTAAGACCCTTCAGGTTGCTTAGCGATTAAGCTCCTTGGATCAGACAAATGCAATAAGCATAGTGGTTCCTCGTTATCCTCGAGTCTACTAGTTTTCCATTGATATCCCCGTGTCACCCAAGGGTTGCCGGTCCGCTAGCGAACAAGATCTCATCTATGTATAACAAAGCATTATGTTGACAACAAGCATTAGACATTCCACAAATAGTCAAGCACACATAATATAGTAATTAGAATCAATCACAAACTAATGGAAAATATAAGAAGGCACATCACATCTCACCAATCCCCTACATCTGCCACGCCCAAGGGAATTACTCACACATGAGAGAAGAACAGATCATCGATATAATCAAATAAAGGGAATTCGTCTTTATATTATCGTGGAGATCCACAATAAGAATAGAAAAATATCCAACACAATTCAAGATGGGAAAAAACAATCTCAAACCCTAGTCTTGCAAGGTGAAGATCCCCCCTCTCTCTCTCTCAAGTACAAGTAGTGGCTATGGGGGTGTATTTGCTAGGAGGTTGAAGATCATGGAGCGAGATGAAGAACGTCTTCCCCTTCTTCTCCGGATCTCCTCTTTCTTCCTTCTGGATGATATTAATACTAGAGGCGCATTCTTGAGGGATGTGTCTCTATATCGCTTGTATGGTCCAGATCTGGTTGCACCCCCTTACTTGAGGCGCATCTGCTCCATATGCGCCTCGAGTACTTTAATATGGAATAGATGCGCCTCGAGTAAAGTGGGTGGGTCCAGTGGTGGTAGGTGCGACAATATATGAGGCGCACCAGCACATATGCGCCTCGAGTATTTTTCAATATTGGAGGCGCATCACTGTGACATGTTCCTCGAGTAAGTGATGTGGGCCCGGTGGTGGTAGGTGCCACAATATAGCAGGCGCACCACTAGATATGCACCTCGAGTATTTTGCAATATAGGAGGCGCATATGCTCGAATAAGGTGGATCATCCAAATTCTGCTCCCACCACCCCCGAATTGCTTTTTACGTCTTGCAAAAAATAAAAGAAAATGAAAAACACTTCAAATTTTAAAATCCTTCGACATGTAGGTTGGTAATGTGGTCTAGTTTGTAGGAAAATTAACAACCATCAATTTCGACTTTTTTTGCAAAAAAAGGTTATGGCACGGTAAAACAGCCAAAACTTTTGCATACGATGTCGAAAAAATCTATAATATATCAAAACGACGAGCACGGAGTTTTCTAGCCGCTCTCAATGGTCGGACATGGTTTAGCGATTTCTTAGATTCTAAAAATTCGGAAAGGTAAAAAATGGCAAAAGAAGATTTTGTCCTGCAGAAAAAAATTGAGCAAACTTACAGGAGGTGCATCCTATTGTGGTGCGCCTCGGATAAGCGTGGCTGGACACTACAAATCCGAGTCTCCCCTCCCATTTTTCTCTTCTCCTAATCTCATTCCCTTCTCCTTCTCCTCTTCTTCACCTTCACCTTCCCCTTCTCCTCTTCTCCTCCGGACGCCACCTCCTCCTCCTCCGGCAACCACTCCGGCCGCCACATCCTCCTCCGGCCGACACCTCCTCCTCCTCGGCCCGACTCCTCCAGCTCGAGAACTAGCGCGGCCACGACCTCCCGCACCTCCCCGCCACGACCACCGTGCTCCGGCGAGGCGACACGACGGCGGAGATGCGTGGACTTGATTGCTTTTGCAATTCAAAACGAGAGTGTTTTTTGCATTTTGATGATGGCGGTGGCGCCACGGGTAAATTTGAAATTTTAAAATGCTATTCGCGGCACATCTGTAAAGCTATTAGATGCACATCTTTCAGACATACTCGAGGCACATCTTTTAGACATACTCGAGGCGCATCTGATATGCGCCTTGTATACCCTAGATATGTGAGGCGCATATCTATCTATATGCGCCTCGTATAATATACGAGGTGCATATATATCATATGCGCCTCACATATATACTTTATACGAGGCGCATCTGAAATGCGACTCAGGTAAAAAATACTAGCAGCACGGAGCTTGAGTCGCATCCCATATGCGACTCTAATGTGTTTTCATATGCGACTCTTGTAAACTTTCCCTAGTAGTGGTAGTCAAAGGTGTCCTTGTTAAAGGTCCCGACAGCTGTGGCGGTGTCTCTCCATTTTGGTGCAAGGGGGCCAGAGGAGACGTATCCCCAAGAGCAGACATCACCCATGACCGAAGACGCGAGAAGGACGGGTGCCCCTAGAGCGGTGTAGGCTAGGTCCAAGGAAAGTAGTCTTGTGGACCAGATCTTCGAGGAGCGACATTGTGGAGACCCTTCCCAGCCAACATTTGAGGGCAAGAGGCCTGGCCGCCCTATATAAGGAGACCTTCTCCTACCTTGGTGGAGGTTGAGCCCAGCAATTTGTAACCCTGGACATCGGTTCTCCATTGTACCTCATGAAGCACTGCGAGCAATACAACCAAGGAGTAGGAGCTTTGCCTCCTCACGAGGGTCCCGAACCTTGGTAAAAAAACATGTGTCACCCTCTCTGCCGTGTCCGTGTGCCACCGATGTCGAGAAGTTTGGAATGCGTGATTCAGCCTCCTCTCGAACTCATTGTTGACCCCTTGTTTCCCCGCGGGACTCCATCTCCGACAGGCATGGAAGTAAGAAATGTGTTTTTTCATCATGATCATACAATCAAATACTCTTTTTTTCAATGTAAATTTGCTCATTCTATATAGTCAGTCATCCAAATGGCTTCTGCAATATCTCCCCTACTAGTCTTACCAATGTTTTTGGCAACTGGTTACATGTGTTGATCATAAGTACACAATTCTTATTAGGGTGGGAGCGTTTGTCGTAATTTGGTCGCTATGGCTATGTAAAAATGACAAGATTTTTTAATGATAAATTTTCTTCACTTATGCAGGTTATCCATAGATGCATCGCTATTCTCTGATCGTGGTCAACTCTATACCGTGTGGAGCGGAGGGACCTATTTAAAGAGGTATGTGTGCGTTTGGAGGATAATGCGAGAGATATTTTTTTTCCTACATGGATGACAGCGTGATCTCAGGATCAACTCCCTACCTTCATTGTCATTTTATAGGCTTTAATGATTCTTGTAATTCACCTTGTTTTTTGCCGGATATGGAACTTGCACTAGTAGAAACCGGGCCATTTGCCCCGGTTCGTAAGGGCATTTAGCCCCGGATTGCGAACCGGGGCTGCGAAAGCGGGACTAAAGGTCCGAGCTTTAGCCCCGTTCAGTTACGAACCGGGGCTAGAGGTCCAACCACATGGCCTGCTAGGCGCGCTGGGCGGCAGGACATTTATCCCCGGGTCGTGTTACGAACCGGGACTAAAGGTTCCCTGCCGCGGCAGCATTTTGGGCCATTTGGCTGCCGCGGTAGGGGATGGGGTTTTAGGGTTTTGTGTTTTTCTTTTCATTTTATGTATTGTGTTCAATTATTTTTATTCTATGTTATTATTAGAAATAAGTTTTCGTATACATACAGAACGATACTACACAGTACTTGTACACATTGACGCAATATATAATATAATTTCTCTTACAAGCATATATGGAGTCCCAACCGGGTCCAGAACATGTCTATTTGATTACATGGAGATCATTACATGGATGCTTTAGGGTCTACTTATAGAGTATTCTCCGCGTGGGTCTATGACCTCGTCGGCAAAAAATGCAGCAAATTCCTCTTGGATTGATATTAGGCGGTCCTCTGGTAGGAGCTTGTCCCGCATCGCATCCAACTATATAAAAAGGAGATCGTATGAATTAGACTCAACACGACTTTTTGTAATAAAAATAAAGGGTGAATATATTGTTTACTTACTCGAACATTTTCCGAGGGCTTCTCAATACTGATGCGAATGAACTCGCACACGTAGAATCCACATAGATTAGTTTCCTGTGGCTGCCTCGCGCACTTTACAAGAAAAGAATTCAATCAAATAATAACGCTAGCATGATAAATGTACATAAACTAGAATTAAATAGATGCGCGGACTTAGCTCGTACTACTTACCCAGAGCGATTTAAAAAATAACTCCTCATGCCATTAACCGCGGACATGTTTCTTGAACTATGTCCAAAGCCTACCCGACAAAGAAAGAGTTAATAACTACTTGATATCCCAGAAAATGAACGAAAGAAACCGATATAGTGTGATAATGGTTGAAATTACCTCTGGAGCGCATCAATAATGCTGCGGTAGTTTTCAATATCTTTGTTTAGTGAGTCCATAATGTGAACTCTTCCCAAGTCAAGTGAAATGCTTAGAAGAATCCAGTGGTACCTACGCAAGGTTTACATACGTCAGTAACCCATCATTTACACTGAACATCGAGTAAGCAAAAGTTAATCTGTACAAAGACTCACCTGCCGTCGTGGTAAGGAAATAGTATTTCGTTACAGAAATGCTGTTTCGTGAGAAACTGCAACAAGTTGTGCTCGGTCTCTAGTGGTTTATCCTTTAGTATAGCTCCATGAACTCGATGTGGGTCAATGAACCCAAATCCGTTGATAGCCTTTCTTTTACAATCGAGCATCTTCATTCTGCATCATTATATATAGCGTACAAAAGAATATAGTGAGTATACTTACCGGCAATGAATTGAACAAGATGAGATAGAGACCTAATTACATAAATAAAGTAATCACTTATAGACAATACGAACTGAGGATAGTTTTGTCGAGTTCCTTTAGATTGAATAACTGAAATAATTCTGTAAATTTAATAGGGACCTCGTCTTCAATAAAGTAATGCGATTTTCAAACTTTCAGTATGAACCAATTTCGTTGTTCTTTTGATGCTTTCATGTACCATTCATGGAATCGTCGCATTTGTGTTGGCATATCCCGAAGCCTCTCAGAACTGACCAGAGGCTCCCCGTTAACAAATTTAGGTGCTACCTCAGCCTTGGGCATATCGCTGTGAATAATTTCATGAATAGGCATACCACATTGCTCGGCCAATATCCTAGCCGTTTTCGGATCCATAGGTTCTTCCTCATATAGTTGAGGTTCGGGTATGTTCACCTAGAGTGGGGGGAGTGATTGGTTTGCTTGTTTCCCTAGCTGGGGAACATCTCTTTTGGTTCTTCGGCTACCACTCGATTGTTTTGCTTGTTTCCCCAGCTGGGGGACGTCTGTTCTGATGCTTTCGCTACCACTCGATTGTTTTGCTTGTTCCCCCTGCTGGGGAACCTCTTTTTTGATGCTTCCTCTACCGCTTGATCTCTTCTGTTTCAGTGTCTTTTGAAGACATCGTGTATAGTCATCTGGCGCATTTAACTGAGCTTGGGATGGCTGTGTTAGTAATTTCCTAAAGTGCTCCTTGGTTTCTAGTTTTATTTGGACCTCTGGCTCAGGTTGTTTCTTTTTAAAATGAGCATCCACTTCGGCCCGTACGACCGCATCGGTCAGGTCGTAAGCCCTCTTGGGAGGAACCGGCGGTACTCTTAGGAGGGGCGACAACTGTCGCTTCGGGCGTTGGTTATCGCTCGACGGAGCGGTGGTATTCTTCCGCTTTTGGCCCTTAGTGGGTGGAGGCGGCTGCATAGATTGAGATTGACTCGTGTTGGGGTCATGGATTAGACTATTACTGGGAGGAGACGGTGCACTTGGAGGTGGACTTGGAGGAGACGGTGCACTGGGAGGAGACGATTGCCTTGGAGGTGATGGATTGTTTCTCGGTGGAGAAGGTGGCCTTGGTGTCGAGCCTGGAAACTTGATGTATCCTTTTTTCCAAAGAATGAAGCCACTCGTGACTTCTCCCAGTGTCGTCTCCCCTTCACCTCCAGGGATGTCAAGCTGTAGTGACTGACACATAGGTAGAATTTCATCCACACCGACACGAGGATAGCCAGCTGGAATCGGATTGCAATGGTAGGTCGCTCCCGGTGCAGAAGGTAAAGCAAAGCCGGCCGCCACCTTCATGGAAATATTCTTCAGTTCAACATGCAGCTCACAACTAGTCTTCTCCTTAATTGCATCAATGGGGTACACATCCATTGTTGCATCATTACCGTGGCCCTCCGTGGAAGCCACGCTGCTTTTCCGTTGCGATGGGCCGACCGTACTATCCAGTGTAGGATCTTGCTGTCGGAGTTCTTTAAGTTCATTAAGCTCCTGGCGATGCTCCTGCAGCATGGCTTCAAACGTCGCGAACCGCTCCATATCCTCCTCTTTTTGCCGCTTTATTCTTCTCGATCGGCTTCTGTACGTGTCATGGTGCTCGGGAAACTCGATAACCCATGGATAAGAAGGTCCAAACCCTCTTGTTCTTCCAGCCTTTTCAGGATTCCCGAGAGCCTTTGTTAGCTCATCGTTCTCTCTGTCGGGAACAAACGTTCCCTCTTCAACCTCTTTTATCACTTTAACAAGTTTTTTCTTGGGTGAAGAAATTTCTTCGGCTACAACAATCTCGCCTGTTTCTGGGTCTAATGATGCCCAATGCCCGAATACCCAATTTCTTGACCTCAAGGGCCAACTAGACGTAGTGGGAGTGACCCCTTTAGCCTCCAGGTCAGCCTCAGCTTTATCCCACTTAGGCATGACACTCTTATAGCCACCTATGCCCATATGATGGTGATATTTCTTTTTGGCTGAATTTAACTTATTTTTTGCTGATATTGCCTTAGCTGGTTCCGAGGTCTTGTATTCCACAAATGCGGCCCAGTTATCCTGCTGCAACTCTAGTGGGCCAACGAATGGAGGAGTTGTTTTCTTCAAGACATACTTGTGGTACAATCTTTTTTTCCATTCCTTGAATAGTTCGGCCATCTTCTTAAGAGCAAAGTGCTTGACTTTCCTCGTCATTTGCTGTGTGAGCTCATCAGTCTTCAAGACTGGTAGGGTGAAATGTGTCATGAGAGAATTCCACATCGTATCTTTCGCTCTGTCATCTACAAAACTAGCCCCAGCTGGATCCTTTTTCTTTCCTGGCTTGTTCCAGTTTCGCGTGGTGATCGGGACTTTGTCTCTAACAGTCACTCCGCATTGACTTGTAAATGCATTCGCAGCTTCTTTGGGCTCCAGCGGTTGACCCTGCGGAGAGACTAAGTCAATGCTGCAACGGACATCAGCGGGCAACTTGTGTGTCGGGCCTCTTGTCTTTGTAGAAGATTGGCCGGAAGCGGAGGTCTAAGAGAAGAAACATTCGTCAGTACATATATACGAATCAATTAGTGCATCTATACTAGTGAACGATCGATAGACGCTTTATATACCTTGACGGAGTTTGTCATTATTATGGTGTCTTCACCATGGTCTCCACCATGGTCAGCACCATCATCTCCACTATTTTCTCCACCATCGTCTCCTCCAGACAAATTAAGATATTCGGAGCCATCATAATAAGACCCCCCAGTACCCTCATCTATCATGTTGAGAAGCTCCTCTTCATTCTGTTTACCGTCCATAGCTTAACTAATAGAGAAAAAGAATATTGCATTAAGTAAAAGAATATTACAACTGCGACAACTCAGATACAGTACTTAGTGATTAAGATAAAGTACAATAATATAAGATAAAGTACATTATTAATACATCACCGGAGAATAGCTCGGGTGCATTATAGGATAAAGTATAAGATAAAGTACATTATTAATACATCACCGGAGAATAGCTCGAGTGCATTATAGGATAAAATATAAGATAAAGTACATTATTAATACATCACCAGAGAATAGCTCGGGTGCATTATAGGATAAAGTATAAGATAAAGTACATTATTAAGATAAACTAGTGAACGCAGCTGCCGCGTTCTGTGCTACGGGAGCTCTACAGCCACAGAAGAGGAACCATCACCGGAGAATAGCTCGGGTGAGATCCGAGAACCTGCCAGATATTGGAGAACCTAGTCTCCAAAAGATACATGTATCGTCGTACATGCTCGTCCTCCTCCCTGATACGACGACGTACCACCTCCTCGGGGGCTGCCTCCCTCTGCACAGCTCCTGGACCTCGTGGACGCCACCAAAGAAGCTCCGGGTCGACGATGATACCCGGATTCCTCACCAAGGTACGAGTCCCGACAGGTAGCACCTCCCAGTGCCAACCCGTCGAAGCCCAGACTCGGACATCCCCGACGGAGTCCGGTAGGCTCAGACGAGGTGGACGCGGCATAACTAAATAATAGCAATAAACAATCATAAAACATAAACAGTAACTAAATCACTAAGTATATATTGTCCTAATAACAATAACCCTAAACCTATCACTAATAACAATAACGCGATATTTACCTAACTAATACTAATACTAACAACTAATACTAATTCTAATTCTAACTCTAAATTAGCCTAATAATACTAATACTAATTCTAATTCTATCCCTAATACTTAACCATTACCCCTAATACTTAACCAATCATATGCCTAATACTTAACCAACACCCCTAATACTTAACCAATACCCCTAATTCTAACTCTAAATTAGCCTAATAATTAATACTAATACTAATTCTAACCCTAATACTTAACCTATATACTAATTCTAATTCTAACCCTAATACTTAACCTAATACTAATACTAGCTAATTAACCTAATACTAATACTAGCTAATTAACCTATATACTAATTCTAATTCTAACCCTAATACTTAGCCTAATAATACTAGCTAATTAACCTAATACTAATACTTGTAAATTAACCAAATACTAATACTAGCTAATTAACCTATATACTAGCTAATTAACCTATATACTAATTCTAATTCTAACCCTAATACTTAGCTAGCCTAATAATACTAGCTATAATTAACCTAATACTAATATAGCTAACTAACCTATACTAACTAATTGACCTCACCTGCAGGAAGACGTGCAGCGGCGGCGCGGCTCGCAACGGCGGCGCGGCGGGAGGAAGACGGTCGGCGCGGCTGTGCGAAGTCTCCACGGGCACAGAGGCGGGCGGCAAGGACGGCGGCGGCGAGCTCTCCACGGGCACAGCGGGCGGCAACAGCGGGGGCGGCGAGCCTCCCCACGGGCACGGCGGGCGGCAACAACGGCGATATCAAGCCTCTCCACGGGCATTGCGGGCGGCAACGACGTGGGCGACGGCGCGGTTCGTCTCTACTGGGGAAGAAGTGAATCGCGGGCTCTCCGGGTCATGGCTCGACCCGGGGTGGGGGTGGTATTTATACCACCCCCCTTTAGCCCCGGGTTGTAATACGAACCGGGGCTAAAGGTCCCCCTTTAGTCCCGGTTCGTATTACAAACCGGGGCTAAAGGTGTTTTCGGCCCGCCGCACTTCCCGCACGCCGCAACCCTTTAGGCCCGGTTTGTAATACACCTTTAGCCCCGGTTTGTAATACAAACCGGGGCTAAAAGTTATTTTTGGCGCCAAAACCAAAAATGGTTTTTAGTTTTCAGAAAATTATGTATTATATATCAAAAATTTCAGAAAAAGAAGATCTATAATTTAAATCTATTATCATACTTTATTATAAAATTTAAATGAAATTATCTATTATTTAAAAATGGAAAATACATATAATATACCAAAATATTCACAAAAATATAGTAGAAATGTTCTCCCGCCATTTCCCCCGCTTCCCGCCATGTTCTCCCACAATTTCCCTCGCTTCCCGCCATGTTTCTCCCGCCATGTTCTCCCGCCATTTCCCCCACTTCCCGCCATGTTCTCCCGCCATTTCCCCCGCTTCCCGCCATGTTTCTCCCGCCATTTCCCCCGCTTCCCGCCATGTTCTCCCGCCATGTCCCTCTATATCTAGGCCGACCGCCATTTCCATCGACACATCCACACCTTCTCTCTCACAACAATGGAAACCACTTACTGGGCTTTTCTGACGCTCGAGGATACCGAGGCGCTGTGCGCCTTCAGCTACCCATGCCCGCCGGGGTACCGGCTGCCCGCTGGCTGGATGCTAAGCGCTGGAGGGGTTCCTGTTCCTCCTATGTATCAAGGTTCGGCCCTCCAGGCGGCCATCACGAACCACTTCTACCTCGAGCTCATGCCAGAGCAGCGGATGGATCCCCATTGGGATCCCGACAACCTCGACACCTAGAATGCCTTTTTCGCAAACCGGCAGGAAAGGGAGCTCGCTGGTACGAGGGTGACGGCCCGCCTCCAGCGAACCACAACGAGGCTGGTCGCCGCATGTGGTGGGCGAACCAGACTATCGCCGGTGTGATGCGCTACATCGCCATGGGAGACCATCCTCGTCTGAGGTACCCGCACTTTCACCAGCAACATAGCCACAAGAATGGTGGTGGTGGTGAAGGCCTAGGGCGTATTGGGGTCGTCATCCGGGAGCCCCCTCCCTCACGCGTCGTGAATCCGAGGCCGGAGGATCCATCCGCGTGCTACGAGGAAGGGCTGAGGATCCATCCGTGTGCTACGAGCGACGACGATGACGATGACGATTCCGAAGAAGACCCAGAAGCTGTGTACTACAGGGCTAGATATGATTATGACTAGTTTTTTCGTTTTAATATTAATAAATTTCTGGCCACAACAAGTTGCAATACTACCTATTGAGATCGAGATAGTTCATATCCATATACATATAAGAAGATCATTAAAAATAAAGGTTTAATAATATTGTACATCACCAACATCCACACATGTTAGGGTTTTCTTCTAATCCGTAACCATGGAGCATCTTCCTTACTTAACGGGATGCTTGGGTCATCCTTCACAGCGAAGGGCGGAATTTCATGAAACTTATCATAATCATCTAACATGTCTGTCTTATCCTCCACCCCCACGATGTTTCTTTTTCCTGAAAAAACTATGTGGCACTTTGGCTCATCGGATGCTGTATTCTTTTGCTTATCTTTCCTTTTTCTCAGTTTGGTAGACATGTCCTTCACCTAAAAAACCTGAGCCACATCATTGGCTAGGACAAATGGTTCATCTCTATACGCAAGGTTGTTGAGATCCACTGTTGTCATTCCGTATTTCTTGTCTACCTCAACCCCGCCTCCTGTCAGCTTGACCCATTTGCACCAAAACAAAGGAACCTTAAAAAAAGGTCCATAGTCAAGTTCCCATATCTCCTCTATGTAACCATAATATGTATCCTTTTGCCCATTCTCATCTGTTGCATCAAATCGGACACCACTGTTTTGATTAGTGCTCTTTTTATCTTGGGCGATCGTGTAAAATGTATTCCCATTTATCTCGTACCCTTGGAAAGTCAATATAGTCGAAGATGGTGACTTGGCCAACAAGTACAATTGCTCTCCAACATTTATGTCATTCATGAGATGTGTCTGCAACCAACCGCCGAAAGTTCTCATATGTTCATCTCTAATCCAGGAGCCAGGCTTCCCCGGGTTGTTGGAGTGTATAATATTCTTGTGTTCCTCGATATACGGAGCCACCAAGGTGGAACTTTGCAAAACTGTGTAGTGTGCTTTAGTGAGAGAATGTCCGTCCATACATATCCTTGCTTTCTTTCCTAGCGTGCCTTTTCCACTAATTCTACCCTCATGCCGTGATTCAGGAACACCGATGGGCTTAAGGTCAGGAATAAAATCAACACAAAACTCAATGACCTCCTCTATTCCATATCCCTTTGAGATGCTTCCTCCTGGCCTAGCACGGTTATGAACATATTTCTTTAACACTCCCATGAACCTCTCAAAGGGGATATATTGTGTAGAAATACAGGACCAAGAATGTTAATCTCATCGACTAGGTGAACTAGGAGGTGAGTCATAATATTGAAGAAGGATGGTGGGAACACCAACTCGAAGCTAACAAGACATTGGACCACATCTTTCTGTAACCTTAGTAGACTATCTAGACTGATTACCTTCTGAGAAATTGCATTGAGAAATGCACATAGCTTCACAATGGGTACTCGAACATTTTCCGGCAGGAGTCCCCTCAATGCAATCGGAAGCAGCTGGGTCATAAGCACGTGGCAATCATGAGACTTTAGGTTTTGAAATTTTTTATCTGCCATATTTATTATTCCCTTTATGTTCGACGAGAAACCAGATGGGACCTTGATACTGTAAAGGACTTCAAAAAAGATTTCCTTCTCTTCTTTGGTAAGAGCGTAGCTAGCAGTACCTTCAAACAGCTCTGGATGCATGCCGTCTCGGTCTTTTATACGTTGTTGGTCCTGCCGTGCTTCAGGTGTATCTTTGCTCTTCCCATACACGCCCAAGAAGCCTAGCAGCGTCACGCAAAGATTCTTCGTCAGGTGCATCACGTCAATTGTAGAGCGGACCTCTAGGACTTTCCAATAGGGTAGCTCCCAAAATATAGATTTCTTTTTCCACATGGATGCGTGTCTGGCATCGTCCTTCGGAACAGATTGTCTACCAGGACCCTTTCCAAAGACTACTTTTAAATCCTTCACCATGTCAAATACATCATCACCAGTACGGCGGATAGGCTTACACCGGTTGTCTGCCTCACCATTGAAATGCTTACCTTTCTTTCTTAGGATGTGCGAGGGTGGAAGAAAACGACAATTCCCTGGGTACACATTCTTCTTACATTTATCCAAATATATACTTTCAGTATCGTTTAAACAGTGTGTGCATGCATTGTATCCCTTATTTGTCTGTCCTAAAATGTTACTAAGAGCAGGCCAATCATTGATTGTTATGAACAACAACCCTCGTAGGTCAAATTCCTCCTGCTTGTTCTCATCCCACACACATACACCTTGTTCGTGCCATAACTGTAAGATTTCTTCAACTAATGGCCTTAGGTACACATCAATGTCATTGCCGGGTTGCTTCGAGCCTTGGATGAGCACTAGCATCATAATAAACTTCTGCTTCATGCACAACCAAGGAGGAAGGTTATAGATACACAAAGTCACATGCCAGGTGCTATGACTGCAGCTCTGCTCCCCAAAAGGATTTATGCCATCTGTACTTAGACCAAACCATAACTTCCTCGCATCACCTGCAAAGTCCGGAAACTCTCTCTCGATTTTTCTCCACTGCGACCCATCAGCGGGGTGTCTCAACATCTCGTCTTTCTTACGGTATTCCATGTGCCATCGCAACAACTTGGCATGCTCTTTGTTCCTGAATAAATGTTTCAACCGTGGTATTATATGAGCATACCACATCACCTTGGCAGGAACCCTCTTCATGCTGCGCTCGCCCTCAACATCACCAGGGTCATCTCGTCTTATCTTATACCGCAATGCAGTGCATACTGGGCATGCATCCAAATTCTCGTACTCGCCGCAGTAGAGGATGCAGTCATTAATGCATGCATGTATCTTCTGCACCTCTAATCCTAGAGGGCAGACAACCTTCTTTGCTTCACATGTACTGGCGGATAGTTCGTTATCCTTTGGAAGCAACTTTTTCATTATTCTCAGCAACTTTTCAAATCCTTTGTCAGTCACACCGTTCTCTGCCTTCTATTGCAGCAATTTCAGTGTGCTACCTAGTTTTTTGTGCCCATCTTCACAATTTGGGTACAACAATTTTTTGTGATCCTCTAACATCTTCTTGAACTTCAACCTCTCCCTTTCAGTTACGCATTCTTCCTGGGCATCAGCAATGGCCCGACTAAGATCATCATCGGGCAGATCTCATGCCCGTTCTTCATCTTTTTCTTCATCAATGTCTTCCATTGTAGTACCATCGTATTCAGGATAGTCGTTGTCATTCTCTCCTTCTTCGTTGTCTTCCATCATAATCCCTCTTTCTTCGTACTTGGTCTAACAATTATAGACGGTCATGAAACCGGACCGAAATAGGTGGCTGTGAAGGACTCTTGAGGAAGAGTATTCTTTATGATTCGGACAGACGCCACATGGACAAGACATAAAACCATTCCGCTTGTTTGCCTCGGCCACAAGAAGAAAAGAATGCACGCCTTTAATGAACTCGTTAGAGAGTCGATCAGCGTACATCCATTGCTGGCTCGTCTGCAATATATAATTAATTAAGTACATCAAACATAATTATAATTAATTAGTACTAATCTAAAACCAGCAACCGGGACTAAAGATATGATGAACCTTTAGTCCCAGTTGGAGGCACCAACCGGGACTAAATGTGGACGTGGAGACAACATGTCGATACTATGTCCTCAGTGGGCAGCACTAAGCTAGTAAATTAAATGCCGACACTATTTTGGGTGGGTGGCAGCACTATGCCAGCGTGAGTGTGTCGATATTATGTCATCAGTGCCCGACACTATGTTGTGCTGCTTAATCTATAAATAGGTATGCATTCTTGTGAAGAACTGCAAGATGGTGTGCGAGACCAGGGACACCACTATGGCGGAGCTTCTCGAAGATGTCTTAGGACCTCGCCTCAGACATCTTCGAGGAGCTCGCCGCAGAGGCACTCTCTAATATGTGAAATTAGTTAGCTCCACCAGCATACTGATTTACCTAGAGAAGATATAAACCGAAAGATGGTGTGGGAGAGCAGGGACACCACTACGGCAGAGCTTCTCGAAGATGTCTTAGGATCCCGTCCTCAGACATCTTCGAGGAGCTCGCCATAGAGGCACTCCCTAATATGTGAATTGTGATGTCTTCTTATCAAGCTTTTATGAATTAACCCTATCTTTGTTAGAATTTTTTCAGTTTGTTGAACGCAGGTAGACGAAGAAGGATATTTTGCCCAGCTAGCTAGTTAGAATGATGAACTCACGCATGTGTGTGCTTCTAAAATCAAATTTCGAGACTATGTGCCAAAACAAGATATATATAGATAGAATCCACATATTGTGATATTTACCTTAGAGTTCCTTACATTAATACAAGATATAGATAGAATCTAAACATCGATCTCATCCTATCATTGCAAAAATTACTACCAAACTAAATCCACAAATTCATCTATAAGATAGAGCATGAAATGAGCTAATATAGCAATGAGAGTTCAAAGGATGAAGTTGCTCACCTTTTAGAACCTTTGGATAGATGGGGCACCATAAAATATAGACAAATCTTGAGGGAAAAAATGGCATGAACTCGAGCTTGAAGCAAGAAAGAGAGAGAGAGGAGAGCCACCAGCTTGAATGGTGGCTCGGGCAGGGGAAGAAGATATAGCCAGACCTTTAGTCCCGGTTCGTGTCTAGAACCGGGGCTAAAGGTCATAAAGGTCACCTTTAGCCCCGGGTCGTGTAACAAACCGGGACTAAAGGGTCTGGCGCCCGACCTGGCCTGCCTGAAACCCTTTAGCCCCAGTTTGTTATACGACCCGAGGCTAAAGGTCCCGTTCGAACCGGGGCTAGTGTCTGCCACCCCCTGGGGCCAGTTCTAGCCGTTGGACCGGGGCATTAATCCCGGTTTGTTGCAAAACCGGGCTAATACCCCTGGACCAAAGGTCTGTTTTCTTCTAGTGTTGTGCGGTTGTGTGCATCCCAGTTATGCCAAGACCGGGTGTAATGCTTAAATCTTTTAACTAATAAAGTATCCATTATCAAAAAAAAAAATTCACCAGAGCTTAGCATACAATTTCTTCTTCTGTTTTTGTCTATTTAGTGACGTAGCTTTGGCACGCCTCTGTGAATCTTGGATAGTCGGATGCAGGACCACACGGAGATGCATTAATGAGTCCAATGTGCATAACATGTGCTTCCACATGCAGACTTTGAACATAGATATACCATATACTTTTGTAAGTGGGCGCATTTAGCCGCCAATCACGAGTTCGGTGGTACTACTAATTGTAGCATGCACGAGTTGTCCTAAGCGTGGAAGATGGATCTTGACGTGTTCGTGTGTGACCGGATCTATACCCGCAGCTTTGGTAAATACTGCATATACATAAGAGGTCAAGGTGGGTTCATCTGGCTGCTACCGGCGAAAAAAAATGCATATACTTAGTGGTCAAATCTACCGATCGACGACCCCGGATAGGGATACGTATATTTTGAAAGGCTCCTTGGCTACGGGTGAGCATCCTCGTACGTTCTGTCTCAGCTAAACTAACGAGCTAGCAAGGTGCAGGCTGCTTTCAGATTTCTTTTTATTATGTTTCGTTTGATTAGTTTCCATGCATGACCAAGCATGTTTTGCTTGTGTCACTTGGAGGAATAATATGCGTAGGCCAAACGGCTACTTTGACTTCCAAGTGTATAGTGCTATGGAAGAAAAACATCTTTGAACTAGGTGCATTTGCGCATGGACTATGCTCTAGCTCTATTTGCCGGCCTTGTTTTACTTACCATTTCTTTTATCCGACATGAGGAGATGTGTATTTACAAAAATGTTCTCCTTCATATATGAGATGACTTCCATATTCACAAATTGATAGGGCTTAGTTTTATATGCTAAACTCCACACAGACCTTCTGGGTGCACCCGAAGTAATGGTTCACCCGAGTTTAGAAATATGGGAGACATGCAATTACCGCTTGACTAGGGAGTGTCAAAATTACCTTTCGCTGAACATATGAGATTTCTTTCGGAAAAAAGTAAAACATATGAGATTCAAAATTGAGGGTGAACATCACCCTTCAGCGGGAAAAAGAGAGAAATATCCGCGTTGGACGACACAAATCCAAGTTGCTGCAACCGATCACTTTGTCGAGCATACCACGCACGAGGTGATTGTTTCAACCCATACAGAGCTTTCCGAAGTTTGCACATACGTGCATGCTACTAGCTAAGTTACTCCCCATATGACTAACCTTACACGTTACTCCCCCTTCCATATACCTTGAGTCTGTCGGGGACACGTGGAGTCCCTAGGTATGTCAGAGGATCCCTATCCGCAGGAAAGGAGAGTAGCAGGCCCGGCTCAGACCCCCCCGACCATGTGCGGCGGCCTAAGGCCCATGCCTCCGGGGGCCCATGACTACAGCCTCCGCTATACTCTACACCCTACAGAGCCTGCCTCAAAAACGAATTGCAAGAGAGGAAGGCCCAGCCCAGCCGCCCCAGCTGTAGGAAACCGCACGACACAGCGACCCGTGACGCGATCGATAGGCCAATCGATCTCCTAATCAACTGATCTCCTCGACCTTTTTACCTCTTCGTCTTCGATAGCCACTCCTCTGGGCAATCAATTTTCCTCTTGCCGCCTAGGCCTAGAGATTGGCAGATTAGCCCGAGTCCATCTGACCTTGACCCTGATTGGGTTTTCCTGTTTGGGATGAATTAGAAATGGAATCTGCCGATGAACTGAGTGGTTGCTTGGCCTTGTTCTTCCGTTCCCATTGAGCCCTGGTACGTTCAAATTGTTCAATCATCCCTGAGTCGATGATTAGGGTTCTATCTTTAATTCCATATATAATGTATTTAGTTTGTTTATAGTTTAGGTGCTACAATGCCGCTACATAATTCCGATGCTACGAAAAGTGAAAATGAGACATTGAACTAATATGAGATTGTTTAATAATTTTTTATAGATATCTTGGAGTAAAAATATGTGGTTGGATGTTATGTTTTAATATTTACAAGTAAAAGTGATACATATATGTCTATATTTGTAAATATGCGTACATACATATTAGTTGTAGCCTATAGAGCCCATGACATCACTTTCGCCCAGGGCCCCGCAAAATATAGAGCCGGCCCAGGAGAGTAGCAGTTCAAGAAGTTGGTGGACTTAGCCGCTAATTGCAAAAAAAATCGGAGGGTAACCTCGTGGAATCTGCATTGCTACAAGCAGCCGTACCTCTTCCGTTGCAAACAATTACACTAGTATATATATGTATGAGCAAGCACTCAAATGACGATTATACTAATTAACACGATGTTTGACTGTCAGAAACAGTGACATACAGACTAGAGGAAGACGTAGGTACGGCGAGAGTTTCCTTCGGCTGCTAATGACTAGAAGATGCATGTATGCCTGCTCAACTCTCCTAAATCTACCTTAAAAAAAATCTGGTAAAATCTGGAGTTTGACGGAGACGGAGTATAGTATTCAGTCGACCATGGGCTGGCCTCACGGAGACGTCTACTTAAAGGCCTCATGGTGGCCATGCATTCTCACAGCTTCTTCCCAAAGCAAAGCGAACCATTACCTGGCTAGCTAGCGAATTCCCAAAGCTATCAGCTCTCATGGCGTCCACCGTCGCTGCCACTCCTGATGAGATCCAGTCTGGCTACGAGCCCTCGCCATGGGGTGACTTCTTCACTGGATACCAGCCACAGGACCTGCAGGTATACTCCTATGGAACATACATAGCTACCTAGGCGATGGGTGTATGTATGTGTACTTGCTAGCGGTGTATAATCAGTCTACAACTTCGCTTTTCTGTAAGAATTAATTTCCTTCAGGACATTTTGTTGGTTATGGCTAGGAACACGGTATACAATAATGTACGGTATAGTACATCTTTTATATAACTGCAATTGTTAAATTTGATAACTCTTTATTTTGATAATTTTAGTACTTTATTGCTTTTGAAAACCAGGTATTTGCAAAGCTTTTCCATAACAAGTGTTTGTCGCTAGCTAGATTATAAGATATTGTTGCCTCCATTTGCGCGCGTGAGATACTATGATTCTAGCACTTATCACCAAGTTTGCAATACCATGTGTCAATAGTCACACATGTTGGCATTTCTTTTGGTTAATTCAATTTCATCGACAGGAGAGGTCTGAGGAGTGGATGACGGTGAGAGCCGATGAACTGAAGGAAGAGGTCCACAAGTTGTTTAAGACTTGCGACAATATTGCGGCAAGAATTTTCTTACTGGATACAATTCAACATCTCGGCATAGATCACCACTTTGAACAGGATATCGAGCATGCTTTAAGCCTAGTCCTTCAGAGCGACTTCACTAACTTAAGCCTCCATGAGGTTGCTCTGGGGTTTCGCTTACTTAGGGAGCAGGGACATTGGGTGTCTCCAGGTATCTAACTGTTCCATAATTTTTTTTAAATATATGCATGGACTTATGTGGTACTTATGAAGAAACAAATCACTTAATTGGTTATTACGGGTAACAAATTATGTCATGAGCTTATATTTCTATTTTTAGACAAAGTAACTTCATGGAGAGGACTGGATATACCATCATCATACACAAGCTAACATCACTTACTTTAGAGAGGTCTTAGATTACTGACCATAATTTTGCTGATATTGCAGATGTGTTCAACAAATTCAAGGGTGAAGATGGGAGCTTCAACAAGGATATAACTAATGACACAAAAGGACTATTAAGTTTATACAATGGAGCACATCTTCTCATTCGTGGTGAGGTGATACTCGAAGAAGCCAAGGCTTTTGCACAACATCATCTTGAATTGATGAGGGGTAGCCTCAGTTTTCCACTAGCAGAGCAAGTCAAGCGTGCCCTTCATGTACCACTACCAAGGACCTGTAAGAGAATAGAAACACTTCACTACATCTCGGAGTACAGTGAAGAAGAAGGGCATAACACAGTTCTACTGGAGCTCGCAAAATTAGATTTTAACCTTCTGCAACATGTTCACTTGAAGGAGCTCAAAGCTATTACCGAGTATGTTTACCTCTTAATTATCTAATATATTAAATCGACGAGGAATTAGTAGGAAAATAATAAACTATTTTCGTTTGCCTTGACATGATATCGATTGACGGTACTGAACATGCTTTTCACATTAATTATTGTACTCTTGTAAATTTAATGTACAGGTGGTGGAACAGTTTTTCTGGAAACGTCGGACTAAGTTTTATTCGTGGTCGTATCGTGGAGAGCTACACTTGGGCCTATGTGGTGTACCATGAAAAGGGTTTTAAACTACCACGAAGTATCATCGCCAAGATGATAGTAATAATTACCACATTAGATGACATATATGATACCCATGCCACCATAGAGGAATGTCGGAAGCTACAGGAAGCAATACAAAGGTTAGACATTAGGCGGTTTCATATTTTTACCGAACAAAATCAAGCTATATATATACATATGCTAATTTTAGTCTAGGGATGCCATTTCCAAGAAAATGGAAGGGAAAAAATTAACCACATATGAGGGGGATTATTTTTACGAGTGCATGTGCGAGTTAAACCCTTCTAGTATTATTATACAATTAACATGCATATAGAATTTTCAAGTCGCACTAACACAGTTTGTCTCACTATTTTTCTTGTACTCCACAATTGGATTTGTAGATGGGATGAGAGCGCTGTTTCAATTCTACCAGAGTACCTGAAGAACTTATATATGGAGTTGCTGAGGACTTTCAGGAATATTGAGGCTGATGTGCCAATCGGCATGAACTATGAAATTAGCTACCTCAGAAAATCGGTATGCCTTTGTGCCATACAAACTCCATATATCTTTAGAAATGTTACAAGGTAATGCTATTTAGAAGCTGGCATATGTAAGTGTCCTGCTAGAAATAGGATACATACAAATTGGCATGTAAGCATGTATGATGCATGAAAGTCAACACGGCATCCCTAGCTAGTTATCACTTTGGAATACAAGGGAATGAACCAAAAAATGCCAAACATATAGGATGAGTTTTACTAGAACATGCGCTTATATTACGTATTACTTTTGGCTTTTGTTGCTAATTATCTTAGATGGCATGTATGTGTGCATGCAGATCCAAAATCATGTAACTGGTTACCTACAAGAAGCTGAATGGGCACACAAGAATTACACGCCGAGCTTTAAGGACCAAGTTGATTTGACTAGCCTTACGATAGGCGCACCTACTCTATCTGTGTCAGTGATGGCTGGTATGACTGATAAAATAATGAAGCAAGCACTCGAGTGGGCCTCTACTATCCCGAATGTAGTCATATCAGCCGGAAAGATTGTACGTTTCATGAATGATATTGGTGCATTCAAGGTATATATACATAATTACTCTTTATTATCAACTAAGATGCCTAATCCTTTATTTCACAACATAATATATTATTGTGTTATACAGCGCCGAAAGTGCAAGGGGGATGCAGCAAGCTCTGTGGAGTGCTATATGCACGAGTATGGCGTCTCAGGTGCAGTAGCCATTGCAAGGATTGATGCACTAATTGAAGATGAATGGAAGACTCTGAACCATGCTCGTTTTGAAAATCGTGCACTGCTCCCAGCACTACAACGAATTATTGGCTTAGCGTATACCGCTTCATTTTTCTACGATAATAGAAACGACGTATATACGAGCAGCACACTACTTCAGGAGATCATTGAGAGCTTCTTCGTCAAGCCCGTCTAGTCTTCGCCAAATATAGAGATGTGCAACAGTTTGTGGAAGAATCGTGCCCCATGTTTCATACCGGTGCCAAGTTATGTTACGTACATTCGAAGCTATATTTTTCTCATTTAGATGTGTATGTGCGGTATCTAGGATTTTCAGTCCATATGCTGTCATCAGACTGCATTGTCAAAGTTTTGTTGGATAGATTGGTACAATTGATCCAAGCATGCCCGACGTTTGACAACTTTTTTTTCCTTTCTGTAATGGAGAAATAAAAGAGAGGCGACAAAACAACATCAATTATTATGTAGTATCAAATATTGTCATGATCTGTTGGCTCTATGTCCGCATGTTCTTAAAAGAGGGGCTTTCAGCCTCTCGTGGGCCCTATATCTACCAAAAAAAGTGTGAAAGCAATAGGAGCTCATTTTTTGTTAATAGATATGTTAAGCCCCTTTGTCTACAGAGTTCATCCTTTTCCTTCCAAAACAAACACCATAATTTCCACATATTCTTGTATTCTCAAGAAGATTCCTAAAACATTAAAATAGTAAGAGAGTTTCTGCCTTCTGATTATTAGTAATTTCGTCTAAATAAATAATAGAAGTTAGCAAATAACATTGATAATATGACATTAAACTATAAAAGCAATAGATATACAAATTATATGAGTAATAGGTATCTGTTGCATGGGTCATGCTTACGGTATCTTGATATTCTTATATCATCATTTGTCAAGAAAATGTTTGAAAGCAGTTGTTGTAAGAGCATCTCCAATGGGATTCCCCAAGTTTTGTCGTCTTTTTGTCCGATTGGGGGAGTAGGAGGATCTCTTCCAGCTTCTTGCACCCAACGATGTCCCCCAAATCTTGTCCATCCTACCCCAAAATTCAAACTTGATTAGATTTTGGTCAAACAAGCATACATTGGAAAAAAATTAACCATAGTTCGGATACATTCAAACCAAACTACACTAAACTAGATATTAAACTAAACTCGAAATTAAACTAAACTAGATACATATCTAGGATCAACCATAGATCTACTTGATGTACACGATGGGGTGTCAGCGTGGGTGATGACGGTCTTTTGCACCGATGGGTCATGGAGATGCAGAGGAGTCCCCATGCACGGGCGGTGAGTGCTTCTCTGGCAGCTGCAGGTACATGTCGGAGTCGAACTTGGCGGTATCAGAGTCGTTGGACCCCGGGGGACAGACGGATTCAGGGAGGAACCATCACTAGTAGGGATAGGGCAAGTTGAGGCATTCATAAAAGTGGATCCGGAGCATTCATTTCATGCGCCGCTAATATGGCTCAACTGGTAAAGATTATTTGGTACGTGTTCTATCCACGCCCCTGGTAAATAATATACCATTGCCACTTTGAACGCCAACAATAAACTTAACGTGGCGCTGTGAGATGTGCCCCTGTTACCTTAGGCATTTGGAAAAATTAATATTTAAAACAGGAAAAAATGTTAGGCGCACTAGCTATTTACACACAATAATTTGTTCCACGGAATAAAAGGGTTTAATTGGAATTTAAAATATATAACACATTATCATCCGTCGACATACATTATGTGGTGAGCGTCAGTGACACAGCTACAAGTGATGGAGTACTCCTTTTCAAGCTACTCCACATATATACCTAGATCTAAACTTCGGCTGCATCGGCGGTGCACGTGCTAGAGATCCGGGGTGTCGACGTGCTGATCATCATGGAGAACCAGGGCTAAATCCTCTTTGATCAACTCCGGGATGTCTTTCTTCATGTCATGGGCCTCCTTCTTCTCTTCACATCTTTGTCGCTTCTTCACGTCGTCGGAATCTTCCTTCGCCTCCTTTTACCAACCTAGGAGAACTTTGTAGCATCCCAAGTGTCTAACCCTTGTAATGCTACATGTTTAATCTGTATATGGTACTACCCTACTTGTTAATTGCATAATAGCATGCTCATGAGCATCATATTAAATCTTGTATTTGGATTTTATCCTTTATACTTGCCTCTTGTATTTTCCTCTTATTAAATGTAGTTCATTTTTATAGCATGTATTTTCCATTTGATACTTGTGTAAAAATACCCAAATTGAAGTTGAGGGCATATCTCTTTAATTCATATCTCTTTAATTCACTCCATCTACTAACTTGTCACATGCCATATTGCCATTGATCTCCTCCTCATATTCTACCATACATGTATGTGGCCTTTTATTTTGTTGATTTGTATTTAAATCATGCCCATCTAAATATCTTGTATGGATCCTCTATTCATCACAATGTTCTACAAGGTTTAATCCAAACCATGTCCATATAACAATATGTGAATTCTCCTTTTCAATCTTGCCAAATTTTCCTTTCTAGTGCTTGTGCATCATTCCATAACATCCATGTGTATATGACCTCTTCTTATTTTTACTAGGGCACATATACTACTATGCACCATTCTATTCACATGCAATAATAAAGCCATATGTGACTATCTCACTCTCTAATTGAATTTCTTTTGGTTCTTTTGTTTTTTCAAAATTTCTAAAACCTTGCTCAAATCATCTGGCTAGCATCTCACTCTCTCTTTCTATTTTTGGTGCAACCTAGACTAAACCTATCCCCTCTCTCTAATCAAACCCAAACCCATTCCCATGTCCATGTGACCTCTTTACCTCTTTCGTATTCCAAGCCAAAACAATAGCACCACCCCTCTCCACCCTGCATGGTCCCCCTCTTCCCTCTCTACACCTAGTCCCAAACACACCCGGCCAACGATTGGACACGCCCAGGCCATGATCAACCGAGTCACCCTCACATAACCATGCATTACCTTATTTTTGCCTCCTCCTTTTTATCTTAGCCATAAAAAGCTACTATATCCCACCACCAGATCTTCCTCAACTACCACCAAACTCTAGATCTTGATCCAGATCGGGCATTCACACTTTCCTCTTCCCCAAGTTCCAGCCATGCCACTAAACCCTAGCTCCACCTCGACCATCTCTTCTACCCATGATGGGAGAATACCAATTGGGGTATACCCATGAAGCGGAGTCGCCAGCTGGATCGAGCCGACTGAAGCCTAGCCCAGGGTGGACCGACTCTCCGAATACGACGGCCGGTGACTGGACCCAGACAACTCGCCGACTAGGAGCCCAAGACGGCGACTCCAATGTAAAGCCTATTACTCTGCTAGCCAATTATTTTCTTAGGATCTAATTCTTTATACTTTGTTTTGCAATACATTCACTACACAACGACAATCGGCGAATACCCGGACGCGTCCTGGTCCAACAACAAGAACGTCAGCACAGTTGTACTGATACAACCGCAATACTCAAGGGCGTGGAGATGACCCCGTCCTCCGGGTCGACTACACTCTGCCGCATCAACTCCTCGCCAACCGCAACTCGCCACGGTCGCGGACTTGCCATGTTCGGCGACTCGCCATGCTACCGGATAAACGCTACACGCTTCCACCAAAGCAACTCCGCAACGCGACTCCGTCGGACTAATGGTCCGATTGAGCTTGCTACAACTACTCGCCAAGCCACCGACTACACGCCGCACGACTTCGCCATAGCGCGACCTCCGTCTGCCGCGTCCGTGTCTGCCGCGTCGACTTTGCCATAGCGCGACCCCTGTCCGCCGCGTCGACCCGTGTCCACCGCGTCGACTTCGTCATAGCGCCACCCCCTTCCGCCGTGTCGACCCCGTGTCCGCCGCATCGACTTTGCCATAGCACGACCTCCATCCGCCGCGTCGACTTCATCATAGCGCGACCTCCGTCCGCCGTGTCGACTTCGCCATAGCGCGATCGTCGTCCGCCACATCGACCCCGTGTTCGCCGCGTCGACTTCTCCATAGCGCGACCTCCGTCCGCCGTATCGACCCTGTGTCCGCCGCGTCGACCCCGTGTCCACCACATCGACTTCGCCATAGCGCGATCTCTATCCGCCGTGCCGACCCCGTGTCCGCCGCGTCTACTTCGCCATAGCACGACCTATGTCTGTCGCGTCGACCTCGTGTCCGCCGCGTCGACTTCGGCCTAGCCCGACCTTTGTCCGCTGCGTCGACCCCGTGTCCGCCACGTCCACTTTGCCATAGCGCGACCCCCATCCGCCGAGTCGACCCCGTGTCCGCCATGTCGACTTTGCCATAGCGCTACCCCCGTCCACCGTGTCGACCCCGTGTCCAGCGCGTACACTTCGCCATGGTGCGACCTCCGTCCGCCGTGTCGACTTTGCCATAGCGCGACCTCCGTCCACCGCGTCGACTTCGTCATAGTGCGACCTTCGTCGACCCCATGTCCGCCGCGTCGACTTCGCCATAGCGCGACCGCCGTCCATCACGTCGACCTCATGTCCACCACGTCGACTTGGCCATAGCGTGACCTCCGTCCGCCGTGTCGACCCTGTGTTTGTTGCATCGACCTCACCCTAGCACGACCTCCGTCCACCGCGTCGACTTCGTGTCCGCCACTTCGAATTCGCCATAGCGCGACCTCCGTCCGCCGCGTCGACCCTGTGTCCGTCGCGTCGACCCTGTGTCCTCCGCGTTGACCCCGTGTCTGCTGCGTCGACTTTGCCATAGCGCGATCTCTGTCCGCCGCATCAACCCCGTGTCCGCCGCGTCGACTTCGCCATAACACGACATCCATCCGCCGCATCGACCCTGTGTCCGCCTCGTCGACTTTGCCATAGCAAGACCTCCGTCCGCCGTGTCGACCCCGTGTGCGCCGCGTCGACTTCACCATAGCACGATCTCCGTCCGCCGCGTCGACTCAGCCAAATTGCGCCTATACTTCCGCTACGCCGAATGCTTACGCCGCGCCTGCTAAGGGGCCCTCATCGTACGAGTCGCCAGAGAGGGTCGCATGCCACACTGCATGGACTCACCACTGGGAGTCTCTTCCCTCCGGGAAAAATCAATTCGCCTTCGTCGACCTTTGAAAGTGCGACTCGTAATGGCTTAGTAGTGCGGACGAGGACTCACAAAACCGAGCCTTGGATTGTCCGCAAAAACGCTAACCGAGAGCTATCATTAGAGTCGCCTAGCTCGATTGGCCTTCCGGGCCAAGAAAATGGCAGTGCTACACAAACACCACCATGTCCTCCTCAACCTTAGATAGTACGACTCGCACGGCCAAGTACTACGGACGAGGACTCTCAAACCGAGCCTCGGATCGTACAGGCAGAACTCCCAGCTGAGAGCCATCTTTGGAGTCGCCATGCGACTGCCCCCCGGGCCAAGACAAGAGACTCGCTAACAAAAACAGCACGATCAATCTCTACCATCATTAGGTGAGCGACTCACCATGCTTGGGGCATCACCCCTCGTGGACTCGCTCAATGTAGATTCGCTTAATGCAGACTCGCTCAATGCGGACTCACCACGCTCAGGGACTCTCCCCTCGCGGACGCGCTTAACGCGGACGCGCTCACATGGACTCGCCACACTCGGGGACTCTCCCCTCACGCACTTGCTCAACGCAGACTCGCCACGCTCGGGGACTCACCCTCGTGAACTCGCTCTCGGGGTATCCACCTCGTGGGCTCACCCTCTACGGACTCGCCACGCTCGGTGATCTGTTAGTTGCTAGTTTCCAAGACTCGTCAAGCTCTCCACTCGCAACACTCGGGGACCGCCGCTCGCCATGTTCAGCAACAACCACTACTATTTTCAGAATAGGCATCTCTAAAGAGCCTTAAGTCTCATCTTCAAGCCAACTCGAGCCTCGGGGACTACTGCTAGGCATATTGCCGACCTAAGCGTAACGCAAGTCAACTTCGATCGGCGGACGACTCGTCAAGTTTTCAGTTGTTTGCCTCAGGGCTCAACAACAACATTGTCCCTCGAGAGCGACATCGCTCCTGTCATTGTGCCCATGTGATTGCCGCGGTGTATACGCGGACTCGCTCTCGCGGACCCTCCATGCTCGGGGACTCTCCATCGCGATCTCACCATCGCGGACTCGCCCTCCCGTACTTGCCATGCTCAGGGACTCTAAATCGTGAACTCGCTCTCGCGGACTCGCCACGCTCGGGGACTCTCCATCGCGATCTTGCCATCGTGGACACGCTCTCGCGGACTCGCCACGCTCGGGGACTCTCCATCGTGATCTCGCCATCGTGGACTCGCCCGCGTGTATTCGCCACACTCGAGGACTCACCATCATGATCTCTCCATCGCGGACTCTCCCTCGCGTACTCTTCACGCTCAGGGACTCGCCATCGCGAACTCACCATCACGGACTCGCCCTCGCATAATCGCCACGCTCGCGGACTCTCCATCGCGATCTCGCTCTCGTAGACTCGCCACGCTCGGGGACTTGCCCTCGCGAACTAGCCCTCACGGACTTGCCATGCTCGGGGACTCTCCCCTCGTGGATCCGCCCATCGTGGAGTCTCCCATGTCAACTCAGCAACTTCATCATCAATGACTAGGCGGCCTCCACGTCTTCTATTCATCAGCCTCTATGACAACAAGTTAACAAGGCGCCAGTCAGACTTCTCCAAGGGGCGACTCCATCCAATGGCGCCTCGCCAGGCACATCGATCGCTGATGGCTCAAAATATTTTTGAGCTCGTTGGGGAACCCCAAGAGGAAGGTATGATGAGCAGATCAACAAGTTTCCCCTCAGTTATGAAACCAAGGTTATCGAAACAGTAGGAGCAAGGAAACACCTTCAAGGTGTTGTTTCCAACTTGGAATCCTGCACAACACAATCACAGAACTTTCCCCCAACTTATAGTGAGATTGTCAATCTCACCGGTTTTGCAGAAAACAAAGGATTAAACGTATTGTGTGAAAGATAGTAATAGCTTGTAGAAAGTAAACAGAAAACAGTAATAGCTTTGTAGATTGATGGTAAAAGAATGGACCGGGGTCCATAGTTCACTAGTGGTGATTCTCCTTAAGATAGATGACATGTTGGGTGAACAAATTACAGCGGGGCAATTGACAACCATCGAGAAAGCATACATGCATATACTAATCATGTTGACTCCTATGAGATTTGACTGGGCATTACAACATTATACATAGACCGTAATCCAACTACATCTATGACTAATAATCCACCTTCAGGTTATCATCCGAAACCCCTCCAGTATTAAGTTACAAGCAACAGATAATTGCAGTAAGCAAAGTGTGTAAAGTAAAAAATATGATTGTTCTATAAACAAAGGATTACTGTTTTCTCCCTAGTAGGAACAACACATCTAGTACCTTAGAAATTTCTATCACTTCCCAGATTACTAGAGGCATGAACCCACTATCGAGCACAAATACTCCTTCTTGGAGTTGCTAGCATCTACTTGGCCAAGATAGCTACTAACAACGGAAAGCATGCAAGATCACAAATAACAAAGACATGATAGAATCAATAATCAAATCTGAAATAGCATCTTAATATCTATCGGATCCCCGCAAACACAACATGTAGGATTATAAATAGATGATCTTGATCATGAATGGAGCTCACAAGATCTAAACATGGTAGAACAAAGGAGAAGAACCAATCATCTAGCTACTACATGGACCCGTAGTCCAGAGATGAACTACTCATGCATCACACCTGAGGCAGGCATGGTGATGAAGAAGGCCTCCAGGGTGATCTCTCCCCTTCGGCAGGGTGCCGGGAAGAGCTTCAGATCCCTCCCGATCTAGGAATGGAGATGACGGCGGCTACAAACTCTTTCGTGGAATTTTGATTGGGTACTTAGGGTTTCTGTATTGGAGGCTTCTTATAGGCGAAAGGGGAGGCCGAGGGGGTGCCCGAGGCAGCTGCACCCCCTCCCCCCCCGGTGCGGGCCAGGCCTGGCCACACGGCCAGGGGGTGTGGCCCCCTCGAGGCCCTTCTCCGTCTCGTCTTCTGACTCCGTGTTCCCCTCAGTGAAATATTGACTTTGGCTTTTGTCCCTTCCAATTTCCAGAATATCCATTTTCTGGCTTTTTTGGAACCAAAAACAGCAGAAACAGGCAACTGGCACTGTGGCATCTTGTTAATACGTTAGTTCTAGAAACTATGTAAAAATACTGCAAAGTGTGGACAAAATATAAGAAAGTAGATATAAAACAAGGATGGAACATCAAAAATTATAGATACGTTTGCAACGTATCAACATCCCCAAGCTTAACTCCTGGTCGTGCTCGACTAGGTAAGTGATAAAAAGAAAAGAATAATTTTTGAGGTGACATGCACCATCATAATCTTGATCAAGGCATTTATAAAACATTGATAGCTAGGATCATAGTACTTTAACATAGCATGAAAGATATAGTACTAACAATAAGACATAGCAACTATGTTGTAGCATAAAAAGGTACAAACAAAAGATTCATGAATAACAATGCTTTGAAAGACGTTTGTTTGTTTCACATAAAGAAAACATAATGAGAATGGTATTCAGCTTGTCCCTCATAGTGTAGAAAAACACGAATGCATAGGACACCTTCAAAGTTCATAAGGGTGACTAGATACAAATAGATTAAGAACAAGCAATATCAAAGTTATGAATAAATCAACATGTCTTGAGACAATGCACATTAAACTAAGAATGGCCACTATGCTCTCTCAATAGGTGCATAAAGATAGAAGATGGAGACTCAGCATAAAAGTAAAAGAAAGGTCTTCATAGAAGGAAGCAGGGATTTAAGTCTCATAAATAGCTTCCAAAACTTATGGTACTTATTAGCTTTCAGCTCTCATTGCCCCTATCATAATCATATTGAAGTGATTAATGTTAAAGTGAACAAACTATGGAGTATATGCTTGATAAAGTATAAGTTGGCAATCTCATGTCCCTTGAATACGAGGGTCGCTCCTCATGCTACTCAAGTTTAGTTACCGGTAAGTTCTTGTCATAGTAAGTACATGTGTATCATAGAGAACCGCCAACGGGGTACCCCTTGCACATGATACATGAGCTATCCCATAATCAAAATGACAATGCAAGCAGACAATGAGCATCTCAGTAATCTTCTTATTTACCATGGAAAATGGTGCTTTTTTCTCTCTTTCCTCTTTTCTCATCTTTTTTTCTTTTTCTCAATCTCTATCTCTTTTTTATAAGGAGAATGCTTCATAGATTGCTCACTATGGTGATGCTGCAAGTTTTCACCATGATTAGGTATGGCTTCGGCTAGCGGCCCAGGCGTTTCTGTAACACACATACATAACTCCATCGACTTACAAGCTCCCCTTTCATTTCACACCGATGACATCCATAAACAAAAGAGCATGATATCAACTAGTTACAATGTACAAGTGCAATGTTTAAAGCGTTCCCCATGACATCCTGGTTCTGCTAATCCCCAACGTATAAGTGCAAGCATATACAACATAGATGACACAATGGTTCAAGTTTATTAAGTGTAAGAAAAGTAAAGTGTGACATCAAGTTCGTGAGAGCTTTAATCACTAATTTTCACATAACAAGTTTAGTTCGGAAGGTAGATAAAAACACGAATATACTTGGAATAGAAAATGCTAATAGGTAGGTATGGTGGACTCTTTGGAATAATTTGGTTTTATTTGGGGTTGGATGCATGAGTGGAACTCATACTTGTATGGAGGCTAGCAAGAGACTGGGAGCGACCAACTAAGAGAGCAATAATGGCCATAATCATGCAAAGCGACAAAACATAATTAATTAAAGCATAAAGTGATATTACAAGTCGAAAACTAAATGATCATAGAGGCTATGGTGACTTGGGATAGTCTTAACATGGTGTGAGCATGCGCTAAGTCAACCCAAATGAAGCATCAAAGGAGAATACCATAATACTATGCTTTAATTTGCTAAAACAACGCATGATTCTTTCAAGGCACATTAAGCAATCTCAATTGTTTATTACATGTAATGCTACAGCAAAAATCACTAAGCATAAAGCCAAAACAATATCAAGCATGACATGACAAAGCATAGGCCACAGTCAAAAACAAGCTCCTTTTTACCACTTAAGCATGAACTTTTCCTACTCTTTTCCAATCCAAACCAATTTATTTGAAAACTAATGTATGAATGAGGGGGTCCAACCAACTTATTCAAGCAAACTAAGCAAACGAAAACCACAAAAAAACGAAGACGCTCCAAAACAATACAACTGTGCATGAAGCAATAAAAATGAAGTATTAGGAAGAAATCTAAGATTTTTATTGATGAAGAAGGTAATCCCTTGGGCATCCCCAAGCTTTGACGCTTGTACTTCTTGAATATTTCTTGGAGTGACACGAGTGGCATCCTCAAGTTTGAGATTTTGTCCATACTTCATCTTATCACATTACTCTTCCCTACACTTACAATTTTCCTTCATACAAAACTTCACACAATCTTCATTAGCAACATTAGTGTACTCAAGATAATAAGTCTTTTGGTTTAGTGCCAACACAAGTAAAACTTCCATTCAAACAAAGCTACTGTAGCACTTCCTTTAAAAAGTTCAAATGATCAAAGAGAAGTCAAAGAGAAAGAGATTAAGAGGCAAATGCAAATAATGGCAGAAATCTGTCAAAACAGACCAGCAGGTAAAAACCAATTTTTTTCGAAGACCTTTTGTTGCTCAAATCGAAAAGTGTTGAACTAACGAAAGTTGGATAACAACCTGGGGCAGAAGGACAAAAAATTACATCTCAAACCGACGTACAGATATTTTCCACGAATTTTTACGGCGAAGCACAAAAATCTATTTCGGGACAACAACTTTCCCAAGCATTACTTCTCTCTCATTAGAGGTTACTCTTGGCACAAAAACCACACAAAAATGATAAGGAGCGGTTATTACAGAGGTAATAACTTCCAAAACTCAACTAAAACTTTTGGGTTATCTCCTCATAAGTACTTTTCTTTAACGCCTTTAAGTTAGGCATGAGAAGCAAGAAAAGAATCAAGTATTCTCAAATGAAGAAGCATTAACACCAAATTTCTTGCCCTTATCTCTATTACTTTTATTCTTATACTTGGGGAACGTATGATTGTTCGGTGGAGAAGCAAAGTGCATGATGCCCTTTTCCACATCTATTATTGCTCCAAGGAGTTTTAATAGGGATCTTCCAAGTGTAATTTGCCCTTTTCCTACACATTCAATAACAAGATAATCAGTAGATACCACTTTCCCTAAATTCTTTGTAAACACTCCTTTATATATTCCAATAGGTAATACTGTGGCATTATTAGCAAGAGATATTTATTCTCCCCCTTCAGAAAGTCCCCAAAGATTTAAAGATTCATAGATATCTTTAGGCATAAGATAGAATTTAGACATGATATCACAGCAAGCATGAAAAGTTTCATTATTTATAATAACTTTCACTGTAGGAAGCCATTTTGAGGGTTCAGAGTTTATTGGAACATAATCATGATGCTCTCTAAGCATGTTATAGCAATCTTTTAAACTAGCTGTGTTGGCTTCAGGAGTGTTTAATCTGGCAAATATGTTTACGAAGGAGGAATCAAATTTGCTAGGCAAGTTATATGTTAAGACCAACTTCTTTATGGCATTAAAAGCTTCATCCTCAATGCATTGGAAGAAATCCCCTCCTACTACAGCATCCAAACCATATCTATAGCATAGAGCAGTCCCAAAGTAAAAACTGCTAAGAAACAAGCTTTGAGTCATTTTAGGTTCAGTTTTTTCATGTAAATCAGAGATTCTAGACCAAGCTTCTTTAAAACTCTCTTAAACTCCTTGTTTGAAAGTAAAAATCATTTCCTTAGGTGACAAAGTGATTGGAGGAATGCTAGACATAATGGCAACTTAAGGTACGAAATAATAATAATTTTTTTTTTGTGTTTTTAATAAAGAAAGCAAACTAGTACAACTAATTTTTTGTGTGTTTTTGATAAAGAAACAAGCAAACAAAGCAGAAATAAACTAAGAAAAACAAAAACAACAAAGTAAAGAGATTGTTTATGAGGGACTCCCCTCTGAAGATGTCCTTGACTCCCCGGCAACGGCGCCAGAAAAAGAGCTTGATGGCTCAAAATATATTAGAGCTCGTTGGGGAACCCTAAGAGGAAGGTATGATGAGCACAGCAGCAAGTTTTCCCTCAGTTATGAAACCAAGGTTATCGAACCAGTGGGAGCAAGGAAACACCTCCAAGGTGTTGTTTCCAACTTGGAATCCTAAACAACACAATCACAGAACTTTGCCCCCAACTTATAGTGAGGTTGTTAATCTCACCGGTTTTGCTGAAAAAAAGGATTAAACGTATTGTGTGGAAGATAGTAATAGCTTGCAGAAAGTAAACAGAAAATAGTAAATAGCTTTGTAGATTGATGGTAAAAGAATGGACCTCGATCCATAGTTCACTAGTGGTGATTCTCCTTAAGATAGATGACATGTTTGGTGAACAAATTACAGCGGGGCAATTGACAAACATCGAGAAAGCATACATGCATATACTAATCATCTTGAATCCTATGAGATTTGATTGGCCATTACAACATTATACATAGACCGTAATCCAACTGCATCTATGACTAATAGTCCACCTTCAGGTTATCATCCGAACCCCCTCCAGTATTAAGTTGGAAGCAACAGATAATTGCATTAAGAAAAGTGTGTAAAGTAAACAATATGATTATTCTATAAACAAAGGATTGCTGTTTTCTCCCTAGTAGCAACAACACATCTAGTACATTAGAGATTTCTATCACTTCCCCAAATTACTAGAGGCATGAACCCACTATCAGGCACAAATACTCCTTCTTGGAGTTGCTAGCATCTACTTGGCCAAGATAGCTACTAACAACGGAAACCATGCAAGATCACGAATAAAAAAGACATGATAGAATCAATAATCAATCTGAAATAGCATCTCAATATCCATCGGATCCCCACAAACACAACATGTAGGATTACAAATTGATGATCTTGATCATGAACGGAGCTCACAAGATCTAAACATGGTAGCACAAAGGAGAAGAACCAACCATCTAGCTACTACATGGATCCGTAGTCCAGAGATGAACTACTCACGCATCACACCGGAGGCAGGCATGGTGATGAAGAAGGCCTCCAGGGTGATCTCTCCCCTCTGGCAGGGTGCCAGGAAGAGCTTCAGATCCCTCCCGATCTAGGGATGGAGATGATGGTGGCTACAGACTCTTTTGTGGAATTTTGATCAGGTACTTAGGGTTTCTATATCGGAGGCTTCTTATAGGAGAAAGGGAAGGCCGAGGGGGTGCCCGAGGCGGCTGCACCCCCTCCCCCCCAGGCGCAGGCCAGGCCTGGCCGCGCGGCCAGGGGTGTGGCCCCCTCGAGGCTCTTCTCCGTCTCGTCTTCTGGCTCCGTATTCCCCTCGGTGAAATATTGACTTTGGCTTTTGTCCCGTCCAATTCCGAAAATATTCATTTTCTGGCTTTTCTGGAACCAAAAATAGCAGAAACAAGCAACTGGCATTGTGGCATCTAATTAATAGGTTAGTTCCAGAAAATGTGTAAAAATACTCCAAAGTGTGGACAAAACATAAGAAAGTAGATATAAAACAAGCATGGAACATCAAAAATTATAGATACGTTTGCAACGTATCAATAGCCTTGGCAAATGAATTACTTCATGAGCTATTTCTCTATTTCAGGAGCTCACCAATGATTCGCCATCGACTCCACCTTGGAATCGCCTACGCCGATTCGGTGGCTTGAAGTCATCGCCGAGTCCTTGACGCGCTCTGGGACTACTGATGGGGGAATACAAATTGGGGTATACCCATGAAGCGGAGTCGCTAGCTGGATCGAGCCGACTGAAGCCTAGCCCAGGGAAGATCGACTCGCCGAATAGGACGACCGGCGACTAGACCTAGACGACTCGCCAACTAGGAGCCCAAGACAGCGACTCCAATGTAAAGCCCATTAGCACTTGTAACCCCTAACTGACTGCATATATAAAGCCACCAGGCACCCCCACGAGGTACATCATGTTAAATCTTATTAGACATAGTCTCTCCATCCGCCTCCGGTGGCTCCATGTAAACCAATTTATGATCATATACTAGATTGACAGTAGGACGTAGCGATCCTCCATCGAGGGGATGTGAACCTGGGTACATCGTGTGCCAATCTTGCTTCCGGATTCTCCCATGTCGCCTTGCCTCCTCTACGTAAGCTACCCCTTGTAGCATCTTCCATGCCAATACCACGACAACCCACCATCCTGGAGCTCCCCATGCCCAACCAGTAGAACCAGGAGGCCCTCCTACTTCCTCTCCTTTGCCCTGGACTGGTGGCTTCCACTGGAGGCACAGGAACCGCATCGTAGCCATCGTAGGCGAAGCAACCTAGAGCTGTTTTCCACGAGCCCTGCACATGATCGTATCCTCACCACTTGCTCGGCACCCTTGGATGCACTCTGGTGAGCCTCATCTCCCTCCCAGACAACCCCTTTCTTCATGTTGTAGCCCTTCGTCGGAGAGCAGTTCATCGAGCACCTTGTCGGCGTCGTCGGCTCTTTGCCTTCTTGCAGGTGATCATCTATCCCGACTCGTGTCCTCGCCAAACATGCATAGTAGCTTGGCCTCGTCCGCTTGCACATCTTTGATCTTGTCTACATCTAGAAACCACCACCGAAGCGATCTAGGAGAACAAGCTCGCCACCAGCAACAACAGTCACATAACCGTGTTTCCCGTCCACTACCGACCACGATCACCGCCACCATAGCATTCGTCAGTTTAATTTCTTCACTCAAAAGTTGTAGAAGGATGTGCCAACTTCCCAACGATCCCGAGCATGCGCTAAAAAATTGGTAAACGGCTGAAAACTGTTAAATTCGAAATGGAAATTTCGCGTAGATCATTTTTCATATAAAAAACTTTTTCATCCGACTTCATATGCAAAAGTTATTACCGTTTTACCGAAACATGACATTTGTTTTGCAAAATATGTCGAAATTCATGTTTGCGAATTTTCCTAAGTACTAAATCACATAACATAATTACATTTCAAAGAATTTTAAAATGTGAAGTTTGTATCATTTTCTATGATTTATTCTCAGTGTAAAAAAGGCGATCCACAGGGAGTGGCGAGGTTGGTGCCTACGGCGACGGCTTTGTTGGGCCGACGGCCAGCTTCGTGGCCTACGCCGACGGCCCCGATTTATTGCCGTCGGCGTAGGTATAGGCCATTGTCCCTGTGTTTGTTTAGTGATAACAGGAGTAATGTTTACTGAATATTGTCCCAAAAATAGTGTATGATAGCAACTAGGAGTACCTTTGTGTTGGGAAGTTATGTTGGCCTTCTGCTACGACTTCTTACAATCTTTCTATGCCTTAACCCTTGGTCAAGACAGCATGTCATGTCAAGAAATTGCCACGTTCCGCAGAAGGAAAGAATAGTTAACATTGGTCAGAACTTAGAAGTAGCACTCCGAAACTATGAGTAGTTAACATTACCCCCAACTTCTACAAGTGAATGTACTCCAAGACAAGAAGAAGTAGCAAGATGAACAAATTTAACTTTATCACCAAACAGCATACCCATAAGAAGATGGAGGATCGAAAATAGGCTGAAAGTTATCCACTTCACTTCCTCAAGCATGAATCTATTGAGATTGTTTTCGTAGAGCAACCATATATTGATGCACAAACATAATTCTTACTCCATAATGTATAGGATACATGTGCCATGCCAGGTTAATGATTGACCAATTACCTCTAAGAACACACATGTACGGGAGTATATTTCGATCAGCTAATTCTGTTGTGCGGTGCACTGATTGGCTAAGCTAGCTTGTAGGACAAATTATGTACTTGGACAGATTATGTGGGAGATCGCTATGTAGGATGGATAATGTAGCACTGACACCGTTCAACACTTCAGCTAAGCTAGGTTGTGGGGGATCGCTATATTGTCGCGTCTTGCCCTGGTTCCATCAGGCCACCGTGGAGGCCATCCACCGGGCGTTCAGCAATGGCAGCCTCACCACGACGGTAGGAAAATAGGTAATGCAGTCTAACTTCAAGAGCGATCAGAAAATAGGTCACAGCCTAAGCCGAGAGAAAAATAGCCTAAGACGATAGAAAAATAGGTAATTCACTCTAACGTCAAGAGCGTACGCATCAGACGGAGAGGCTGCTTAGCATACAATTTCTTCTTCTATTTTTGTCTGTTTAGTGACGTAGCTTTGCCACGCCTCTGTGAACCTTGGATAGTCGGATGCAAGACCATATGGTATATGGAGATGCATGCATAATCCATGAGTCCAATGTGCATAACATGTGCTTCCACATGCAGACTTTGAACATAGATATACCATATAGTTTTCGTAAGTGGGGGCAATTAGCCGCCAATCATGGTACTACTAATTATGGAAGATGGAACTTGTAATACTCCCTCCGTCCCAAAATAAGTGACTTGAGTTTATCTAGATTCGCATATATTTATATATTAAAACGTGTCTAGATACATCCGAATCTAAAAAACCCACGTCACTTATTTTGGGACGGAGGGAGTAGTACTAATTATGGAAGATGGAACTTTGACGTGTTCGTGTGTCACCAGATCTATATGCCTGCAGTTTAGGTTAATACTAGAGGTCAAGGTTGGTACATCTACAGATCGCTATATTGTATGCCTGCAGTTTAGGCTACTACCGGCGAATAAAATGCATATACTTAGTGGTGAAATCTACCGATCGACGACCGCGGATAGGGACAGGTACATTTTGAAAGGCCCCTTGGCTACGGGTGACCATCCTCGTACGTTCGTTCTCAGCTAAACTAACGAGCTAGCAAGGTGCAGGCTGCTTAGCATTAGATTTTTTATTATGTTTCGTTTGATTAGTTTGCATGACCAAGCATGATTCGCTTGCGTCACTTGGAGGAATAATATGCGTAGGCAGCTAGGCATATATACATATTCCATTCCAGGATCAAAGCTTTAGACCTAATGGCTTCTCTGACTTCCAACTGTATAGTGCTAAGAAAGAAAAAACATCTCTAAAACTCACGTGCATTTGCGCATGGACTATGGTCTAACTCTTTGCCGCCCTTGTTTTACTTACCATTTCTTTCACCCGACATGAAGAGGTGTGTATTTACAAAAATGTTCACGCAATGACACACCTTGGTATCTCGTGTTTTGAATTGGGAAAGGAAACAGATAAGACGGGTGATACATACTTTCTAGATACGTATGTATATATACATATTTTAGTGTGTAAATATATTTGAATCTAGACAAATCTGTGAGTTAATATGGAACCGAGGTAGTAGGTTTTAGCATATTTATAGAAAGAAACTTGTGTGTCCAACAAAATCAACTCTTACTCCAGCTCGTTGGGATTATTCTCGTTGCTACATTTGTAAAAACTATTTTATATTTATATCCATATCAACCCATAATCCATCTCATTTGAGTTTTGAATAGACTCATAATGTTTTATGCTGTTTCATCAAGTTCTGATTTCATGTAATTTCGGAAAATCAACCCAAAATGTCATGTCGTCATCTGAAACTTAGATGACTTCCATATTCATCAATTGATAGAGCTTAGTTTTGCTAAATTCCACACAAAACTTATGGGTGCACCCGAAGCAATGGTTTACCCGAGTTTAAAAATATGGGGACATGCAATTACTGCTTGACTATGGAATGTCAAAATTACCTTTCGCTACATATGAGATTTCTTCTGGAAAAAAATGATTCAAAAGTGAGGGTGGACTAGGTCAGGGAAGCAGATCCCCTTACATGTTACTACCCCCCTATGCACCCACCGTATTGGTGCAACCGGTGCACCTAGCATAAAATATAAAAGCAAAAAACTTAAAAAAATTCTACCACATAGATATATTGTACATCAATTATTTCACAAAGTTTCGTGTCAAAATTTCAAATACATCTCAAGAAACAAAAATTACAAATTTAGCTCTCCTAGTATTAATGGGCTCAATTCACAGCCCAATGTGAAATAAGTACTATTCACAATGTGGTTTGCCATTTTTATTCTAGAGTTTTTGGTAGAATTTGAAATTGAAATTTTGGGGCATCAACAATATACACCGTATCTGCGTGATAAATTATTTTTGACATTTTTCGATAACTTTTTTGAGTGTATTTTAACATGGGTGCACCGGTTACACCATTTTGGTGGGTGCATAGGATACATTCGTCAAAGGTAGAGAATGGCAGGGTTTGGTACGTCACAGGATCCCTGTCCGCTTTCTCAAAAGGAAAAAATCCCTGTCCGCTAGGCTTGGAAGTGGTCACGCCCACGGCAGTCCATGGGTTTGCCGTTTGTTCTTGTTTAATTAATTAGGACTATAATTTTACCTACTTAAATAACTGTTTCGTCCTCTAGGCCTGGAATTGGTCACTCCCACGGTTGTCCATGGGTTTGCCTTTTTCCTGTTTAATTAATTAGGACTATTATTTTACCTACTTAATAACCGTTTCGAGCTGACGGTGTCCGTCAGTCCGACTAAACTTTACCAAAGGCAACCGCAGTCCTGATTAATCAAATAGAACCAACGATGCACCCAACGGGAACAAACGGCGCGCCCACTTACAGACCCGCTGTCCGCAGGGGAGGTACGAGAGTTCATATAGTAGTACAAGAAGTTGGTGGACTTGGCCGCTAATTGCAAAAAAAATTCGATGGAGGGTAACCTCGTGGAATCTGCATTGGTACAAGCAGCCGTACCTCTTCCGCTGCAAACAATTACTGGTATATGTATGAGCAAGCACTCAAATGACGATTATACTAATTAACACCATGTTTGACTGTCAGAAACAGTGACATACAGGCTAGAGGAAGACGTAGGTACGACGAGAGTTTCCTTCGGCTGCTAATGACTAGAAGATGCATGCATTATGCTGCTAAATCAACCTTAAAAAAAGTCTGGTAAAATCTGGTGTTTGACGGAGACGGAGTATAGTATTCAGTCGACCATGGGCTGGCCTCACGGAGACGTCTACTTAAAGGCCTCATGGTGTCCATGCATTCTCACAGCTTCTTCCCAAAGCGAACCATTACCTGGCTAGCTAGCGAATTCCCAAAGCTATCAGCTCTCATGGCGTCCACCGTTGCTGCCATTCCTGAGGAGATCCAGACCGGCTACGAGCCCTCACCGTGGGGTGACTTCTTCACTGGATACCAGCCACAGCACCTGCAGGTATACTCCTATGGGAACCTACCAAGCTACCTAGGCGATGCATTTATGTATGTGTACTTGCTAGCGGTGTATGATCAATCTACAACTTCGGTTTTCTGTAAGAATTAATTTCCTTGTTGGTTATGGCTAGGAACACGGCATACAATAATGTACGGTATGGTACATCTTTTATATAACTGCAATAGTTAAATTTAATAACTCTTTATTTTGATAGTTTTAGTACTTTATTGCTTTTGAAAACTAGGTATTTGCAAAGATTTTCCGTTGACAAGTGTTTGTGTCTAGCTAGATTATAAGATACCGTTGCCTCCTTTTGCGTGCGTGAGCTATTACGCTTCTAGCGCTTATCACCAAAGTTTCCAATACTATGTGTTAATATTCACACATGTTGGCATTTCTTTTGGTTAATTCAATTTCATCAACAGGAGAGGTCTGAGGAGTGGATGACGGTGAGAGCCGATGAACTGAAGGAAGAGGCCCACAAGTTGTTTAAGACATGCGACAACACTGCAGCAAGAATTTTCTTACTGGATACAATTCAACATCTCGGCATAGATCACCACTTTGAACAAGATATCGAGAATACTTTAAGCCTAATCCTGCAGAGTGAATTCAGTAAATTAAGCCTCCATGAGGTTGCTCTAGGGTTTCGCTTACTTAGGGAGCAGGGACATTGGGTTTCTCCAGGTATCTAATCATACCATATATGTCCATCATGATTTTTGAAAATATATGTGCACGGCTTTATTCGATACGTATAAACAAAAAAATCACTTGATTGGTTAGTTAGGTCTACCAAGTTGTGTTACCAAGATTATATTTCTATTTTTTAGGAAAAGTAACTTCATAGAGGGGAGTGGATAGACCACCAGCATACACAAGTTGACATCACATACTTTAGAGAGGTCTTAGATTATTGATCATAATTTTTCTGATATTGCAGATGTGTTCAACAAATTCAAGGGTGAAGACGGGAGCTTCAACAAGGATATAACTACTGACATAAAAGGACTACTAAGTTTATACAATGGAGCACATCTTCTCATTCATGGTGAGGTGATACTCGAAGAAGCCAAGGCTTTTGCTCAACATCATCTTGAATTGATGATGGGTACTCTTAGTTTCCCACTAGCTGAGCAAGTCAAGCGTGCCCTTCATGTACCACTACCAAGAACCTGTAAGAGAATAGAAACACTTCACTACATCTCGGAGTACAGTGAAGAAGAAGGGCATAACACAATTCTATTGGAGCTCGCAAAATTGGATTTTAACCTTCTACAACATGTTCACCTGAAGGAGCTCAAAGCTATTACTGAGTATGTTTACCTCTTAATTATCTTTTAAATCCACCAGGAATTAATAGGAAAATAATAAACTTTTTTTGTGTGCCTTCACATGATATTGGTTGACCGTACTGAACATGTTTTTCACATTAATTATTGTACCCTCGTAAATTTAATGTACAGGTGGTGGAACAGTTTTTCTGGAAACGTCGGACTAAGTTTTATTCGTGGTCGTATCGTGGAGAGCTACACTTGGGCCTATGTGGTGTACCATGAGAAAGGTTTTAAACTCCCACGAAGTATCATCGCCAAGATGATAGTAATAATTACCACATTAGATGACATATATGATACCCATGCCACCATAGAGGAATGTCGGAAGCTACAGGGAGCAATACAAAGGTAAATTAGCGATTTCATATTTTTACCGACAAAATCAAGCTATATATGTTTATACATACGCTAATTTTATCCTAGGGATGTCATTTAAAAAAGGGAAGGGCGAAAAATTAACCACCTATGAGGGTTTTTTTTATGAATGCATGTGCGAGTTAAATCCTTCTAGTATTATTATACAATTAACATGCAGATACAATTTTCAAGTTGCACTAACGCAGTTTGTCTCACTATTTTTGTTGCACTCCACAACTGGATTTATAGATGGGATGAGAGCGCTGTTTCAGTTCTACCGGAGTACCTAAAGAACTTATATAGGGAGTTGCTGAGGACCTTCAGGAATATTGAAGCTGATGTGCCAGTCGGCATGAACTATGAAATTAGCTACCTCAGAAAATCGGTATGCCTTTGTGCCATACAAACTTCATATATTTTTAGAAATGTTAGAAGGTTATGCTATTTAGAAGCTTCTATAGGTATGTGAACTGCTAGCAATAGGATACATACAAATTGGCATTTAAGCATGTATGATGCATGAAAATCAACACAGCGTCCCTAGCTAGTTGTCACTTTGGAATACAAGGGAATGAACCAAAAAAAAACTTCCAAACATATAGGTTGCATTTTACAAGAACATGCGGTGATATTACGTATTACTTTAGGTTTTTGTTGCTAATTATCTTACATGGCATGCATGTCTATATGCAGATCCAAAATCATGTGACTGGTTACCTACAAGAAGCTGAATGGGCACACAAGAATTACACACCGAGCTTTAAGGACCAAGTGGATTTGACTAGCCTTACGATAGGCGCACCTACTCTATCTGTGTCAGTGATGGCTGGCATGACTGATGAAATAATGAAGCAAGCACTCGAGTGGGCCTCTACTATCCCGAGTGTAGTCATATCAGCCGGAAAGATTGTACGTTTCATGAATGATATTGGTGCATTTAAGGTATATATACATAATTGCTCTTTATTATCAACTAATTATGCATAATTATTTATTTGACAACATAATATATTATTGTGTTATACAGCGCCGAAAGTGCAAGGGGGATGCAGCAAGCTCCGTGGAGTGTTATATGCATGAGTATAGTGTCTCAGGTGAAGTGGCCATTGCAAGGATTGACGCACTAATAGAAGATGAATGGAAGACTCTAAACCAAGCTCGTTTTGAAAACCGTGCACTGCTCCTAGCACTACAACGAATTATCGGCTTAGCGTATACCGCTTCATTTTTCTATGATAACAGAAACGACGTATATACAAGCAGCACGCTACTCCAAGAGATCATTGAGAGCTTCTTCGTCAAGCCCGTCTAGTCTTTGTCCAATACAAGGATGTGCAACTATTTGTGGAAGAATCGTGCCATGTATTTCATATGGGTGTCTAGTTTTCTTATGTATATTCAAAACTTTATTTTCCCCATTTACACGTCTTGATTCATATTCTTTAATGTGTGGTTCCACCTACATGTATGTGTTGTATATCTAGGATTTTTAATCCATATGATGTTCTCGAGCTGCATGTCAAAGTTTGTTGGATAGCTTGATACAATTGGATCCAAGCATGCACAACGTTTGACAACTTTGTTTTACTTTCTCCAATATATAAATAAAAGAGAGAGGTGGTACAATAACTGCAATTATTATGTAGTGAGAAATATTATTACGACCCAGCTTTCTGGACCGCATTCGCAAGGGCCTATAAAGAAATTGCATAAAACTTTTATTCTCCCTGTAGTCACACACGAAAAGGATTGGAGTAATAATCAAAAAATAAAAATACGAGAAGGATTGGAGGAGGCTGAAAGTGCATGTGTGCCTCCATGTGTGCTTTTGGTAATTAATGACAATCTTTATGGACTTATATTTGCATTGAGTTTTACTTGTAGGATTTGTCTATAGGCAATATTTTTACCATATGTTGGCTTCAAGGTTGGGAGAAGAAGAAAGTGAAAAAGATTAAGTGTTGACCAAGGTTTCAATAAGTGATCTGGAGATTGGTCAAGTGAGAGTTGAGCCTATAACAAGTGTGTCTTGAAGACTAAAGTTGGGGTGATATCTCTTATGTTCCTTCAAGACACCAACATAATGAAGAAAGAAGAAATGATGTGCAAGTTCAATATGAGCCATCTCGGAGAGATCATTTGCTTGGAGCTTGCCATCCTATGGTTATCATGGATATGGGAAGATGATATGCTCAATAGAGAATCTCTACCATAGTGGATTATGGGAGAGCAATTTACAAGTCTTCACCAAGCTAGTGCAATCAAGAAAGGTGTTCCATCTTGAGGTGGACAAGATCGCTATCATCAAGCTCAAGTGGAATATGCTCAAGGCAAAGGTATGTTCTTGATAGGTTTTCTTTCTTACCGGTCTCATGGTGTTAGTTGGGGAGACCGGTTTATAGGATAGATAGTCGTACTATCAAGAGGGGCTCTCAAGTGAGTAACTTGATCATATCCTTCATGAGAGCTCAAACCTTTGCATACTTGGCATTATCTTTCTTGCTTGTTATTTGGATCTTATCTATCTGAGGTTCTTGAGCTTATGGTAATATTCATAACAAGCTCTAGTTCTTCGAAAACAGATTTCATATGCATTCTCTATTGCGTTTTTTATGTTGGAGGTTTTACCGGTTCGTCTTTTTGAGAGAGGTCAAACCTTTAGTCATTTGGTTCTATCCTCCATTTCTGTACTATGATGGTTCTCTGCATGATCTTTTAGAGTTTGTTGTCCTCTTAAAAACGAGCCCAAGATCATCAAAATCGGAGTCCGGATGCAAAAGTTATGGTTGTTTTCGTATTGGTCTGTCTGCTAGTTTTTGTAAGACCAGAGTCTCCGGACTAAATATCCGGTCGATCTCCGGACCGCGTACAGATTATCCCCCAGTTTGACCCCATTTGGCCTGGGTACACCGGAGACTCCGGTCCCAGTCCGGAGACTCCGGACCGGACGATTCCTGGGCCTAACGGTTGGATTTCTAGGGACCTATTTAAGGGGCCCTTCTTCCCCAATGGTTCCCTAACCTTCCTTGCAAGTTCTCCCCTCCATTGCTGACCTTCTTGAGCTTGCTATCCCTCAATCCCTCCATTGATTCTTGCACATTCTTGAGGGATTTTAAAGAGGAGATCTAGATCTACAACCCCACCAATCAATCTCTCCTCTAAGTGAGGGGAACATCTTGGGATCTAGATCTTGGAGTCTTTTGTGGATTTCCTCCATTGTTGTTCCTCTCTTATTCCCCCATAAGCTTTTGTAGCTTTGGTGGAATTTGGGAGAGAAGGATTTGAGAACTTCTTGTGTTCTTGCTATTGCATTTGGTGCATTGGTTTGAGTTCTCGGTGAGGATTCGTTTGGGTGAAAAGTTGAGAAGCTTTTTACTCTTGGGTTCATTGGAACCCTAGACGGTTTGGTGGTTTTGCAGGTTTGTGGATTACTTGGGGCCTCCAATTAAGTTGTGGAGCTTTCCCCAATCTTGTTTGTTGGGAGCCTCCAATTTAGTTGTGGAGAAGTGCCCCAACCTTGTGAGAGGTCCTAGATTGCCACCGACAAGTGCAACGATAGTGGAAGTGCGGATCGATCCCGTTGGGGTGAGATTCACGGGAGAACAAGGGAGGCCTTTTGTGGCGTTGGTGGTTTGATACCACCCCCTCTCCAAACGAGACGTACTCCATGTTGGGAGGAACTCGGTAAAACATCATCGTCTCCGCGTGCCTCGGTTATCTCTATACCCGAGCTCTTACTTATGCACATTATTTTCTGATAGCCTTCGTGCTTGAAGTTTATATCTTGCTTGTTGGGTCCGCAGCATAGAAAACAAAATTTTCCTACGATGTGAACTACACGCCAAGATCTATCTACTAGGTACAAAGAAACGGGTGGACATACATCCAACGAGAACTTACCCTTGAAGACAACGAGTTTTGTTAACGAGTAGGAACTCGTGGTTGATGTAGTCGTACACTTGCCGATCTCAAGATCGTGAGGAAGTCCAGCAGGTCCGGCTCCAGCACGTCCATCAGATCTAGCTCCAGCAGCACCAAGTCCAGCACCGCAAAGCAGCGGTGCATCCGTGATCGCACACACGTCCGGTACCCCGACAACCTCCGTCCCTCGCTCCAGCAAAGCAGCGGAAGCAGCAACTCCTTTCTAGATAAAGCCACCGGGAACATGTATCTTGCTAATCCGAGACCATGGGGGAATAATACTAGAGGGGGAGAGAGATCCTTCACAAGGAGGTGTGTGTGAGAAGTGAGGAGGGGGTGGCCTTTTATAGGAGGAGGGGGGTGCCCCTCCTTCATGGTCGGCGCATGGAGGAGGTGTCTCTTCACCTCCTCCATTCATGTGGTGGTAATCCCTCCACATTAAAATGCCTCTTCACATTCCCTTTTAAAGTCTCCACTTTAAATGCATTAAATTTCTCCAAATTTAATGCTCTCTCATTTAATAAAACTCTTTTATTATTTTTTATTCAGAATTTTGTTAATTACTTTAATTAACAAACATTCACATAAAACCCCCTACAACATTTCAATATTACATGTAGAACCAATTTCAGCAATTTCACCCGAAACAGTTTCGGTGTCTATTGAAATAATTCCAGCGCTTTCTTAAATCTTTATCTGAAACATATTTGCTCCAAATGGTGTCGGTATCCCTTAAGTGTGTCACCCTACGGTTCGCGAATAATGTAGACATGATTGAGACCCCTGTCAGATCAATAATCAGAAGCGGGACCTGGAGATCCATACTGACTCCTACACATTCAACGATGACTTCTGTGATCGTGAGAACCTTTAACGCTAGTAACTAAATCCCTTTGTCTTGCGATATATTACATGTCTGAAATTCGATCATCGGTATCTCCATACCTAGTTTGGTCTCGTTATCGACATGCACTCTTTTCTCGTTCTCGTGATATAACATTCTAGTGATCACATCACTTGCTTGCAAGCTATTTCAATGTGATATCACCGAGAGGGCCCAGAGTATATCTATCCGTCATCGGGATTGACAAATTCCACTCTTGATCCATGAGCCTCGACATAACACCTTCGTAGCACTCAACCCATCTTTATAGTCACCCTGTTACAGTGTGATGTTTGATGTTATCAAGATACTCTTCTGGTGTTAGCAATTAACATGATCTCATGGTCTAAGGATAAAGATTACTCTGTATGATGTTATAGCAATATAAACATAATGAATTTGATCGTAATGCTATACTTCGGAGGAATGTTCATCACATCATTCCACCAATGTTGTGACCTCGTTATTAACAACATCCAATGTCCATGATCAGGAAACCTTGATCATCTTGTTAATCAACGAGCTAGTCTATAAGAGAGGCATAACTAGGAACCCTTTTTGTTTATTAAACACACATGTATTGATGTTTCCGATCAATACAATTCTAGCATGTAAAATAAACATTTATCATAAACATGGAATAAGATAATAACCACTTTATTATTGCCTCTCGGGCATATTCCCTTCAGTCTCCCACTTGCACTAGAGTCAATAATCTAGTTTGAAAAACTTTGCATATTTAACACCTATGGCTTTCTGGTGTTGCATATACGCTATTGCTAGTGGTTAACATAATCTCCGGATCTGACAGTTTCAGGTCCGTGTGTATTTGCATGTCTTTGCGTCTCTACGCATCACTCATTCTCAAATGAGATGGCATTGTAAATTTGGTCATCTGGTGAGACCTTTAGTTCGTTCGGGTTAAAATATGTTGATATTATTGTCACACAATATATCTTCATAGTATTAGCCCACTTTGAACCACACCTAGTTTGATAACAAACTACTTAACACAAATGCCCTCCTTTGTTGCTACTATAGCAGTTATATACTTAGCCTTTTGTTGTAGTATCCGTCACAATGTCTCAACTTTGGAACTCATCCAAATCCATCATGGAACATCCTTTCCATTACATTGTGCTACCCATAGTCTAAATTCAGATAAATTTAATTTGTATCTTGTGACAAAACTAGTATCAATGTAACACTTTACAATGAACTACCTTTAACTATTTGTCACTTATACATGATATATTCTTAGTTCTTCCAAAGCTCATAAGAATATCTTTACTATTGTCCAATGATCATCTTATGAATCATTCTGGTATATGCTCATAACATTAAGAGCATAGGACATTCTGGATACATATCATGGTATAATTGATCAAAATCTTCATGTGATTTTACTCACCAAGTGTTGAAACACTTGAATCTTGATACAATTCTTTCCATGCAGCAAGAACCTTTCTTGTTGTTTCCATATTGAACCCTTTCAATATCTCATATATGTATGTCTGGCACAACCATATTTGCGCCTTAATCTATCCATATAGATATTGATGCCAAATATTCCGGGTTTGCCCAAGTCTTTCATCGAAAACTTATTTTAATGAAATTCTTAACTTGTGTCAATACAAGATACATCATTTCCAATCAACAATATGTCCTCTACATAATGTATTAGAAATATGTCTCAGCGCTCCCACTTAATGTCTTGCAAATGCAAGCATCTTCATCATCTCCGGTGAATTTTAACTCTTTTAACAGTTTCATCATGGTGAAGATTCCAACTCCGCTATGCTTACTTCAACTATTGAAGTTTGCATGCCCTTTTAGCACCCTTTGAATTAACAAAACCCTTTGGACCGTGTCATGTACACGTCCTAGGTAACCGTTCTATTAGAAGAACATTGTTTTGTTTATTCAATTACCATATAATAAATTATATTTAGTGGTTGCTACATTAATCCGTCTAGACTAAATATCACTATGAAAGATCAAATCTTGCCATAGTCAACTCCTTGAACATTGTCGTAAACTTCTTTCTGACATGTCAACTATTTCATAGATGTTAAACATCCATGTCTTATTTCTTTATACATCCAAACATGACCGATAAGCTTCACGCCTTTCTGGAGGGTCTTCCAAGTTCAGAAACTTGATTTCTCGTGTATGGATACTATCACGGATTCTATGACTTCTAGTCATTTTATAGAGTCAGGGGCCATCATCGCTTCTTCGCATGTAGTCGGTTCATCATTGTCAAAACAATAACGACTTGCTTATCAAATCTTACTATTTGATTCTTACCGACCCACACGGTTCTATAGGAACTCTAATCTCCGAGATCACACCTTTTGTAATCACGAGATCCATTAGCATTGTGGCTGCCACTGGGACACTTTCCGGCGCTGCGCTACTTAGCACATATAGCTAAGGTTCAACAACCTTATCAAAGTTCTATTGTCCTCCCACTTAACTTTTCACGAAAAGTTCCTTCTTAAGAAACTTGACGTTCCAAGCGACAAACTCTTTTGTCCTCGGTATTATGGAGAAATTCCCAACAAATTCTTTGGGATAACCTACAAAGACGTGCTTATCCAACTTTGGTTGTAAACATTTTACTTATGCATAGCATACCAAAATTTAAGAAAAGACAATTCGGGTTGTATCCCAAACCATAACTCATATGGTGTCATTTCAACGGATCACGACGGTGCTCTTTTCAGTGTAAAAGCGGTAGTCTCTAAAGCTTCAATCCTTAAAACATAATGGAAGTTTTATAAATGACACCCTTGATTTTACCATGTAAAACATGGTTTGATTTCATCTCTCGAATATGCCATACTCCTATGGTTTACCGGGAAATCCAAATTCATGGAACAATTCCTCTAATCTTAGGTGTTTTGCTAAACATGTAACTCAAATATCTTCCTTTACGATCAAATCATAAACTCTTTTATTTTCTTGTTACAATGATTTTTCACTTCATTTTGAAAGTCTTTGAACAACTTTCAAATGTTTCATACTTCTTCCTTATTAAGTAAATATACAGATATATTCACTCAAATTTTTGAAGAAAGCATATGAAGCAAAAAGATCCATCGCATATGGCTACACATAATGGACTATGCACATCAGCATGCATAATTTCCAATAAGCTAGTCATCCGTTCCTCTCCGGCCTATGGACGGAGTTTCAATTATCTCGAGGAAAGTCTCACATGCGTCAATTGATAAAAATCAAAGACTCCAAAAATCCATCAACATGGAGTTTCTTCATGTTTTCTTTCAAATATAATTTAAACAACGATGTCACTTCATAAGTGATCTTTCAATCATTTGTCTTGTGACATTTTAGCAATAGTGTTTATGGATGTGATTTCTCCAACTAGACTTGTAAAAGTTCATCCATCCTTTATGGAATACGGTAATTATTTGAACATTGTTCTCATAATACCGGAACAAAATAACAATTATTTAAACAAATCTTGAAGGCTAGGTTTGGCGACAACGAAAAACACAATAACACTTTATTTGTTTTCGATGAACATCATCACTTATTCTCTTGCTAGTTACTTAGGCCATTGCAGTTCATGAATTGTGTTGTCCTATATGACACTTCATACCAACCAATTTGGTATCCAATACCGGTATCCAATACCTAAGAACCACATTGTTTAATAAGCAAGGAATACAACCATAACATGTATATCTTCTATATACCCAAGCTGGACATTTCCAACTTTTTCTTTTCTGCCAAATATTTTATAGATTCTCTTTCAGCAATTCCTTTTATTTTAAAAGAATCTATCAACATCAATTGTGGTGTCATTCACATGACACAGAGTACAAAGCGTATATAGTCAAATACTAATACCTTTGGACTTGCACTTTGAAGTGGATCACCATCATCAAATGTTTGGTGTTCTTTCAAAAATCCATTCTTTAGTAATCTATTAGTGTAGCAAACATTTTACTTACATCTTCTATTCATTCTTATCATGACAAATTTCATGATCAAGCTACTATAGCCTATAAGGAAGAATCACGAGTATAATATCAGTTCCCAAAACCTTTTTGGTAGATTCGGATGCCTAGCATCTCCATCCTTCACAAATTCTCATACAATAAGAGAACATGTATTTTGCTAAATTATACTCTATCATAATGCAACCAAAAACATTGTTTCAGATATCACAGTATCTTCCACGCATGATGGTTTCTGAAACAATTATTTCAGCTCCTAGATAACCTCGATATTAAAACAACTTTTGAATATCAAGAATCATGGAGGCAAACATGATACTTTAGATACTAACATTGGAATTCTTACTCTTGATTTAATACTACTTATTAAACTTCACGGAGTAAATAGAGTTTGCTGAAAGTTTGCAATAGGACTTATAAACTTTAAATTGACATTCAAAACAATATGATACCAGTTCGTAAAGTAAATATCTAGAATTCTATAGTTCTATTATCTCAAATAAAAACAAAGCATAAGGTAGAAAACGAATGCCAATGACTACAACAAACTATGCAAATTCACTTTGATTTAATTTATGACAAATTTGGTTCGACTAATCCAAATTAGAAATGAACTCCCACTCAAAAATGACATCCCTCGTGTCTTTTTGGGTGATTACATGAACCAAATCCACTACACCAAGTCCGGTCATCACGTGAGTTGATATAGCTTCAAAGGCGAGCATCTATATGGGCATCATATCAACTATATGACTCATGCTTAACCTTTCGGTCCGTGTTCCGAGGCCATGTCTGTACATGCTAGGCTTGCCAAGTAAGAACCTTAGTACTCGCATGTGTAAAACTGTCTTACACCCGTTTGTATGAAAGTGTAGAGTCGAGTACACCCGATCATCACGTGATGTCTCGAAATACAATCCACAAAACAGTGCATACTTAAGGAATAACACATTTTTTATCTTGATATCTAAATGAGGGATCATCTTACAATGCTACAGAAAGCGCCAAACTAGCAGTATAAGATGCTAACATCTAATGTGTAAAGTGAGATGATATGGTCCATGCATTTGATCTCTATCATTTGCATCGTGGTATGATCTCTATCATTCCTTTATGTGTAAGGCCAAGGTCTATGGAACTTACACGCTGAATGTGTTGTAAGAGTATCTATCATACATCTACTTACAACAATACCATATCAATACACTAGCCCGGCAATGATCTAAACTAGACGCCTCTAATTTATCAATTGCAAGTTTTACGTGGCTTAGGGCTTTCGGAGATAGAACCGTTCTTACCTACGAACATGAACCACAACGAGGATAACCAAGTTATTAGCAACTTGTTGTAAATCAGATATTGACTATAGTAGGAGAGACAGACACCCGCCAGCCACTTATGCAAAACTAGTTGCATGTCAGTCGTGGAACCGGTCTCATGTACGATGACATGTAAGGTTGGTCCGGGCCGCTTCATCCCACTATGCCACCAATATCCAAAATACATAGAAGATGCAATAACATGATCATCATCGCCCACAAATAAACATATGTGTACTACCCGTGCAAAGCACATACGCATAGATCAGGCTCTGATACCACTGTTGGGTCTGCAGCATAGAAAACAAAATTTTCCTACGATGTGAACTACACGCCAAAATCTATCTACTGGGTACAAAGCAACGGGTGGACATACATCCAACGAGAACTTACCCTCGAAGATAACGAGTTTTGTTAACGAGTAGGAACTCGTGGTTGATGTAGTGGTACACTTGCTGATCTCAAGATCGTGAGGAAGTCCAGCAGGTCCGGCTCCAGCACGTCCATCAGATCTAGCTCCAGCAGCACCAAGTCCAGCACCGCAAAGCAGCGGTGCATCTGTGATCGCACACACGTCCAGTACCGCGACAACCTCCGTCCCTCGCTCCAGCAAAGCAGCGGAAGCAGCAACTCCTTTCCAGATAAAGCCACCGGGAACATGTATCTCGCTAATCCGAGACCATGGGGGAATAATACTAGAGGGGGAGAGAGATCCTTCACAAGGAGGTGTGTGTGAGAAGTGAGGAGAGGGTGGCTTTTTATAGGAGGAGGGGGGTGCCCCTCCTTCATGGCCGGCGCATGGAGGAGGTGTCTCTTCACCTCCTCCATTCATGTGGTGGTAACCCCTCCACATTAAAATGCCTCTTCACATTCCCTTTTAAAGTCTCCACTTTAAATGCATTAAATTTCTCCAAATTTAATGCTCTCTCATTTAATAACTCTTTTATTATTTTTTATTCAGAATTTTGTTCATTACTTTAATTAACAAACATTCACATAAAACCCCCTACAACATTTCAATATTACATGCAGAACCAATTTCAGCAATTTCACCCGAAACAGTTTCGGTGTCTATTGAAATAATTCCAGCGCTTTCTTAAATCTTTATCTGAAACATATTTGCTCCAAATGGTGTCGGTATCCCTTAAGTGTGTCACCCTACGGTTCGCGAATAATGTAGACATGATCGAGACCCCTCTCAGATCAGTAATCAGAAGCGGGACCTTGAGATCCATACTGACTCCTACACATTCAACGATGACTTCTGTGATCGTGAGAACCTTTAATGCTAGTAACTAAATCCCTTTGTCTCGCGATATATTACATGTCCGAGATTCGATCATCGGTATCTCCATACCTAGTTTGATCTCGTTACCGACATGCACTCTTTTCTTGTTCTCGCGATATAACATTCTAGTGATCACATCACTTGCTTGCAAGCTATTTCAATGTGATATCACCGAGAGGGCCCAGAGTATATATATCCGTCATCGGGATTGAAAAATTCCACTCTTGATCCATGAGCCTCAACATAACACCTTCGTAGCACTGAACCCATCTTTATAGTCACCCTATTACGGTGTGACGTTTGATGTTATCAAGATACTCTTCTGGTGTTAGCAATTAACATGATCTCATGGTCTAAGGATAAAGATTACTTTGTATGATGTTATAGCAATATAAACATAATGAATTTGATCGTAATGCTATACTTCGGATGAATGTTCATCACATCATTCCACCAATGTTGTGACCTCGTTATTAACAACATTTAATGTCCATGATCAGGAAACCTTGATCATCTTGTTAATCAACGAGCTAGTCTATAAGAGAGGCATAACTAGGAACCCTTTTTGTTTATTAAACACACATGTATTGATGTTTCCGATCAATACAATTCTAGCATGTAAAATAAACATTTATCATAAACATGGAATAAGATAATAACCACTTTATTATTGCCTCTCGGGCATATTCCCTTCATTGCTATCTCATAGTTGCTTGTCTTGTTTAGCATAAGTCATTGGTGTAAATAGGTGAACCCTAGTTGTTCTAGGTTTTTGTGCTTAACAAAGTAAGCGCTAGTTTAATTCTGCCTTTGTTGAGCCTCTCACACAAAAGTTTTTAACCGCCTATTCACCCCCCACCCTTTAGGAGGCATGTGTATCCTTTCAGAGACGTTATTTGCAGTAGAGGATCCCTCAAAAAATAAAAATTACGGGAGAGGAAAAGAAAAACATTCATGCTAGGTCTATGATAAAAAAAATATAAACAGCCGAGTCTAACAGGGAACGTATTGTTAGTGGTGGGTCTCACCACTTAGTTTGATGTGTTTGACCGGTCAACACGACGCTTACCATTAACGGCCTCCATCGATCTACTCCGAAATTCTGTGCCATCGGGCTTGCCAGTCACGTATCACAGCACCATAATCTGCCAGTATCGAGTGTGCCACGGCATATAAGTGGTCTCGGCGACAAAATAGTGCCGCGACATCCCATACGCCGCGCATCCAACTATTGCATGTACTTTTTGCTTGTGCTGCCCCAAAAATCTCCCGAGTATGGGAGGTATTTTTGTAGTGTAAATTAGAAGCGTGTAGTTTTGTTTTTGCTAGGAAAGTGTTATGATATGGTAATGTTATAATTTTAAGTATGGTTGGATACTCTTGGAAAATTATAACAAACCAAAGTGTAAGCACCATAGACATTGTCCTTACACAAATGGAATGATGGAGATCGTACAATGATGCACAAAATAGTGATCAAGTGCAAGAACTATATCATATCACTTTTTCCATTTGATGTTTGTTTGCATCTTATTATGCTTATATGGAGTTTAGTATCATAAGATGATCCCTCATTTAAATATCAAGATAAAAATGTGTTCTTCCTTTAGTATGCACTGTTAAGAAAGTTCGTCGTTTTGAGACACCACGTGATGATCGGGTCTGAAAGACTCTATGCTCGCATACAGCGGGTGTAAGCTAGATTTACACATGCGATTAGTAAAGTTCTTACTTGACGAGCCTAGCATGTATAGAGATAGCCTCAGAACACGAATCAAAAGGTAAAGCATGAGTCATATAGTTGATATGATGACCATATAGATGCTTGCCTTTGCAGCTGCACCAATTCACATGATGATCGGTCTTAGTATACTAGATTTGGTTCATGTAATCACCAAAAATGCACAAGATATATTATTTTTGAGTGGGAGTTCATTTGTAATTTGGATTAGTTGAACTCGATCTATCATAAACTTAGACTAAATAAACTTTGAAAATTTTGTTGTAGATGGCACCACCTGCTTTTAATTTTAATGTGTTCATGAGAAAGATAAACTTGCAACGAATGGTATCAACTTTACCAACTGTGCCCTTAACCTGAGGATTCTCCTCACTGATGCACAAAAGCAATATGTGCTATTAGCGCTGCTAGGCCCCTCACCACCTGATGATGCTCCCGACAATGTAAAGAATGTTTACTTAAGTCATTAGGAGGATCACAATATGTTTCATTGCGGCATATTGTATGGGCTATCAAAACTCCGAAAGCGTTTCAAGAATGGCAATGCTTTTGATAGCATTGGTGAATTGAAAATGATTTTCGATGACCATGCTGCTGTGGAGAGTTATGAGGATTTTGAAAAGTTCTTTAGCTGCATGATGGAGGAGAACAGCTCTATTAGCGAGCACATACTCAAAATGTCTGGGTACACAGATAATCTCATATCCTTGGGAATAATGATTCCCTTTGATCTAGGCATACATCGTCTTCTCCAATCTCTGCCACCAAGCTATAAGAGCTTCGTGATGAACTATAACTTGCAGGGCATGAATAAGTCTCTTCCCAAGATTTTTTCAATGCTTAAGACTACTGAAGTGGAGATCAGGATAGAACATCAATTGTTGATGATCAATAAAACCATCGGTTTCAAGAAGGACAAGAAGGGTAAACAAAAGGGTAACTTCAAGCAGGGCGGCAATGTTGTTGTTGTTCCTGAGAAGAAGACCCAAGCTGGCCCTAAATTTGATATTGAGTGCTATTATTGCAAGGGGACTGGCCATTGGAAGCGCAACTCCCCAAATATCTGACAGATAAGAAGTCCGGCAAGATGAACAAAGGTATATTTGATATACATGTTATTGATGTGTACTTGATGTAACACCCCGTCCACTAGGCCTATGGGGTGTCACTCCTGGAAGCTTAATAGGATATCTAGACTGGCCCCACAGACCAACACTAGTTTTTTCTGTGCACTTTGTCCTTACTCGTGAGCACCCGGTACCCACTTCCCGGTTGGTCACCCATCCTAGAGTTGCAACTTGTTGGTATGAGTATTCTATCAATCCAATTAAGCCATGTGCCTAGTCTCACATACACCCACCCTTTAGAAATCGATGTCCTCATCGATCAAGCACACCCCAGGAACGTTCCCTCTTGGCACGTGTTTGTGCGTCCAGTGCCGGCACATGTGCCATGCCGTGTCCACTCCAAGCCACACGCGCCATGCTCCACATGTCCCGCCACTGACCCGCACACACCCGTTTAACCACGAGGTCGGCTCTGATACCACTTGTAACACCCCGTCCATTGGGCATGTGGGGTGTCACTCCTGGTCGCTTAATAGGATATCTAGACTGGCCCCATAGACCAACACTAGTCTTTTCTGCGCACTTTGTCCTCACTCGTGCGCACCGGGTACCCACTTCCCGGTTGGTCACCCATACTAGAATTTCTCTAGGCAAAGCACGCTTAACCTTAGAGTTCTTTTCGAATGAGCTTCCAGAAAAGAAGTTGTAACTTGTTGGTATGAGTATTCTATCAATCCTATTAAGCCATGTGCCTGGTCTCGCACTTGACTAGCTCACAGTAGCACCTGGGTATTTGATACTGGTTCGGTACCTAATATATGTAACACGAAACAAGGGTTGTGGAATAGGCGACCACTAGTAAGGGATGAGGTCACGGCGCATGTCGACAATGGATCAAGAGTTGATGTGATCGTCGTCGGAACATTGCGTCTCCATTTACCATCTGGATTAGTTTTAAACATGAATAATTGTTATCGAGTGCCTACGTTGAGCATGAACATTATACCCGGATCATGTTTATTGCAAGACGGTTATTTGTTTAAGTCTGAGAACAATGGTTGCTCGATTTATATTAATGATATCTTTTATGGTTATGCACCTATGATGAACGGTTTATTTCTTTTGAATCTCGATAGTCGTATTACACATATTCATAATGTAGATGCCAAAAGGAGTAAACTTAATGATGATATATCTGCATTTATGTGGCAGTACCATCTAGGTCATATTGGTGTAAAGTGCATGAATAAGATCCATTCTGATGGACTTTTAGAATCATTTGATACATGTGAACCATGCCTTGTGGGCAAGATGACTAGAACCCTGTTTTCCGGTACAATGGAGCAGGCAACAGACTTGTTGAAAATCTTATATATTGGTGTATGTGGTCCAATGAGTGTGTTAGTGCGTGTGGATATCGCTATTTTGTTACTTTCACGGATGATTTGAGTAGATATGGGTATATCTATTTGATGAAACACAAGTCTAAAACCTTCGAAAAGTTCAAGGAATCTCAGAGTGAAGTGGAAAATCATCATAACAGAAAGATTAATTTTTTGCGATCTAATCATGGAGGTGAGTATCCGAGTTACGAGTTTGGCACACATATGAGAGATTATGGGATAGTTTCACAGCTCATGTCTACCAGAACAGAATAGTGTAATGGTGTATCGGAGCGTCGTAATCATACCTTATTAGATATGGTTCGATCTATGATGTCTTTGACTAACTTGCCACTTTTGTTTTGGGGTTATGCACTAGAAATAGCTGCATTCACTTTAAATAGGGCACCATCTAAATCCATTGAAACGACATTGTACGAATTATGGTTTGGAAATAAACCCAAGCTGTCATTTCTAAAAGTTTGGGGATGCGATGTTTATGCGAAGAAACTTTAACCAGATAAACACGAACCCAAAGCGAAAAAATGTGTCTTCATAGGATACCCTAAAGAAACAATTGGGTATTCATTCTATCATAGATCCTAAGGTTTTCATTGCCAAGAATTGATCTTTTCTAGAGAAGGAGTTTCTCGTGAAAGGTGTGAGTAGTTTGAAGGTAGAAACTCGACCAGGTTATTGAACCTTCTCTTCATGAAACGGTGAGTGCAGAAGAAACGAAAGTTGTTAAAGATTTAACTTCACCATATGAAGAGGGAACTAATGATAAATATCATGAAACTTTGAAATGGGACACTACCGAACCTCACAGGTCAAGCAGGACACGTGCACCTCTTGAACTGTACAGAAATCTTGTCATGAATTTCATGGTAGATGGAAATGATGACCATGCGACATATGAAGAAGCGATGATGATCCCGAATTCCTACAAATGGCTAGAATCCATGCAATCAGATATGGGATCCATGTATGAAAACTAGGTTTGGACCTTGGTGGACTTACCTCACGACCAGAAGGTCGTTGTGGCTAAATTGATTTTCAAGAAGAAAACTAACACTAATGGTAATGTGACCATCTATAAAGCTCAACTTGTCGTGAAAGGGTTTCGACAAATTCAAGGAGTTGACTACGATGATACTTTCTCTCCCATAGCAATGCTAAGGTTTGTTAGGATTATGTTAGCAATTGTTGCATTTTGCGATTATGAAATTTTGTATATGGATGTCAAAACCGTGTTCCTTAATGGTAACATTGAGGTAGAGTTATATATTGTACAACCAGAGGGTTTTGTGGATCTTAAGGATGCTGGCAAGGTATGCAAACTTCTGCGATCCATCTATGGACTGAAGCAAGCATCCTGGAGTTGGAATCTCCGCTTTTATGAGGTGAACAAAGGTTTTGAATTTGTCCAAAGTTACAGAGAAGCTTGTATTTAAAAGAAAGTGAGTGGGAACTCTTTGGCATTTCTAATATTATATGTGGATGACATATTGTTGATTGGAAATGATACAGATCTTTTAAATAGCATTAAAAGTTATCTAAACAACAATTTTTCGATGAAGGACCTTGGTGAAGCATCATATATACTAGGTATCAAAATCTATAGAGATAGTTCAAGATGCTTAATTGGGCTATCAGAAAGTACATACCTTGACAAGATTTTAAAGAAGTTTACAATGGACAGAAGTAAGAAAGGGTTCTTACCTATGTTGCAAGGCAAGACATTGAGTAATGCTAAAGTCCAGCTATGATAGAAGATAGAGAGATGATGGATAAGATCCCCTATGCCTCAGCCATAGGCTCTATCATGTATGACATGATGTGTACAAGACCGGATGTGACACACCCTATTAGCTTGACTACAGGTACCAATCTGATCTAGGTTTGAAACATTGGATAGCAGTCAAGAGTATCCTTAAGTACTCCAGAAGGACTAAGGAAATGTTTCTCGTGTATGGAGGTGAATAAGAGCTCATCGCAAAGTGTTACACCAATGCTTGCTTCGACACCGATCTGGATGACTCTAAGTCACAATCCAGGTATGCAATTATTTGGAGGAGTTCCAAACAACCCGTGGTGGCAGGATCAACAATGGAGATGAAATATGTTTCTACTACGAAAGAAGAACATGAAGCGGTTTGGATGAAGGAGTTCATGGCTAAACTAGGTGTAGTTCAAGTGTGTTGGACCTGATGTTCATCTATCATGACAAAAATGGATCCATATCCAATGCCAAAGGACCGTGGTCTCACAAGAATTCCAAGCATATCAAGCACTGGTTTCACTCCATCTACGAGCATGTCAAGGATGGAGATATAAATATTTGTAAAGTACAAACGGATCTGAATGTAGAAGACCCATTGACTAAAACTCTCCCTAGGGAAAAAAGATCAACACTAGAACTCCATGGGTGTTAGATTTATCACTATTTAATCTAGATTATTGACTCTAATGCAAGTGGGAGACTGAAGGGAATATACCTGAGATGCAATAATAAAGTGGTTCTTATCGTATTCTAAGTATATGATAGATGTTTATTTTTCATGATATAATTGTGTTAATTGTAAATGCTAATGCATGCATGTTTAATAAAAAATAACAGTTCATAGTTATGCATCTCATTTAATCTAGATCGTTGATTAAAAGATGATCAATGTTTATTGATCATGAACATTGGATGTTGTCAATAATAGGGTCACAACATTGGTGGAATGATGTGATGAAAATCCACCCAAAGTATAGCAATACGATCAAAGTCATTATGTTTACATTGCTATAATATGTCATGCGAAGTAATCCTAATCCTTAGATAATGAGATCATGTTAATCACTAACACAAGAATAGTGCTTTGATAACATCAAATGTCACCCCATAACAGGATGACCATAAAGGTGGGTTCAGGTACTCCAAAAGTGTTATGTAGAGGCTCATAGATCAAGAGTGGGATGTGTCCATTCCGATGACGGGGAGATATACTCAGGGACCTCTCAATTTATATCACATTGACATAGCTTGTAAGCAGCTGATAAATCACAAAGAATGTTATAACACGAGAACGAGAAGAAAGCACTTGTCGGTAATGAGCTCAAACCAGATATGAGGATACCAATGATCGAATCTCGGACACTTAATATATCGTAGGACAAAGGGATTTAGTTATGACGTCAATGGTTCTCACAATCACAAGAGTCATCGTTGAATATGTGGGAGTCAGTACGGATCTCCAAGTCATGATGTTGATTATTGATCGGAGAGGGGTCTCGATCATGTCACCATTATTCGCGAACCATAATGTCACACAATTATTGACACTAAATGGGGCAGATATAGTACCAGATAAACGTTTTGATAGCATAGGGATTATTTCGATAAGCACCAGAATTGTTTTGAGTCAAATTGCTAAAAATGGTTTCAGATGTAATATTGAAGTAGTCCAAGGGAGTTTATGCAAATGTTTGTTAATAAAAGTAATTAAAAAATTCTGAGTAAAATAAATAATTTTTTTATTAATGAGAGCTTACATTAATTTTGGTGGAAAATTAATGCAACATGAGTGGAGTTGAAATTGATGTGAGTGGGCTTAGTGAAAGCTCCACCCACATGAGAATGAGGGAGAGGTGGGGGAACCCACCATGAACGGCAGCCATGGCTAGGGGGCTTCCCCTCTGATACGTCCAAAACGTATCTACTTTCCTGAACACTTTTGCTATTGTTTTCCTCTAAACTTGTGTGATTTGGATACAACTAACACACACTAACGCTGTTTTCAGCAGAATTACCTTGGTGTCTAGTTTTTGTGTAAAAAATCAACTATCAAGAAAAATCCCGGAAAATATGCCAAAAATCCTATTTCACCAGAAGATTCACGGAGCCAGATGGAGTAGGGCCACGAGGGGCCCACACCAACTAGCCGCATGGGCCAGGCCAGGCCACGCCTAGGGGTGGTGTGGCCGCCTCGCCTGCCCCCTCGGCCTTCCTCTTTGCCTATAAGTTTCCTCTTGACCTAAAAACCAAGGAGGGTTTGATGTTTTTCCAAAAAGAGTTCTGATGCGCCGCCACCACCAGATTCCACGGTTTGGAACCAGAAACTCCATTCTGGCACTCTGCCGGGACGAGGAATTGGAGGAGATCATCGCCATCATCATCACCATCGCTTCTCCATCGACCATCCATGTTTCCCCCATCTATGAGTGAGTAATCCCCCGCTGTAGGCTATGCGGATGGTAGGGATTGGATGAGATCGTTCATGTAATGGCATTAGATTGTTAGGGCATGGTGCCTAGTATCTATTATTAGTGCTTTTGACTTTGTTGCAACTTGTTATGCTTAATGCTTGTCACTAGGGCCCGAGTGCCATGATTTCAGATCTAAACATGTTATTGATTCATTATGATAGTATTGTTTATGGTCTTACCTACAAGTTGTATACACACGTTGTTGTCCGGAACCAAAGGCCCCGAAGTGACAGCAATCGGGATAACCGGAGGGAATGCTTTGATGTGAGGATCACATGTGTTCACGGAGTGTTAATGCTTTGCTCTGGTTCTCTATTAAAAGGAGCACCTTAATTGCCAGTAGTTCCCTTGAGGCCTGATACATTGCAAATGTATCTATAATTTTTGATGTTCCATGTTTGGTTTTATCCACTTTCTTGTGTTTTGTCCACACTTTGGAGTACTTTTCATATGATTTCTTGGACTAACCTATTAACAAGAGCCACAGTGCCAGCTGCCTGTTTTCTGTTGTTTTTGATTCCAGGAAAGTCAGAAAATGAATATTCTCGGAATTGGACGGGACAAAAGCCAAAGTGCCTATTTTTCCTGAAGACTCTAGGAGCCAGATTACGAGACGGAGAAGAGCCAGGGGTGGCCACACCACCTGGTGGCGCGGGCCAGGCCAGGCCGCGCTAGGGGGTGGTGTGGGCCCCCCAGGCACCCCCTCGGTCTCCCTCTTCGCCTATAAGAAGCCTTCTGACCTAAAAACTCCGGGGGGTTTGACGTTTTTCCAGAAGGATTTCCGCTCCGCCGCCACCACCAGATTCCACAAAACAGCACCAGAAACTCCGTTCTGGCACCCTGCCGGGACGGGGAATTGGAGGAGATCATCGCCATCATCATCACCATCGCTTCTCCATCGACCATCCATGTTTCCCCCATCTATGAGTGAGTAATCCCCGCTGTAGGCTATGGGGATGGTAGGGATTGGATGAGATCGTTCATGTAATGGCATCAGATTGTTAGGGCATGGTGCCTAGTATCTTTTATTAGTGATTTATGACTTTGTTGCGACTTGTTGTGCTTAATGCTTGTCACTAGGGCCCGAGTGCCATGATTTCAGATCTGAACATGTTATTGATTCATTATGATAGTATTGTTTTTGGTCTTATATACAGGTTGTATACCCACGTTGTTGTCCGGAATGAATGGCCCCGAAGTGACAGAAATCGGGATAACCGGAGGGAATGGCTTTGATGTGAGGATCACATGTGTTCACGTAGTGTTAATGCTTTGCTCCGGTGCTCTATTAAAAGGAGCACCTTAATTGCTAGTAGTTCCCTTGAGGCCCCGCTGCAAACGGGCTGGCAGGACAAAAGATGTTGTGCAAGTTCTCATTGCGACCACGTATGACTATATATGGAACACATGCCTAGGATTATCTATTACTTGGATGCTTTATCTTATTTATCTGCAATTGCCCTATGTTCTAATTGCTATGTGAATTGTCTTGTCCATGCAACGTCCGTCCATCCATCCCTATGCCTACCGCACTCGAATCCCACTGTTAACTGATATTGTTACTACTGTCTTTACTTTACTACTATTGCTACTTTGCTATTCCTACTACAAAACTGTTGCTACTGATAAACTGTTGTGAGCAAGATTGTTTCCAGGTGTAGCTGAATTGACAACTCAGTTGTCAAGGCTTATAAATATTCTTTGGCTCCCTTGTGTCGAATCAATAAATTGGGTTTAACTTCCCTCGAAAATACTGCGATACACCCCCTATACTTGTGGGTCATCAAGACTATTTTCTGGCGCCGTTGCCGGGGAGCATAGCTTTATTTATCAAGTTCACTTGGATTCTCTATTGTTCGCTGCTATCCATCCATCATGGGGAAGTCTCGTGATGGCAAGTTTCCTATTTTACCATCCACTACAAGAAGAGGTACGGTTCTGAACACCTCTGCTGCTCTTGATTCACTATCTGTTATAAGTAAGCTCGTTACACCACCACATACACATGCTACACACACTGCTACTACTGCTGAATCTGAAACTTTTGATGCTTATGATGCTGCTTCTACTGTGCTTGATAAGAGTGGTTCATTAGGTCCTTTCCTAGATGCTATGATTGCTCGAACTATAGCTGGAAATACCGAAACTCCTAATGAAGACACTACCACACATGTTAGTTCACATGTGTCTAGTGAGAGTTATGATATTGAAGATGGTTATGTTGAGATGACCGATGAATTTATTAAAGAATGTAAAAACACCCATGATAGGAGCGCTGCTAAGAGTCTCCTTGAGAGGCGTACTAGTAGACCCAAATTGTCTCCTATTGCTAAGTTTGCTGCTTCTCCCATAAACATTATAGATGAAGATTATGATTTCTCTCTCGATCTATCTTACATAGCTATTGTCGAGAAAGAACCTTTTTGTGGGACTAAGAATGAAAATGCGGTAGCACATATGAATGAACTTTCTACCATGAGTGGCTTGTTTTCTGATGATATTAAGATGCGTACTTACTTTGTTGCTAAGATTTTCCCCTTTTCACTAAAAGGAGAAGCTAAAACTTGGTTTAGTAATTTGCCTCATGGATCTATTGATAGCCCTGAGTGCTTGATTAGTACTTTCCCGCAGAAATATTTTCCTCTTATTGCTAGACATGCTATATTGCAGTAACTTTTTGATTTTAAACAGGGAGAAAAGGAGGTATTGCCTGAATCTTGGACAAGGTTTTGTGCTTTTATTCATGCACATGCTAGAAGTCCATTACCTAAGAATGAGCTTCTTGATATATTTTATAATGGACTAACCGAAGAATCTAGAACATACCTAGATAGTTGTGCTGATTGTGTTTTCAGGAATAGGACTCCTAAGGAAGCTGAGGAATTAATGGCTAAAATAAGCAAGAATTATGAAGATTGGACTCCTCCTAAACAAGCTATACCTGAAGTAATTGTACCTGAACCATCTATTTCGGTGCCTATTCCAACATCAAAGAAGAGGGGAGTTATTGAATTAAATGATGAAGTGATGAAGGAAGCTAAGAAATGTCTTAAGGAGAAGGGAATTAAAGCTGCAGATGTCAAGAATTTACCTCCTATAGAAGAATTATGTAAGCCTATTCCCTATTCACCCACTATTGAGGTACACTCTCTCCAACACTTTGATGAAGGTGATATCCCTTCCTTGAAACCTCCTGATCAATGCTTAGAAGAATTTGATATCTTTATTGTTAAGCAAGATAACTTTAATAAAAGGGTGCAAAATCATCTAATGGAAAACACTAGAGCTATTGTTGAGTTGAAAGATATTGTGGAAAGAACCTCTAATGATGTTAATATGATTGTTAAACACTTTCAAATGGTTCAAACTCAAATAGATCAACTCGTTAAAGTGCAAAACGACTTGCTAGTTAATGCTGCTAAAGAAAAACATGCTTATGAAATTATAACTAGAAGTGGAGCTGCTACCCAGGATCCTCTATATCCTGAGGGGCATCCCAAAAGAATTGAGTAGGATTCTCAACAAGCTGAAAATAGTGGTACTACTCCTAAGAAAAGGAAAAGAAACATAAAACTGTTGTAGAACCCTCTAAACCTGCTATAGATCCTAATAGTATATCTGTCTCTGATTATAAAACTGAAAGTGGTAATGAAGAAAATGATGCTCCTAATAAAGAAAAAGTTCAAGAAGAACCTGAAAGGCACACTAAGAATACTAAATACACTAAAGAATATTTTGTTGCTAAGAAACATGGTAATGAAAGAGAGCCTTGGGTCCAAAAACCTATGCCTTTCCCTGATAAGAAACACAAGTCAAAGGAAGATGAACATTATAATAAGTTTTGTGAGTGGATGAAACCTTTATCCTTGCAAATTCCTTATTCAAAGTATATGAAGGATATTGTCTCTAATAAAAGGAAGATCCCTAATGAAGAAATTTCTACTTTGCTTGCGAATTATTCCTTTAAACTTGGAGACCCGGGCATTCCAACCATTCCATGTTCTATTAAAAATAGTTATGTTAGAACTGCTTTGTGTGATTTGGGAGCAGGAGTTCGTGTCATGCCTTTTTCTCTCTACAAGAGACTTCAACTAGAAAAACTAATACCAGTTGATATATCTTTGCAAATGAATGATAAATCTACTACTATTCATGTTGGTATATGTGAGGATGTACCTGTTCAAGTGGCTCATAATTGCTTGATATTAACTGATTTTGTTGTGCTTGAAATGCCTGAAGATGATAATATGTCTATTATTCTTGGGAGATATTTTCTTAATACTGCAGGAGCTGTTATTAATTGTAATCAAGGAAAGGTGACTTTTAATGTTAATGACAAGGAGCATACTGTCTATTTCCCCAAGAAGATTGATAGGACTTATGGTTTAAATTCGATTGAACATGTTGAGGGCATTCAAGTTGGAGAAATATATTGTCCCATACCAAGAGAAAAATATGAAACTATTATGATTGGGACCATTGCTATCAAGGTTGAGGTAACATAATCATTAGTAGAACACAAAGTTTTGTTTCATATAAAAAAAATTGGTAACAACACCTCACCAACCTTGTTAACAACAGGATTTCAATGAACAAAAAAAAGTTTTCACCGTGTTTATCTTTGTTTGCTTTTATTTTATCTTTTCTAGTTTTTTCTTTCGTTTTAGTTTACTTTTCTGTTGTTAGTTGATTGCTGACACGTTGCTAACGTATCCAAAAAAAATTATGTTCCATGCTTGGTTTTATCTACTTTCTTATGTTTTGTCCACACTTTGGAGTACTCTTCATATGATTTCTTGGACTAACCTATTAACAAGATGCCATAGTGCCAGTTGCCTGTTTTCTGCTGTTTTTGGTTCCAGAAAGTCAGAAAATGAATATTCTCGGAATTGGGCGGGACAAAAGCCAAAGTCAATATTTCACCGAGGGGAACACGGAGCCAGAAGACGAGACGGAGAGGGGCCAGGGGTCGTCCACACCATAGGGTGGCGCGGGTCCCCCTTGGCCGCGCCACCAGGTGGTGTGGGCCCCTCCGGCCTCCACCGACCTCGCCCCTTCGCCTATATATTCCTCCCGATACAGAAACCCTAAATAGGCAATCAGAAATCCACGAAAAGTTCCACAGCGCCGCTGCCACCGAAGGGGAGATTTGGGGGACATAAAGTCTTTGTTCCGGCACCCTACCGGGACAGGGAAGTTCCCCCGGAGCCATCTCCATCGATCTCCACCACCATCTCCATCACCGTAGCTGATTCCCATGATGAGGAGGGAGTAGTTCTCTCTCGAGGCTAAGGGTTCTACCGATAGCTATGTGTTCATCTCTCTCTCTATGCATGATCTTATTGAGATCATGAGCTTTGTAATCAAGTAGATCTACCTTGCTACTCAAGTGCTTTAATAGATCTCTGCTCTCCCCATGTGTGTGAAAGTGACAGCGTGCACACCATGGTGGCAGTTAGGCTAGAGATTACAAATACTTGTTATGAGTTATATTTGGAGTTGGATGTCTTTATGAAATTGTGGTGTTTGTTTCAACCATCTAGTACTCAAGGTGACAGTGTGGGGTTATCTAGATGGGAAAGATGAACTTTGAGGTGTGCTGTTATAGCCCTAACAATGATTAGAGTGTCCAACCAGAGAGTAGTTCAGCGTAGTATCATAAAGATAAGATATTTATATGAGAGTGTTCACTAGTGAAAGTATGATCCCTAGGCCTTGTTTCTAAGCACTAAAACACCGTTTGCTATTTCAGTTTTACTTTAGTCTTTTCCATGCCATCAAGCTATTTTCTATCACCGTTGCCACTTATAATTATCTATACCACTTGTATTTCACTATCTCTTCACCGAACTAGTGCACCTATACACCTGACAAGTGTATTGGGTGTGTTGGGGACACAAGAGACTTCTTGTATCTTGATTGCAGGGTTGCTTGAGAGCGGATACCTTTGACCACTTCCTCCCTGAGTTCGATAAACCTTAGGTAATCCACTTAAGGGAAAACTTGCTGCTGTTCTACAAACCTCTACACTTGGAGGCCCAACAACTGTCTACAAGAATAGAAGTGCGTAGACATTAAGCTATTTTCTGGCGCCGTTGCCGGGGAGGTAAGGTGAAAGGTACTCACATCCTACGGTGTGAGTGCTCGAAGTTATTTCCTTTAGATTCTGCAATTTTGTCTTTTTATTTCTTGTTTTAACTAGTTAGGCTTAATGGAAAACAACAACAAAATTAGAGAGCTTTTTAGTATTTTTCCTAATGTAGAACATGAATTGTCTGAAAAGAAAATTAAAAAAACCCATGGAACTTTCTTTGCATGCTAATAGCAATGTTATTAGTATGAATCTTTTGAACACCTTTGTTACTAATGCTATGGAAACGTCGAAGCTTAGGGAAGTTAGTTTTTATGAAAATGATCTTTTTAGTTCCCCAGCTTTAAAGAAGAAAATTTTCTCTAATGATACTTTATCTCCCATATGTGGTAATTCTAATGATGCTTGTGATATTTTAAATCCACATACTGAAAGCATCCCTTTTAAAATACCTATAAAAATTGTTGAACGTGTTATGAATAACGGTTAATTTGGAGATGGAACTGTCCATCCTGGTGATCATTTACTCTTTATACATGAATTATGCGAGTTGTTCAAATGCGCAGGTATTTCAATGGACCAAGTTAAGAGGAAGCTATTCCCTTTATCACTTAAGGGAAAAGCAAGAGAGTGGTATGAGCTACTAGATGATCCTCATCATTTGGAGTGGAAGGAACTTGAATCTCTCTTTTACTCTATATTCTATCCTCCTCATGAAATTCATAAAGATAGGAATTACATATATAATTTTCATCCAAATGATGGATAAAGTATTGCCCAAGCATGGGGGAGATTGAAGTCACTAATGCTCAAATGTCCCATTCATGAGCTCCCCAGTAATATTGTTATTAATAATTTATATGCAAGGCTTTCAGGACATTACAAGGACTACCTAGATACTTGTTTAGAGGGATCCTTCACAAGTAAGGAGGTCAAAGCTAAGTTGGATCTTCTTGAAACAATTCAAAGAAATACTGAAGATTGGGATAACAACAAAGGTAAAGAACCAGGTATAAACTATGAGTATGATTGCATTAAGTCTTTCGCAGAAACTACTGATTTTCAAGAGCTTAGTGCTAAATATGGTCTTGATCCTCAAATTCTTGTTGATTGTTATAGAACCTTTTCTTATCATATTAATGCTCCTAAAGAAAAATGGGACATGTATCATGAGCCTTATAAAGACACTTTCATGGAAAATGAAATTGTTATTAATGATAGCAATAAACATGCTCAAACCTCTGAAACTACTACTACCTCCGTCCCAAGGCTTAAGGCATATAACTTTTTTCAAAAGTCAAACCAACTAAAATTTGACTAAGTTTTTAGAGAAAATTATTAATATTTACACTACGTAATACATACCCTTTAATACATCATGAAACATATTTTCACATGGTATCTTTATAATATAATAGTTCTTGATAGTTTTTTCTAAAAGTTTGGCAAACTTTACATGACTTGACTTTTCAAAAAAGTTATATGCCTTAAGCCTTGGGATGGAGGAAGTATTTATTATAAGCATGTTAATTTTTGTGGAATACATAGAGCTTGTGAGAATAATCAAATTGAAGAAGAATATTGTATCACCCACAGGAATGAAAAAATTAGAATGTGGTATAGGGCTTTAAATGATCTTGGTAAAAAAGTTTGTGCCCTTTATCCTTTTATTTGTGAACTTTGCTTTGAAGTGGGTCATTTCAATTTTCAATACTCAGGCCATAATAATAGCCCTTCTAATCCAATGAGTACTACAAGTTTGTATTGTGATGACATGATCACTCCTAATCAGCATGATGAACTTACATTATTTTTGGGATGTGAAGAGTTATCAAGAAAAACCTCTTTGGTAGATATGGGTGCGTTTGATATGAGTAGTGTCATGCAAGGTTGTCATCTTTATTGTGTTGATAATTGCCACACAAATACTTACATACAAAATATTATAAAAGATGAGGTTTTACCAAAATATGACATGACTAATATGTGTTTTGTTCTTATTAATGAAAAGGAGGAATCCTCCAAAGTTTCTTCTATTGTGTATAACAATGAACCAGGGTATATGGAGAAGCTTCCTTTTAAGCCTCTACCTCCTAAAGAGAGGAAGAAAAAGAAGAGGAGGAGTAAAAGAAGAGAGGAAACGATATTTTCCCCTAAGCATGTTGCTCCTATTATAGTTTTTGATGAGTCTGAACTCGATGATGTTCCTATGCCTATTACCTATAGTAGTGATCATGATTGGGAAAAGCACACTACCTTTGATATTGAAAATATCTTCGGTACCAATTCTGAAAATGATGATATTAATAATTGCTATACTATTAGTGATATCCATGATCCTTCTAATGATGATATGTTTACAAATGAACACACTTTGGAAGATAACTATTCTATTGCTTATGATGATACTATACCTCCAATATATGATGATTGCAATGATGAATATGATATTTTCAGTCCACCTACTATTGAGGAGGAAATTAATTATGAATACAATATGCCTCCTATATTTGATGATTATGGTGATGAAAATAATAATGATAGCTATTTTGTTGAATTTGCTCCCACTACAACCAATAAGAATGACTATGTTTATGTGGGGAGTATTAATTATTTTATGCATGTGGCTCATGATAAGAATGTTTCTTGTGATAGTTATATTGTTACTTTTATTCATGATGCTACTGAAAGTTATTATGAGAGAGGGAAACATGGTTTTATACATCTCAATAATATTAAGTTTCCCCTCTTTATGTTGAAAGTCTTGAAGTTGCACTTGTTTTGCTTTACTATGCTTGTTGATTTGTGCTTTCATGACTTGTTTCTTTACAAGATTCCTATGCATAGGAAGTGGGTTAGACTTAAATATTCTTTGAATTTTCTTCTTGATGCTCTCTTTCACTTCAATTCATATTTCTTATGTGAGCATCTTCTCAAACTATCAAGCCTAACTTAAAGGCGTTAAAGAAAAGTACTTATTGGGAGATAACCCAAAAGTTTTAGATAAGTCTTGGAAGTTATTACTTCTGTAATAACTGCTCCTTATCCCTTTTATTTGCTTTTAGTGCCAAGAGTAAACCTCTAATGAGAGAGAAGTAATGATAGGGAAAGTTGTTGTCGCGAAACAGATTTCTGTGCTTCACCGTAAAAATTCGTGTAAAATCTCTGTACGTCCTTTTGAGGCGTGAATTTTTATGCTTCTGACCCAGGTTGTTATCTAACTTTCGTTAGTTCACCACTTTTCGATTTGAACAACATAAGGTCTTCGACAAAATTCGTCTTTACCTGCTTGTCTGTTTTGACAGATTTCTGCCATTATTTGCATTTGCTTCTTGTTGGTTCCTTTTTGAGTTCTTTTGGGGAATTAAGCTTTTTGAGGGAAGTGCTACAGTATATTGTGTTTTAATGGAAGTTTTATTGGTGTTGGAACTGAACCTGAAGACCTATTATCTTGAGTACACTAATGTTGCTAATAAAGATTGTGTGAAGTTTGGTATGAAGGGAAAATTTCAGGTGTATGAAAGGAATGACTAATAAGATGAATGATGGACTAAAGCTCAAGATTGGGGATGCCACGCATGTCACCCCAAGAAATATCGAAGAAGTACAAGCGTCAAAGCTTGGGGATGCCCAAGGCATCCCCTTCTTCATCAATAAAATTCCCAGGTTTCTTCCAAACGCTTCATTTTTATTGTTTCATGCACAGTTGTGTTATTCTTGGAGCGTCTTGTTTTTCGTTTTCATTTTGGTTTTTTATTTGCTTGGTTTTCTTAGTTTGCTGAATAAATTGGTTGGACCCGCTCTTTCATGCGTTGGTTTTCAAATAGTTTGGTTTGGATTGAAGAAGAGTAGGAAAGTTCATGCTTAAGTGGTAAAGAGAGCTTGTTTTTGACTGTGGCCTTAACTTTGTCATGCCATGCTTGATATTGTTTTGTATTTATGCTTAGTATTCTTTGCTGTATCATGACTTGTTATAAACAATTGAGATTGCTTAATGTGCCTTGGAAGAATCATGCGTTGTTTTAGCATATTGAAGCATAGTATTGTGGTATTCTCCTTTGATGCTTTATTTGGGTTGACTGGCGCATGCTCACACCATGTTATGACTATCCCAAATCACCATAGCCTGTATGATCCTTTAGTTTTCAACTTGTAGTATCACTTTATGCTTTGATTAATGATATTTTGTCGCTCTACATGATTATGGCAATTATTGCTCTCTTAGTTTGTCGCTCCCAGTCTTTTGCTAGCCTCCGTAACCAAGTATGAGTTCCACTCATGCATCCAACTCCAAATAAAACCAAGTTATTCCAAAGAGTCCACCATACCTACCTATTATCATTTGCTATTCCAAGTATATTCATGTTTTTATCTACCTTCCGAATTAAACTTGTTATGAGAAAACTAGTGATTAAAGCTCTCACGAACTTGATGGCACACTTTACTTTTTTGCCTCTAATAAACTTGAACCATTGGGTCCTTCTTTGTTGCGTATATGCTTGCGCTTTATAAGTTGAAGGTAGTAGAACCATGTACCATGGGGAACGCTTTCAACATTGCACTTGTACTTTGTACCCCGTTGATATCATGTTCTTTTGCTTATGGATCCCGGCGGTGTGAAATAAAAGTGGAACTTGTAAGATCATGGAGTTTGTATGTGTGTTAGAGAAATGCCTGGGCCGCTAGCCTAAGACATGCCTAATCATGGTGGAAACTTGCAGCATCACCATAATGAGCACTCTATGAAGCATCCTCAATAAAAACCTATGCAAATAGCAAATAAAAAGATGGGATAGCTCCTGTATCATGTGCAAGGGGTACCCCGTTGGCGGTTCTTTATGATACATATGTACTTACAATGACAAGAGCTTACCTGTGACTAAATTTGAGTAGCATGAGGTTCGGTCTTCGTAAGTAAGGGGCATGAGATTTCGATTTATAACTTGTCAAGCATATCCTCTTAGTTGTGTCACTTTAACCTTAATCACCTTCAAGATGCTTATGATAGGGGCAATGAGAGCTGAAAGCTATAAGTACCATAATTTTTGGAAGCTCTTTATGAGACTTGAATCCCTACTTCCTTCTATGAAGGCCTTTCTTCCACCATTATATTGAGTCTCCACCTTCTAACTTTCTGCACCTACTTTGAGAGCATTGTGGCCATTCTTAGTTCTATGTGCATTGTCCCAAGACTAGTTGATTGATGCATACCTTGATATTGCTTGTTTTAAACTATTTGTATCTAGTCACTCTTATGAACTTTGAAGGTGTCATATGCATTTATATTTGCTACTCTATCAGGGACAAGCTGAATACTATTATGCTATGTTTTCTTTATGTGAAACAAACAAACGTCTTGCGAAGCATTGTTATTCATGAATCTTTTGTTTGTGCCTTTTCATGTTGCATCATAGTTTCTTTGTCTTATTGCTACAACTTTATCTTTCATGTTATGATTGAAGTACTATGATCCTAGCTTTGAATGTTTTACATAAAGTTTATGATGGTGCATGTCACCTCAAAAATTATTCTTTCTTTTTATCACTTACCTACTCGAGGACGAGCAGGAGTTAAGCTTGGGGATGTTGATACGTTGCTAACGTATCCATAATTTTTGATGTTCCATGCTTGGTTTTATCTACTTTCTTATGTTTTGTCCACACTTTGGAGTACTTTTCATATGATTTCTAGGACTAACCTATTAACAAGATGCCACAGTGCCAGTTGCCTGTTTTCTCCTGTTTTTGGTTCCAGAAAGTCAGAAAATGAATATTCTCGGAATTGGACGGGACAAAAGCCAAAGTCAATATTTCACCGAGGGGAACACGGAGCCAGAAGATGAGACGGAGAGGGGCCAGGGCCGACCACACCATAGGGTGGCGCGGGTCCCCCTTGGCCGTGCCACCAGGTGGTATGGGCCCCTCCGGCCTCCACCGACCTCGCTCCTTCGCCTATATATTCCTCCCGATACAGAAACCCTAAATAATTAATCAAAAATCCACGAAAAGTTCCACAGCGCCGCCGCCACCGAAGCGGAGATTTGGGGGACAGAAAGTCTCTGTTCCGGCACCCTGCCGGGACGGGGAAGTGCCCCCATCTCCATCGATCTCCACCACCATCTCAATCGTCTTTGTTGATTCCCATGATAAGGAGGGAGTAGTTCTCTCTCGAGGCTAAGGGTTCTACTGATAGCTATGTGTTCATCTCTCACTCTATGCATGATCTTATTGAGATCATGAGCTTTGTAATCAGGTAGATCTACCTTGCTACTCAAGTGCTTTAATAGATCTCTGCTCTCCCCATGTGTGTGAAAGTGACAGCGTGCACACCATGGTGGCACTTAGGCTAGAGATTACAAATACTTGTTATGAGTTATATTTGGAGTTGGATGTCTTTATGAAAGTGTGGTGTTTGTTTGAACCATCTAGTACTCAATGTGATAGTGTGGGGTTATATAGATGGGAAAGATGAACTTTGAGGTGTGCTGTTATAGCCCTACCAATGATTAGAGTGTCCAACCGGAGAATAGTTCAGCGTAGTATCATAAAGAGAAGATATTTATATGAGAGTGTTCACTAGTGAAAGTATGATCCCTAGGCCTTGTTTCTAAGCACTGAAGCACCATTTGCTATTATATCTATTACATGTTTGCTTGCTTCTATCTTTATTTTTGTTTTACTTTAGTCTTTTCCACACCATCAAGCTATTTTCTATCACTGTTACCACTTATAATTATCTATACCACTTGTATTTCACTATCTCTTCGCTGAACTAGTGCACCTATACACCTGACAAGTGTATTGGGTGTATTGGGGACACAAGAGACTTCGTGTATCTTGATTGCAGGGTTGCTTGAGAGGGGATACCTTTGACCACTTCCTCCCTGAGTTCGATAAACCTTGGGTAATCCACTTAAGGGAAAACTTGCTGTTGTTCTACAAACCTCTGCACTTGGAGGCCCAACAATTGTCTACAAGAATAGAAGTGCGTAGACATCACTTGCATGTTAGAGTGTCTTAGAACTTCTAAAGTTTTTGTTTTGTTTTGTCATTGCATCATTCCAAAAACATTTTTCTGTCAAAAAATCATTCATCTATACCTGAAAATTGCTCAAAAATAAAGTGTCTCAAAAAATTATTTTTACATGAAAAAGGGGGCAGATGAGTGCCTGGAGAGTACTAGGGGGCCCACCTGGCAGGCACACCACCTGGTGGCGCGGCCAGCCCAGGGGCGCCTGGCCATGGTGTGGGCCACCCCTGGCCCTCCACTCACTCTCTCACTTCCCACTTTCTTCTCTCTCCCGAGAAAACATCAGTTCTTTGCTCGAAATCGCGTTCTTGCTGTTCTTGCCCACGATTTTTTGATCTCCTTGCTCAGCTCATCTTTGCTGCTGAAATTTGGAGCATTTGTTCTCCGGTATGTGACTCCTCCGCTTGTCCAAGTAGATTTGTGTTTAGTGGTTTATATCTTCAGTATTTTTCTGCTATAGGTGACAGGTTATGAGAGCTTGTAAGCTTGTTCAATGCTTAGAGATATTGTTTTTATGCATGTTTAGGCCTCTTAAAAGTCCCCATGAGTAGTGCCCTTATTATATATTCATTGTGCAATCACTTGTGTAATGGATGTTTAAATTTCAGAATAGAAGATGAATGAACATCAACTCAACCAACATGAACTGAGGGTGCCTGAGGTTATGAAGGTTCACCGAGAGGAGGAAGTTTTTCCTTCCATCTATCCATGCTTCGAATTCATGAGGGCTGCAGGAATTTCCCAGGACTTCCATACTTTGGTTGCTAATGCAGGATTGGAGCACTTTGTGGAGGATGAACCTTGTCAATTTGTGAAACTAACTATGTCTCTAGTGCAGGACTTTCGAGTTAGTTACTCTTTGCCTAACCCCATGGTTCACTACAAAATTTACAATATAGCTGTCGACCTTCCTCTTGATGACTTTTGTGCAGCTATTAAGGTACCGCAGTGGGGATCGTATGGAAGGATTAAAGAGCGATATGCACCACTCATGGACGTGTATGCGGAGATTTGCCAAGGGAGCAGCTTCTCGAAGGAGAGTGGGAAAATCCATAACATTCATCTCCCATATATTCGCTACTTTGCTTACTTTATTGCCAAGTGTGTTCTTGCTAGGAAAACTGCTAATAAGCTATCCTCGTATGATCTAGCATTCATCTCAGCTGCTTTAAAACGAGATAGGACTTATAACTTGGGTGCCTTGATAGCTTTCCGTCTTGCTGCTAACCGCGAGAAAGGTGGAATTTGTGGAGGCCTCATAGCCTCTCGTTTATTAGCTTTGCATGGTGTAGCGCCTCATCATTTAGACCTACAGTTTCCCATAGAGAGGCTTGACCTTAATTCCATGATACAGCATAAATTTGTTTCTTCTTGGGCTAATTTGAGTGATTTGTCTTATGAAATAACCTTTCTCAAGGGTTGGAGAAGGAGTAAGTCCGAGCGAGTTGTTCTTTTGCCTGCACCTATTTTGTTTAACCTTGATACCAGGGTAGGATGGTCACTCACCAAGGAAGAACTCGATGCATACCTGGGAGAGCTCTCCCAACAGGAGTAGGATACTAGAAGGGAGGTTACAGATGATTCGGTCCAGCCTTCGAATGAGGGGGAGGCTTCATATCAGCAGCCTACCTATGATTGGGGAGCTTCTTCTTCCCAAGGGCCTAACCATGATCATTCTTACCATGACCCGCCTGCTTGGAACCCTTACCCGCGTTGGGGTTGATACCCACTTAGGCCAAAAACCTAAGCTTGGGGGAGGTACACCGACATCACACTCATCTCCATATCATGTTTCGTCGGTACTTCATATATCCTTGTTTCGTTCTCTTTTAGTTTTCATTCTTTCTTTACTTTTGCTTTCTAACACAAAAGACCAAAAATATTTCCGTTGTTTTTCTTTGTTTGCTTCTTCTACTTTTTGCCTTGGTTTTTTTTCCTTTTTGCTTTGTTTGAACTATTCAAAAAACCCAAAAAGATTTTGCTTTGCTTGTTTTTCATTTTTGTTCTTGCCTTCAAAAATTAAAAACACCAAAAATATTTGTTGTTCTTCTTTGGTTTTGTGAAGTTTGTTGCAAGGTTCAGCAGTCCTCAGTGGAATTTGGTTTCATGTTATTATTCAAGCCACACAAGTGAAGGGCAATAATGAGGGTTAATGACAACTTGAGATGTGGTGAGAGGCTGGTAACGAACTCTATTTGTTTTCATTTTTGTACATATACTCATCATTGTGGGCATGCTTAGTCTGTTCATGTAGGATGTATGTTACTTATGGATGCTTAGTAGTTCTTGCTTTCTTATGATTAGCTCCAGCTTGCTAATAGTTTGTAGCATGTTGTATGAATGTTTGCTTGCATTGCTCTATTCATAACTTGGTATGACACTGTGGTATCTCCCTCTGAATGTTTCACTTCAATTGACTTGGCACATGCTCATGCATGCATATGGCTGAAACAATAATCAGTTAAGCCTCGATGAATTATTTTGCCTCAGGGGTCTTGAATCACTTTCATGCCATGATTAGTCATGCTTTGTTGCAAGCATGATTATGATAGTTATTTCTCTCTCGTTTGTCTCTCCCTTACTATTGCTAGCGCACACTTGCACTAAGTATGAGCTCTACTCGTATTTCCAACTCCCCAAAACCAATATTGCCAAAAGAGTCCACCATACCTACCTATTAGCATCATTTGCTTTTCCGTGCATATTCAGTATGCCTTCTTTTTCTTCCGAATAAAATGCTTGCTTGTTATGAGAAAGTTAGTTAGTAAAGCTCTCAAGAACTTGATGGCACACTTTATTTCTTGCACTTAATAAACCTGAACCATTGTGATTGTCCATGAAAGTTATATGCTTGCAAATTATAAGCTAGGGATTAGCAAAACCGTGCTGTCACGGGGAACGCTTTCAACACTTGTAAATATATGCCCCGTTGATATCATGCTCTTTTGTTTGCGGATGTCGTCGGTGTGAAATAAAAGGGGAGCTTGTAAGTCCATGGAGTTATGTATGTGTGTTAGAGAAACGCCTAGGCCGCCAGTCTAATCCATGCCTAATCATGGTGGAAACCTGCAGCGTAACCATAATGAGTATCTATGAAGCATTCTTCTTATAAAAAAGAGAGAGATAGCTATTGATAAAAAGAAAAAAAAAAGATGATATGAGAAAAGAGGAAAGAGAGAAAAAAGCACCATTTTCCCATGGTAAATAAGAAGATTGCTGAGATGCTCGTTGTCTGCTTGCCTTGTCATTTTGATATGAGGATTCTTCCGTATCATCGGGCAAGGGGTACCCCGTTGGTGGTTCTCTATGATACGCATGGATTTACTATGACAAGAACTTACCGGTAACTAAAGTTGAGTAGCATGAGGAGAGGCCCTCGTACTCAAGGGACATGAGATTTCCAGTTTATAGTCTGTCAAGCATATAACTCAGATTGGACCTCACTTTCACCTTAACCATTTAAAGATGCTTATGATAGGGGCAATGAGAGCTCAAAGCTAATGAGTACCGTACTTTAAGCATTTGGAAGCCTTTCAAACTTTTCAAAACCTTTTCATTTCCTTGTTGAGTCTCCACATATTCTATGAGCACTTTCTTGAGAGCATAGTTGTCATTCTTAGTGTGATGTGCTTGTCTCAAAACTGGATTAATTGTGTTATGACTTTGATGCTTGTATCTTTAACATCTTTACTTCTAGTCTTCACTTGAACTTCAGAGGTGCCTTGGCATTTATGTTTGCTCTACAATCAAAGGCAAGCGAGAAACCACCATATCATACCTTTTTATGAGTGTTGCTTATGTTTATGTTTCATGCTACTTACTATTTTTTGAGTTGGAATCTCTTCATAGCTTGCAATGGCTATTAAGTAAACTTAGTTGCATACTCTTTATTATGAATTGCCTGAGTAGTTGATCATATGCTGAGAATATATACATCTTATGAAGCAAATGTGTTCGTGAAAGTTTCTTTTATTGCACTCAGTTTTCAACTGAATTGCTTGAGGACAAGCAATAAGCTAAGCTTGGGGGAGTTGATAAGTCCAAAACATATCTACTTTCCCGAACACTTTTGCTATTGTTTTTCCTCAAAATTTGTGTGATTTGGATACAACTAACACGGACTGACGCTGTTTTTAGCAGAATTACCCTGGTGTCTAGTTTTTGTGTAGAAAATCAACTATCAGAAAAAATCCTAAAAAATATGCCAAAAATCCTATTTCACTAGAAGATTCACGGAGCCAGAAGACGAGACGGAAGAGGGCCACGAGGGTCCCACACCACCTGGCCACGCGGGCCAGGCCAGGCCACGCCTGAGGGTGGTGTGGCCGCCTCGGCTGCCCCCTCGGCCTCCCTCTTCACCTATAAGTTGCCTCTTGACCTAAAAACCAAGGGGGGTTCGACGTTTTTCTAGAAAGACTTCCGCTGCGCCGCCATGATACATTGTAAATGTATCTATAATTTTTGATGTTCCATGCTTGGTTTTATCCACTTTCTTGTGTTTTGTTCCAACTTTGGAGTACTTTTCATATGATTTCTTGGACTAACCTATTAACAAGAGCCACAGTGCCAGCTGCCTGTTTTCTGTTGTTTTTGGTTCCAGGAAAGTCAAAAAATGAATATTCTCGGAATTCGACGGGACAAAAGCCAAAGTGCTATTTTTCTGGATGTCATCAAGTGCCATAATACGAGACGGAGAGGGGCTAGGGGGGCACCACACCACCTGGCCGCGCGGCCAGGCCTGGCCCGCGCCAGGGGGTGGTGTGGCCGCTCCCGGCACCCCCTCGGCCTCTCCTTCCGCCTATATATTGCCCTCGGGACGAAAACCCTAAGTACCCGATCAAAAATCCACGGAAGAGTCTGTAGCCGCCGTCATCTCCATCCCTAGATCGGGAGGGATCTGAAGCTCTTCTCGGAACCCTGCCGAAGAGGGGAATTCACCTTGGAGGCCTTCTTCATCACCATGCAAGCCTCTAGTGTGATGCGTGAGTAATTCATCTTTGGACTACGGATCCATGTAGTAGCTAGATGGCTAGTTCTCCTCCTTTGTGATTTCATGTCTAGATCTTGTGAGCTCCGTTCATGATCAAGATCATCTATTTGTAATTCTGCATGTTGTGTTTGCGGGGATCCCATGGATATTGAGATACTATTTCAGATTGATTATTGATTCTATCATGTCTTTGTTATTTGCGATCTTGCATGCTTTCCGTTGTTAGTAGCTATCTTGGCCAAGTAGATGCTAGCAACTCCAAGAGTTAGTATTTATGCTCGATAGTGGGTTCATGCCTCTGGTAATCTGGGGACGTGACAGAAATCTCTAAGGTACTAGATGTGTTGTTGCTACTAGGGAGAAAAACACAATCCTTTGTTCATAGAACAATCGTATTGTTTACTTTACACACAATTCATAAAGCAATAATTTGTTGCTTGTAACTTAATACTGGAGGGGGTTCGGATGATAACCTGAAGGTGGATTATTAGTCATAGATGCAGTTGGATGGCGGTCTATGTATAATGTTGTAATGCCCAATCAAGTCTCAAAGGAGTCAAGATGATTATTATATGCATGTATTGCTTTCTCGATGTTTGTTGATTGCCCCGCTGTAATTTGTTCACCCAGCATGTTATCTATCTAAGGAGAGCCACCTCTAGTGAACTATGGATCCCGGTCCTTTTCTTTACATACAATATACAATCTTTTACTGCTTTGTGTTTACTTTCTGCAAACTATTACTTCTTTCCATTCGATACGTTTAATCCTTTGTTTTCCGCAAAACACGGTGAGATTGACAGCCTCATCACAAGTTGGGGACAAACTTCTGTTGTTGTGTTGTACAGGTCTCCACGATGCTACTAGCACCGGTAGTGCGCCCTGCGAAGGCTTAGCTAGCAACACCTTTGGGGTGTTTCCTTGCTCCTACTGGTTCGATTAAACCTTGGTTTCATAACTAAGGGAAACTTGCTGCTGTGCTCATCATACCTTCCTCTTGGGGTTCCCAACGAGTTGTACATCAACACCGCCATCAAGCAATTTTCTGGGCGCCGTGCATTGAGCCATCACGCCACCACCAGATTCCACGGTTCGGAACCAGAAACTCCGTTCTGACACTCTGCCGGGACGAGGAATTGGAGGAGATCATCGCCATCATCATCACCATCGCTTCTCCATCGACCATCCATGTTTCCCCCATCTATGAGTGAGTAATCCCTCGCTGTAGGCTATGGGGATGGTAGGGATTGGATGAGATCGTTCATGTAAGGGCATCATGTTGTTAGGGCATGGTGCCTAGTATCTACTATTAGTGCTTTTTGACTTTGTTGCGACTTGTTATGCTTAATGCTTGTCAGTAGGGCCCGAGTGCCATGATTTCAGATCTGAACATGTTATTGATTCATTATGATAGTATTGTTTTTGGTCTTACCTGCAAGTTGTATACACACATTATTGTCCGGAACCAAAGGCCCCGAAGTGACAGCAATCGGGATAACCGGAGGGAATGGCTTCGATGTGAGGATCACATGTGTTGATGGAGTGTTAATGCTTTGCTCCGGTGCTCTATTAAAAGGATCACCTTAATTGCCAGTAGTTCCCTTGAGGCCCCGCTGCAAACAGGCCGGCAGGACAAAAGACGTTGTGCAAGTTCTTCGCACGAGCACGTATGACTATATATGGAACACATGCCTATGATTATTTAGTACTTGGATGCTATATCTTATTTATCTACAAATGCCCTATGTCTTGATTGCCATATGAATTGTCTTGTCCATGCAATGCTCGACCATCCATCCCTATGCCTACCGCGCTTTAATCCTACTATTTACTGCAATTGTTACTACTGTCTTTACTTTTCCTACTGCTATTACTTCACTATTGCTACTACAAAACTGTTGTTGCTGATAAACTACTGTGAGCAAGATTGTTTCCACGTGCAGCTGAATTGACAACTCGGTTGTTAAGGCTTATAAATATTCTTTGGCTCTCCTTGTGTCGAATCAATAAATTGGGTTTCACTTCCCTCGAAAATACTGCGATACACCCTCTATACTTGTGGGTCATCACCCTCCCCTATAAAAGGAGGTGGTGGTCTCCTCTCCTCTCACACCTCTTCATGAAGGATCTCTCTCCTCTAGAAAATTCCCCATGGCTTCGGATTATCAAAATACATGTTATCAGTGGTTTCTCTGAAAAGGATATGTTGTTGCTGCTTTGCTGTAACAAGGACTCGGAGGTTGTCGGGGAGCTGGACGTGTGCACGATCACGAATACACTACTGGATTGTGGCGCTCTACAACTCGATCTTGAGATTGTAAAGAGATACAACTACATCATCCACGAGAATAAATCTCGTAATGCTTTTTGGTATTCGAGGGTAAGTTCTCTATGGATGTACATTCACATGTTGCTTGTATCTAGGTAGATAGATCTTGGTGCTTACTTGTTTATATCATAGGAAAAAAATGTTTTTTATGCTACGAGCCAAACACCAAGTATCGTGGGGCACTAAGGGGTCCCACCCATGTGTTGGATCCTCGGCAAGGGATCTGCAGCATCACGATAAAGTCATCCATTGACATATGAATGTAAGAAGATCTAGCTGACTTTTCTATCCCATTTGAGATCTTATGGTTAATGTGTAATATACGGCGCTAGAATCACTTGCGAAATTTGTTATTAAGTCCTAGATGATACTTTCTCGTGCAATGGTGGTTCCATTGCTAGTCATAATAGATTATCTAACCACCCCAGGTTAGTAATCAATAGTTCAAGTTAATTAAGAAACTATACTTTGCTTTTTGAAATGCAGGTGATATCAATAATAGATTGTAAATACTTGATAGAAAATAACCAAAGGACACAAGCAAGTATGAACTTTCCTTTGTGATTGCAAGATTATGCAATCACGGTCTTTGAGACAATATAAACTCCAAAATCTGAAAGCAACATCATTGGTCCGGTAAGGACTTGTTTAAAGAAGCAATATTCTATTATGCATAAGATATGATATGCATTTTGTAAAACCCTAGCATAATTCCCAAATATTGTGTGTGAGTCAAGTTTTGGCAATTTCTTTAATATTTGGTTTATTTTCAAGTTTAGTTCACAATCAAAGTCCTCTTTATGAATTTAAGAGTTAACTTAAAAGATATAAAAGTAAAGCACACTAACAATGTATGATTGATGTTGATTGGTATCATTTAACTCTTATAAAAGCTCATGTTTTAAGTTGTTAAGACTTAAAAGAAATAATGTAATGATTTTGGTTGAAGTGGAAAAAGAATAACATTCGGAAAAAATGTTTCTTATATTAAGTTAATCAATTCAGAAGATCATTAGGATGTAAACTATTGGCCATGGTATCGGCCATATGATCTTGAGTTGCTATACTTATTGATGGTTGAATATTAGACCAAAGTTAACTATAAAAATATAGATAAATTTAAGTCATAGTGTTTTTATGGTACTATTGAGCTCTAGGGTTCTCATAAGCATGATCAAAGATGCGAGATCATTCACTCCCAATGTAAGTAAATGATTACTTCAAGACTTGGTTTGCTATTGTAATCCTAAATACAAGGTTCGCTTTATGAGTGGATGCAATTATATAAATTTGATGGTTTGTTTACAATTTTAAGTCTTTGAATTGATATTATTGCTTAAAGGAAATATCTTTATAAAAATCCTACTTGACTTAGTTTTAAAGAAACAATAGAATCAGTTGTGCATAATGATATAACCAGGTTAATGGTTTAAATTATTTATCCTTCATTATGGGTTTAACTCAAGTCATTAAGGAACAAGTAATTTACTTTTAAATTTAAAGGATTTCAAGTAGTAAAAGCATCTTCCTCTAATCTAAAGATAAGAATTATATTTCTATGTTACAATAAATCTTCGGTAGTTTAATAAAGCAAAAAAGGATTTATTTGATTTATAGGCGATAAAATAAAATATATCCGTCTATTTTAATACAAGAAAAGTATTTTATATACTCTTTTATAACCATTATTTTCCAAAAAAACAAAATGACTTAAAATTTTATAATTAGTATTTTCTAATATAGTGGACTGTGTGTAATGTCCAAAAGTGATTTTTATTACTTTTGTTTATTTTTGTTATATCGTTGAGAGATTTAATGGTTTTAATATTTAGTTGGCTTTTATTTAACTCAAACAAGTAATGTTATATTTTTCTTAGATAGATACTATTTTGTGAGCATTTTGAAATATCTTATGCATTTTAGGATTTTTCTAGATTTTTATAGAGCTTATTGTATTTATAGATTATTTCTTTTCATTTCTTATTTCCTTTTTAATCCTTTTACTTTTTCTTTTAACACCTGGGCCTGCCCACTTACCCAACTCCCGGCTGGGCTGGTCAAACCGACCTGCACCGCTCTCCCTTCTCTCACCATGTTCTCACTCTTCTCTCGTGCACGTTGTCATGACGCCGCCGCTATCGCCCACTGGTCCTTCCCAACTCTGGCCACCTTGGTTGGCACCGCAATTCACCATCATTGCACCACCCGCTGCGCTACCACCTTGTCCTAGTTGGTCTGGAAATATCCCCTTCACTTGGTCATGCCCAACCCTTGCTGGTGCTAGGGTTACGACCCCTTTGACCTTGATGCAACATAGTACTGCCCCCATGGTGCGTCGTGGTGCTGGTGACTTGGTGGAAGTGACGTGTTGCTCGTGTGGGTGGGGTTTGGTGCGACTGGGTGCATTTTCGTGCTCCTCGTGCCGCCCGACCATGGATACGGTCGGTGGTGATGAAGACGATCACAAGGTAGTGCCTCTGCTACTGTTCCTCGCCATCAACCCCAGCATTGACACCAGCGGGATGGCAGTGGGGTCTGCAACCCTAGTATCTTTGTTTCGCCTCCTTGCGGTGTTGATGAATGTTATGGCTCCGGTGATTGTGGTAGTAATGTCAGGGAAGATGTTCCCGTGTGTGTGCCACCGTGGTTGAATAGGCACGGCCTCCCCATGCCACTATGGTTGCACCATGGGCGTCACGTACACGTCTCTCTTCTGTCTCTTCCTCCTCCTTCTGATCTCCTTTGGGCCTCTCTATCACCATGGTTACAACTACTTGTTGAGGCTAGGGTTTTGATAGTCAATGCACTATTACTGGATCCGAGAATAGATGGTACAGCTATGGTATCCAGTGTTGTTGAAATCTTTGCTTGAACACTTGATACTTTGGTACTTACTAAACATGTGCTATTTTCTTGATTCTGTGATGATCTCTGAATTTTTGTACTGTCAAAGATGATAGTGAATGTAGTAAGATTTGACTCCTAACCAATGATTTAGGAGCATGATCTAAATTACACTCAATTTCTTGTAGATATTCTGTTAGCTTAATATTTAAGTTGTTGTGAGATATTGGCACAATTACCAAGGTGGTATTGCTGTTGTTAGTGCAACCTTATATTCTTTTTTTAAAATAAAGAATACATATTGTATTATTTATGCAAAAGTGCATAGAATGAGTAGGAGTGTATATATGGTTGTTGTTTGGGCATATGTTGATGATGTAATAACATGGTACTAGTCCATGTAATTGAGTAGTGTATGGATATCAATTAACTATTTACAAATGATGTATCTATTCATTTGGCTATGGAGTATTTCTATATATGCTTAACCAAATCTATGATTCAGTGTTGTGCTTACTAATTCTTTGGATCAGTGTGATCTTGAGTTGTTGTTGCTTGTAAGCATTAACATTTTTAATTTTTAAGAATGATTCCTAGGTAACTAGCTAGGAAAATGATTTGAACTCTTCTATGGTTGCTTGCAGATGGTTTTGAATGAACCAATGATAATTTGATCATGAACATGTATGATCGTGGACCTAGTGTGATGCTTCTATGATTGACTGAATCTTTGGTTCAGTGAAGTGATTACTAAATATGGATATTTATTTCTAGGAATTTTGATTAGGAATATGATGTAAATCCATTTGGGATAATTTTCCTCTGTTGTTGCTTACTGAATTAGGTCTAGCAACATGACAGTGAAGCATTTCAATGATTTCTAACTTCTGGTTGGAAAGAAATAATTTGGTAGTCCTAGTGGGTGATCTTAGTGGATTTTGTTAGCTGTAGAACTGTATTATGGTGCATCTATTAAGTGTGCATAGTAGTGATGTATAGCAACATGATCTGGTGCTTTGATTACTAACTAAAGATGAAACTTTGGCTGCCAATGATGCTTTAGTCCTAGGCTTTGATTCTAAATAAAAATAGATACCTCTGATACCTAAAGGTTCTTTGGTGAGACGATCATAGCTTCACTATGCCAGTCTGAGAATAATCTCAACTTCCCCAAAAATCTTTCCTAATTGAACTGATAAGAATAGATATGAAATTGCATTTAGCTAAAACTCCTAGTGAATTTCTACCTTGCTGCCATGTGTAGCTTGTTCTATTGTATCTTGGATTCTTGATCTACTACTGCTTTCTCCTCTAGTCCTAGTTACTTCTACTCCCTTATCAGCTCAAGCCTGGTCTGCTCCTACTCCTATTCTTGTGCTGCTAGCCTGCTATGATAGCCTATTCCTTCTTGATCTGCTTGTTGTTGTTATCTTGAAGATCTATTGTTGGTATTGATCAGTTGCTAGTGAAATCTCCTCCTCCAAGATCATGTTACCCTTGTGGTAATCCTTCTTGCTGCTTGGTCAACTCCACCTTGCTCCTGATCTTGAACTCTGGGTGATCATGATTGCTGAAATGATCTTGGTGATTTTGTGTGAATGATCTGGTGATGAACTGGTGGTTTCTTGGCTATGAAGTGAAATGGATAGCGATGGTTCTAGTGTATTGTTGTGGACCGTGCACTATTTATCTGTGTGCTTCCTGGTTCTCTACATGTTGTGCTGACAACACACATAGTTGCATGTGTGTGTGAGCTGCTTGGTTGTTTTGGTCAGAGTGGACAAGCTTCCATTTATTTAAGCTTATCTCTTATGGAGATATCTTGCTATGTGACTATTCCTCTTTCTCTACCAAATGATATTTGTGCCTAGAGCCTATGATGCATAAGCCTAGGGCATTGCTTTTCATCGGAATGGATACTACACTGGACCCTTTTTTATTTAAACTCTATGATGAACTTGACAATGCAACTCATTGTCAAATCTGATAGTATTCCTAATTTACCAACCCTCTCTATTTTTTATTTGCTTTGTTTTCCTTTTTGTTTTGTTGTGCAGGAACCAAGAACAAGAAGAAATGAAGATGTTGAAGATGAAGAAATTGAGATAGGGAATAATTTAGAATTTCTTTTTATTCTTTTCTAAAATCTTTTATTCTGAAATATCTTTAGGAGTATTGTATTCCTTTATATTATTTCATCAATTTCGATTTCCTTTCCTATTTGAATAACTTGTAATTTCATTATAATTTTGTAATTGTGATAAATAAACTTTCCTTTGCAATTTCTATTTTATTCTTTACTACTTGTAATTTATTATGATCCAATGTATGGAATAAAGAATTCCATTATCTATTCATAATTGTATTTTCTCTATAGAAGTCCTTTATTATTCTACAATTCATTACATTTTGTTTAGAATGCAAACATAACATTTCAATATTCAAATTTGAATCACTTTTCCTCGGAACACAAAGATCCAGTAGAGGTCATGTCGAAATCCATCGCACCTGCCTTGATATTTCCATCAAAACAAGAGAGACCTCGATACCTCTACACCACTTCCAGTTTTTCGCGAAAATTCTTTGAATTTTCTTATGCATGAATGCAATTCACACACATGTGGTCTCTCCCTCTCCGATCTAAAACCCTGGGACGTTACACTAATGCATTGTAATCTAGAGGATCGTGGCTTTGGTGGGTGAGAAATTCACTTAGCGGCGGGTAGAATGAGCGAACGTCTAGATTGTGCTATTTTCAATGATAGATGGAATGATCTATTTCCCATGGCAGGAGTGATTCATGAAGACTTGTCTAAGTTAGATCATTGGCTAATTTCCATTGACACATTATATCTTGAGGATGTTAATGCGGTTAGGCCTACCGGTGCGAAGAAGTTTGGATCCCACTGGCTCATGATAGATGGAATGATAAGGTAGTGGGTCGTGCATGGCAGCAGGCCTAGAGGGTAGCTCGAGCTCTACAAGGGCAGCATGGTGGACCCCAGCCCCATTCGGTCCACTCGCACCATCTGGACAAAAAAATAGGCTTCCGACATGTCCGCAAATGGATAGATTCCTGAAATGCGGGCCGCCGTTGGAGTTGTCTTGTTGCTTTTCTATTTGATAATATATTCATATTTTTCTTTTCTTAGAAATAGAGGCGTCCTTCAAGACTTTGAGTGAGGCACGTGTCCGGAATCATCAAACGGATCAACGTGTTTTCACTGCATTGACATTAGGTTTTTTTACTTCAACCCAGCGGTGCTCTACGGATACAAAGAGGTCAAAAAGAACTACAAATTGCTGCTAATTTTTTTTAAATAATACATTTAATTTCAAAAATTTCACGAATAATACGCGATCTGGGGGATTACGGAATCTAGCGCGGCGTTGTCTATTCAAAAACCGACCTGCCCTCGTCTTTAATTGAAAAGCCAAAAGGCGTGAGAGTGGGCCCCACCCGACCCGACAGCGACTCGTCTTTAATTGAAAAGCTGCGCTCGTCGTTAATTGAAAAGCCGACTAGCCCTCGTCTTTAATTGAAAAGCCGACCAGCTAGCACTCGTCTTTAATTCAACAGCCGACCAGTCCTCTTCTTATCCACGCGTGCGACGGCTAGCCCCGCGCGTCATGGACCTCGTCGGTTATTCAAAAGCCCCGACTCTGGCCCTGACACGCCTTGACACCCACCGACACGGTAGTCGGTTTTTCAAAAACCGACTCTGGCCCTGACACGCCCTGACACCCACCGACACGGTAGTCGGTTTTTCAAAAACAGACTAGTCCTTTCGGCTTTTCAAAAGCCGATACCGCGCTATATTTGACAATCCCTTAAATCGCGTATTATTCGTGAAATTTTTGAAATTAAATGTATTATTTAAAAAAATTAGCCAAATTGCTACCAGGACCTACAAATTTACATAAAGGACCCTGAAACATAAACAAGAAAATCAATCGGAATCCTTCACAACCGTGGCAATGAGCACGGCTTAACATCCGCCGGTCAAGAAAAATATGAACATACAACCAAGTCAATATCACAAGACCTCTAGACCTATCATGAAACCTGGTCAAAGTTAAAAACACTTTTTAGGAAAGACAAGATTTACGCCTTATAAATGCAGATGGAGGGGGTATTTAATACAAATCGCATGTACTCCTACTACTAGTCCGTACCGAAGATCATCACACATTAAATGGTTGCCAAAAACAAAGGATGACACATTTATGAGGATTTGATTTGGATCCCGAATTAAATTGAGTAAATTACGGAGTCTCCAGTTTTGGAGTTGGGTAGCTATCAAGGCATTTAAGTGTATCACATGTTCAGATATTATATATAGCCTCCCTGATCACCAACCTGAGGTTTGCCCAAGATCGAAGCCCCATTGCGTAGGAGCGCAACCAAGGAGAAAAAGAAGAATGTCTCGCGTTGCAGGCTATCTCTCCATTTCTTTCATGTTGCTCGCATTGCTCTTTGCGGTACTCTATCTCTCTTCCTTTCTCTCCTTTTGTCTGTCCTCTGAAAAATATGTTAACCATGATCTGCGATCAAATTTTCAGGGTGAGGCCTCCGGGAGCACCGACGTAGGACCATATCGGCCGGTAAGTTCATAGTACTACTATTTCGACGACACTGGTGAAACAACCAAGTGGAGTACTTTGTTTATTTATTATCCGATCGTTCTTGATGTACCCAATGGGTGATTTCGTATTTGAATTTCTATTACAGGCTGGTGCAGAAGGATCTGTCCCCTTGGAAGGTAACAGAACTGAATCTGGGACGCCTTAGTAATAACAGGACAAGCTTGATGCATGTTCGAATATTATAACTGCTGGTTTCGTTATGTCAGTCAAAATTTTAAATCTTGTTGAATTAACAGAATGCCCAGCAAAATGCGAGATCCGCTGCTCAGCTACGTCGCACAAGAAGCCATGCAATTTCTACTGCAACTACTGCTGCCAGAAGTGTCTGTGCGTGCCGTCCGGCACGGTCGGCAACAAGGAGGAATGCCCCTGCTACAACAACATGAAGACCCAGGAAGGCAAACCCAAGTGCCCTTGAGTGAAAAAAAATTAGAAATCCTATGAACAATCGACTCCGTGTTCGGAATCAATGTTAATTAGTTGTGTCGAATAAAGCAGCCAGTTGTATGGAAGTTAATGACTTGGGTACAAGATCAATTATGTTATCTTTGCAACCCTAAATCTAGTCAATGTTAATTAGTTGTGTGGAATAAAGCAGCCAGTTGTATGGAAGTTAACGACTTCGGTACAAGATCAATTATGTTATCTTTGCAACCAAAACAAGGCACCGGAACTAAAAGATGCCTCTATGAATTTTCCATTCTGTCCGTATGTAGCAACTCTGGTTCACAGGAATGCAGGATTTTGCATTTCAGTAACGTGCCTACTTGAATGCACGTGTCTCATTAAGATGGAATTTTTTTTTTAGTGGGAGGCAATGTTTTAGTCGATAGCGAGGTGTCTATGTTGACTTCATCAATTTCAAGACCGTCTATGTTTCTAAAAAAAACTGAACAAATACAAGATGATGAGACAGGACCATACGCACCGGTTCACATGTCGTCTTGTTTCTCAGTCGTCATCACCTTTTAACCTAGCCGTCCTCCACTGTCGCCTCATCCATAGGTCGATTCCCCCTCCTCCGACCTCCTCGCTGGCCTCAGGAGGGGTGGGAACTTGATCTATAAGTATTCAATAAAATAGTGTTTTCCACAATTAAGATAGAATTTTGGTAGACATATTTTTAGCGTCAACGTTCGATGGAGATGGCATCGTCCGAAATAAGTGATCTCCGGCCCTTCCTTTGACGTGAGATCTTTCCAGCGTCAACGGTGGTGTTGTAATATTATAATTCTATAGGTACAATATTTTAGATCTTGCTTCGCCAGATAACTTTTCGTTTTTTTCATGATTGTCGCGAGAAGCATTATCCTTGCAATATTTTTCATGGCTGCTATGTACTCGACAAGGGAGATTCGTGCCCTCGATTCTCCTGCGACGTTAGCCAGGTTGCTCAGTTTTTTTCCTTCAAATATTGGTGATGGTAAGTATTCTTTCCGATGTTTGTTGATTACTCTAATGGTTGTGCACGTACATGTACATTGGCATTGTGACTCAAATTAAAATTATAGGAGAACCTTCGTCGGTATTCACATGTCTATGGTTTGATATCTATTTCATTTTATTCAGCTGACTTAAAAAAGTACCAAGATTGCGTCGTGGAAGAAGAAAAATAAGATGTTGAAGATTTGGTCATTTTCTTTTAGACTTTATTTTATAATATCTAGACACAATTTATGTATCTCTCACATATACTATTCACTAGTATAAATCTATATCATGCTATTGATTGTCAAAAATAAGCCAAAATGCTGAGAACAACTGATCAAAGATAAATAAAAAATACAAGAAGAACCATGACTTGCCACCGGCGACAAGAACGAGACCAATCGGAACAGAGCTCCACAACAATGCCCCCAAGAGGGTAATAACGCGCAGGCGGCGGTCGACGAGACTAACGTTCAAGGGGTTTCAACCGGAGCCCTAACGCAAATAAGGTACACACAACGATATTCCTAAGAGTGTAATAACACTCACAGGCATCGTTGTCGATAGCATTAAAACGCAGAGCTTTCGTCCGAAAAACCTTCGCCACGCCCACTAGCGGTCTATGTTTTTGTTCCTGAGCCGAGACTTTAAAACATGATCTGGGAGATGACCTTTGCTTAAGTGACGACATCACCAGGGACCCTAGTCGTATTTTCCTTGTGTTCAGTAATAGAGCAATTTTCCAAGAGATTTAACCATAGTAAAAGATAGATAAAACACAGGCAGAATAATAAGATAGATAAAACACAGGCAGAATAATAGACAAGGACCAGAAGATACGACAGACTATTTGAATATGAGAAACAAGACTAAGAAAGATGATATACATCACGGTAGAGGAACCACCGGTGTTCCCGTTAGCGTTGGCACCATCGTTAGCCATGTTGTCGAGGAAAAGGTTGTTGATGTCGGGGAAGAAGTCGTCGTTGGGGAAGACGTCGGCGCAGCCGCTATCCGTGAAGGAATCCGTGATGAAGCCAGTAGTCGCGCTAGTAGCGCTCCCCAAAAACCTTATCGCCCTTCTCCCGTACAGGACTCGAAGCGGCGGGGTCTCAGAGGCCTACTGTCCCAGCTCGCGGTGCACGCCGCAAGATGGGATGGGGGAAGATCTAAGCAGCGCAATGCTCTATAACTGGAGGCGCAAGGTGTGTGCGTTGGTGCGTCTGAGGAGAGGAGCGACCTCTCACTCTTATCGGCACGGGTAGGTAGGCGAACAGTCAGCGTCGGGAGAGGAAACGAACAGGCATCAACCAAAGCCGAACAGCCTCCACTAAGCTCGAATTAAATCTCCACTGAGTTCGTATTAAACATCCACTCATGCAGACTGTTCAAATTATTATCCATTCATACGTGGCAAAAAGAAAGAGAAGCTCTCGGCTCGAGGAATTCCCGCAACCCGCGGCGTGCGCGTCGTGACGAGGCGAGGCGAGGTGGGCGGCGGAGGAGGAGGAGCGCGCGTGTATATGTCTTCTCTTCTCAAGGTCGTACAAGTGGTGGAAGAACTCGCCTTATAAGCTGGTCCAACTTCCACTCAACTAACAATATGGGAATAAACTTTTGTCCCACCTCTTGCCTTGCATGAATGGGCTAAGTGGGCCTCTAGGATTTTAGGAATTGTTGAATAGTATAAATGGGTTGGGCCTTTATTAGACAAAATTCCAACAATCCCCCACGAGATTCCAGAGGCACACATAAATTTGCCTATGGTTCTAAAACATTATTTATATACTGGTACTAGTGGAGACTGTCAAGTTGAACTTCCACCTAGAACTCTATGCTACACTAGTTTGCAACTTCTACAGTGGACTATGCCTTGAACTGCAAGTTTGTTGCATTCTAGCTTTACACAAAGCCTTGACCAATACTGGGCTGCCGTGGGACTTCCCCTTAGGTGGAGCTTATGCGTCATACTTCATAGCCTTTCATGATTTTATTAGAGAGCACCCAACTCTCATAGACTGTGAAGTTTAACAATCAGACTCATATAGGTGTGTTCTTCAAAAGATGTTCTGCAGGGCAACATCTCTGCTTAAATTAAGACACTTAGAACACATTAAGATAATCAACCTGCCATGCAGAATAGGAAAGTATTGCATCTTCATATAGTGGTGATTAAAGTAGGGATACTTTCCTCTCAGTTCACCAACAACTTGTCTCCCAATTCTAATTCACGGGATCTCCGATCACATAGAGTGGTTTACCACTGTGGAAAACTTATATTGTAGGTCTCATACCCATCTCCTTTGATGCATTTTCTATCACGTTACGTGATAGACCCTTTGTGAAGGGATCTGCCAGATTCTTAGATGTTTGGATATAATCCAACGCAATAACTCCGGAGTTTCTCATTTTCCTGACAGATTTCAATCTCCTCTTCACATGTCTTGAGGACTTCATGTTATCCTTAGAACTGTTCACTTTAACAATCACAGTTTGATTATCACAGTTCATTGGGATTGCGGGTATAGGTTTCTCAACCACAGGTAAGTCCATCAAGAGTTCTCAAAGCCACTCTGCTTCAACAGTGGTTGTGTCTAATGCTGCGAGTTCTGCTTCCATAGTTGACCTCATTAAGATGGCCTGCTTGCAAGACTTCCAAGAAATAGCGCCACCACCAAGTGTAAATACATATCCACTTGTGGCCTTTATCTCATCAGCATCAGATATCCAATTTGAATCACTATAGCCCTCCAGCACCCTTGGGTACCCAGTATAGTGATTGTCGTAGCTCGCAGTGCCATTTAGATAGCGCATGACTCTCTCAAGAGCTTGCCAGTGATCATCTCTAGGATTTGAAACAAACCGACTGAGTTTTCTCATAGCAAAAGTGATGCCAGGCTTTGTAGCACTAGCTAAATACATAAGCGACCGAATAATCTGAGAGTATGTCAATTGATCTCTAGTAGTGCCTCTATTCTTTCGAAGTAACACACTAGGATCATACAGTGTTGGAGAAGACTTGCAGTTGCTATACCCAAAGCGACTCAAGACCTTTTCAACATAGTGAGACTGAAGCAGTGTGATCCCACCATTATCATCTCTCAATAGCTTGATGTTCAAAATAACATCTGCTACTCCTAGATCATTCATCTCAAAAGACGGAGATAAGAAATCCTTGACTTCCTTAATCACATTAAGATTGGTCCCAAAAATCAGTATGTCATCAACATACTGACATAGAATTACTCCCTCGCCCCCACCATAGCGATAGTACACACATTTTTCAGCTTCGTTTATAGCAGATCCTGCAGTGGTTAGGGTTCTCTCAAACTTCTCGTGCCACTACTTAGGTGCTTGTTTAAGGCCATATAAAGACTTCAACAACTTACACACTTTTCCTTCTTGGCCACTCACTACAAATCCATCTGGCTGATCCATATAGATTTCCTCGTCCAACTCTCCATTTAGGAAAGTCGTCTTCACGTCCATTTGATGAACAAGAAGACCATGTGAGGCAGCCAAAGATAGTAGTCCTCGAATGGTGGTCAATCTGGCTACGGGTGAGTAAGTATCAAAGTAGTCCTCACCTTCTTTTTGGGTATAACCCTTGGCTACAAGTCTTGCCTTATACTTCTCAATAGTACCATCAGGCCTAAGTTTCTTCTTAAACACCCATTCGCATCCTACAGGTTTGCACCCATAAGGATGATCGGTGATCTCCCATGTTCCATTCGCTAAGATAGAATCCATCTCACTACGAACGGCTTCCTTCCAGTAGTCAGCATTAGGAGATGCATAGGCTTCTGAAATAGAAGTAGGAGTATCATCCACAAGGTACACAATGAAATCATTACCAAAAGACTTTGAAGTCCTCTTTCTCTTACTCCTTTTAGGAATTTCATTATCATCCTCCTCAGGTTTTTCCGAGTGTTCAATAGGAACGGTATGTTCAGGAATTGTGAGTATTTCCGAAAGAACATTTCATGATTTCCTATGTTTTGTGTGTTAGATAACAATACCATGGAATCTCTAATGTGTACTAAGTGTTGCAGGAAAGTTTTGAGTGTTTGGGGGGCCGGATTATCCGCCCCCATCATGGGCCGGATAATCCAGCCAGACCATCTTGGCAAAGAGAGCCCCTGCGCGAGTCTCTGTCTGGGGGCGGATTGTTCCCCGGACAGTCCGGCTCTGGGGTAGATTTTCTCCCTGGACCGGATAATCCGACCCTCATGTTGGGCCGGATAATCCGGCCCCAAGGAATCGCCAAAGAGAGCCCCTGCGCAAGCTTCTGTCTGGGGGCGGAATTTCCCCCGGGTATTCCGTGGCTAGGGCGGATTTTTCCCCCAGCCGGATAATCCGTCCCTCCCCTAGGGCCGGATAATCCGGTCCCCAAGAGAAGGTGTCAAGGGCCAGCCTGCGCGAGCTTTTGTCCGTAGCCGGATTTTCTGCCGGATAATCCGAGTCTGGGGTGGAGTTTTCCCCGGGCCGGATAATCCGGCCCCCAAAGGCTCCAACGGCTTAGTTTTGGAAGGGATATAAAAACCCCTTCTTCCCCATCGAGCAGAACTCTTGATTCATTCTAAAACCATCAGACCCTTTGCAAGAGCTCTCTCTAGATCTCCCACTTCAACCACCCAAAGGCTTCGATCTTTGGGGGAATTGAAGGAGGAGAAAATCTTCATCGCCATCACGAATCAAGTGCATCAACTCCTCTCCATTCATTTGGAGAAATCCCTGATCTAGTATTCTTGTCAATATCTAGATCTTGTTCTTTGTTATTGATAACTTGTTCTTGTGGCAGCTCATTGTCATTACGGGAGCCTCCAATTTGGTTGTGGAGTTGTGCCCCGCTAGTTGTGTAAAGGCGTCGGTACCCGCCTCGAAGGGTTCCTATAGTGGAAAGGTGGATCAGGCCTTTGGTGGCGGGATCCATCAGAGAACAGGGTGAGGCCTATTGTGGCGTGGTGGTCTTAGTACCGCCCACCCCTCCGACGCAGACGTACTTCCCTTAACAAGGAAGGAACTGCGGTAAAACAAATCATGTGTCTCCGCGTGCTTCACTACGGTTCACACGTTCCTCTTTCCACTCGCTTCTTACTCGCTAGTAGATAGGTTTGCATATAGGGAAATTCCTCCTAATAGTTTATTTAGAGAATTTACCCTTTGTGTTAAGCCTAAAATTGAAAAGGCATTAAAATTTGAAGTAGCACCTATTCACCCCCCCTCCCTCTAGGTGCCCATACGATCCATTTCAATTGGTATCAGAGCCCCGGCTCTTCATTCGGGCTTAACAGCCTAAGAGAAGTATGTGTACCAAGGAGAATGGGAATGAGGCTATGGACAAGGTCACAATGGATGACCTCAAGACGTTGGAAACAACCTTGTTGAAATCCTTTGAGACCAAGATCGAGGAGACGCATCAAATGATTGCTCGTCTCACATCATCCGTAGCCCCATCTCCATCCTCCTCTAAGGCCGCCACTCCCTCATCCAAGGATAAGGCCAACACCGGATCCAAGGAAGATGGAGTGGTAGGTGAAAAACACAATGGTTCCACCTCCAAGAAGGGAAGTGGTAAGGAGGAATATAGTGAGGTTCATCACTTATATTCCCCCGGCCCACCTATCCCTCATCCTCATATAAACAATAGGGGTGATCCACCCAAGCTCACTGCATCTTCATTTAATCAATCACAATTCTTAATGAAGTCTCATGTTTGCAGCTCTTCTATTGAACTTTGGAGGATTATCGAAGAGGGTCTTCATATTAGAGATCACACCAACCTGACAAGAAGAAAAGTTATGGATAGCCAATTGAACGCTACAGCTCTCCACATGATACAGCTCGGAGTGGGTCCAAAGGACATTCCCCACATTGAACATCTCAACACAGCTAAAGAAGCTTGGGATGTTCTCACCGATCTCTTTATTGGGAATGAAAGCATGAGAAGGAATAGGTATGATGCCCTTAGTAATGAAGCTAAATGATTCTACATGTTGGATGGTGAAAACCATGAAGACATGTATAGAAGACTCAAGGGCATCGCAACAACATTCAGAAAGCATGGAGCCACTCACATTGATGATGCTTGGATAAAAAGGAAATATGTGAGTGCTCTAATGCCTTCTGAGCCAACGGACTTGAAGAGCTTGCAAGGTAGACACAACTACCATCAAATGACATCCAATGAAGTCATGCAAGAAATGGCATCATTCAAAGTTGCTGCAAAGAACGCGGAAGATACCCGTGCCCGTGCCATCGGAAAGCAAAAAGGGGTCAATGTTGCTCTAAAGGCTAATGTTGTTGAGCAAGATGAGGACGAAAGAGCTTTCAAGGGTGCCTCCATGGACTGCCCCGATGAAGTCAAACGTGCTCATGGTGACTACATGGCATTTTACGCAAGGAACTTTTGGAAGGATCCTGCCAAGGCCAAGTCGGAACTCGAGCGCAAGAATGGGTCAAGTGGAAGAAGACAAAGTGGCCCAAAACTGAGAACATGCTACAATTGTGGAGATAGGTTGCACTTTGTGGCCGAGTGTCCATATCAAAATAGAGAAGACAATGGCGGTGGGCTCATCCTTAAAGAAAAATCCAAGGCGCCAAAGAAGAAGCCATTTGTCAAAAAGAATGGCCCTTACAAGAAGCAACCCAAGATCGTCTTGGTGGCACAAGAAGAATACTCCTCTTCAAGTGAAGATGAAGAGGATGAAGATAGTTCTCGCGAGGTGGCTGCTATAGTCACCACATCGACTCCATCATCACTCTTCAACTCGCCAAACAAGAACGTCATCAACAACAACGTCACTTGCCTTATGGCAAGAGGGTCCGAGGTATCAACTTCTAGTTCTTCATTCCCTAAGGCTAACATAATTATGGATATGGATGATCATACTAGTCTTAAAATGAAAGAAGAAGTTATTGCTTTGGACAACTTTTTCACTAACTTGCAAGGTGAGCACAAACTTCATTTTGATGCTCTTATGAGTCAACTTGCCCAAGCCAAAGATCTCCTTGAAGAAAAGGGCAGAATTGAAAGAGAAGATGCCTTGGAGATAGCTTCGTTGAAGAATGCCTTGGATGAAGAAGAGGAAGCTCGAGTATCTTTGGAAGAGAGACTCGAATCCATTGAGGAGTCACATGAAGGAGTTGTGGCTCAGCTCATCAAAGATCGTGACAACGCTCTTGTCAAGGTAAAGAAACTAAAGAAGGAAAAGATTGAATTTGGGGCTTCTCATGCCAGACTCTCAGAGAAGTTTGATAAAATTGACATTTCTAACAAGGCATTGGAGAGTGAACACTCTACTCTAAATGAGTCTCATGACCAGCTCAAACTCAATTGAGGAAGTATGATGTGACAAACACCTCCAGATCACCTTATGGAAAAGAAGAACTTGCAAAAGGATCTCAACACAAAGGTACAGAAGTTCAGATTTTAGGCTAGATAATCTGGCCCAAGTATTGGCCGGATAATCCGGCCTTGGCGGATTTCGTTCTTAAGGGAAGTGGTCGGGGGAAGGGCTCATAACGAGCAGCACTTCTCCTCCAACCCTCTCCCTCTCCCCAGCCGGTGCCTGCCGTCCCCCACCCTCCCCGGAGCCGCTTCGGCCACCGGATTTTCCGGGCCTCCCCGGATCTTCTTCTCCGCACCTTTAGGTACCTTCTTCTCTGCATTCTTCCTCCAATGAGTGAGGGTAACTCCCTCTCTCCCCATCTTTGTCTAGATGTGTTGTTTGATGGGTGGAATGTCGTCTAGAAGGATGTTGTTTTGCATAGGAATCGTAGTCTTGTAGTTTCTAGGCCCGATCTACTCCTTTGCATTCAATCTAGGCGATTATGAAAATTTCTGCCAGGGCCGGATTATCCGCCCCTGGCCAGGCCGGATAATCCGGCCTGACAGACTAAAAACCGGTTCAGTTTTCGCCATGTTGTGTGCATTGAGTAGGATTAGACTATGAACCATTGCCTACTTTTTATACGCTCTCTCTTGGACTTGTGTGTATGCTTATGACCGTGCTTTTGACCTTGCTCTCTTTACAGGTGGTTCCAGTGCTCCCAAGACTTACAAGCGTCGTCCTCGTGGTATCTATTTCCGGGTAGACAGTGAGGGTAATACTGTGGACGAAGTTGAACTGAGGAGAAGAAAGAAAGAGGTTGACCGCATGGCTGAGCAAGAGAATAGGGAGAGATCTAGGAGGGGTGTGTCCAAGAGGAAGGGCAAAGAGCCCAAGATCAACTACAAGGCTATGGATCCAGTCATTTTTCCTCTATTCGTCACCGTGATCTGTTTACCGAGTTGCCCCGTGATTCTGAGCTGGGTGATTCTCGCTTTTGGTGTGCTGAACAGAAAGGAATATTTGAAGATGTGTATGCCAGGTTAAATATTAGGCCTATGCACCCGCTGATTCTTGCTGAGGCTTTGGAGAAGCCCCACCTTGTTGATGCCATGTGTGTGGCTGAGCGGATGGGGCTGCACCATCTCATGGCTCTCCAGTGCTCCTATGATTCTGAAGTTGTGAAGCAGTTCTTTTCCACTTTGGTTATTTGTGGTGAAGAGCATCGCACTATGAAGTGGATGACTCGTGACAGGCCTATGACTGCTGATTTCCGGGTGTTTGCTGAGGTTCTTGGGTACTCTTTCCGCAGCAGGGATCGAGCTAGTGGTCACCGCATCATCACCCAACTAAATCCCAATAAAGATGAAGTTCTCTCTCCGTGCACGATGGACAATTGTATTGTGGGCACCTTTGCTAGTCTTGCTCCAATCTATGCTGCCTTGGTGGGCCTCTTCCATGATTCTATCACCCCGAGTGGAGGCAACAATGACAGCATCCGTGGTCACCTTGTCCAGCTCCTAGCTTTCTCATGAGGTTGCCTTGTGTGAGGATGAGTCCGTGCAGTACAAGCTGGATGTGATGGACTTCATCTACCATGAATTGACTGATGCAATGTTCAACTGGCTGTCCATTCCGTATGCTCCCTACATTATGATGCTCCTCAAGCACCTGATCCCCTCTAAAGAATTCAACATTGACGTTGTGCACAAGGCAAAGAAGATCTACACCAAGGTTCGGAAGACCTCTCAACCCTCTTCTTCTCCTAAGGGTCTCACGAGGGATGCTCGTGCTAGTGCTCGCAGGCCTCCTGTGCCTCCCATTGCTCATGAGATCAAGCAGCTGAACTGGTTCCAACAGAACATCATTTGCATGGGCGTGGACACACGCAAGGCCCAGTACGAGGCTTACATGCAGCGCCATGAGTTGGCCCACTCTCAGCAGCTCATCCTTCACCATGTGTCCGGTGCTTCTGGTGATCCCCCGGCTCCCTCTCCTTCCACACCATATGCCCGGTGGAACTCTTCTTCTAGGCTTAACTATGGAGAGTTGGAGCGTCACTTGTTCCCTTCCGCGGCCACTGCTGATGACGAGGACGATGACACCGAGGAGCTTGAGGATGAGGACGCAAATGGGAACAAGGACGAGGACGATGATGACGACTACGAGTGATACCTTGGGGCGTTAGCATTGCTCTTCTTCCTTTTTGGTGTCTTGATGCCAAAGGGGGAGAAGCAGTTCTATTAGGTCCGAGGATTTGCATGGTCGGGCACAAGCATTTGCACTTTTTCATTCGTATTTTTCTTGCTTGTGCCCATTTAGCGTTGAACTTTAATTCGTGGTTTGTGGTTTGTATGAGACTTTGTGTAGGTGGACTTTGGATTTATCTCGTGGATTATGCCTATGGATTCATCTATCATATTCTTATGTTGGGTATCTATCTCGAGGAAGGTGCTTATATTGGTTATCACATTGATAATAGTGGCTATATCAAGGACGCCTCTACATATCTCGGTGGTATGATTGTTGTTCATATTTCAATGGAATAGGCTTGCACCTATGTGTGTGCATTTGTATTCAAATACAAATTTCTAGTATGCACACATTAAGGGGGGTCTCTTTCATATATTTATTGTTGGTGGTCTTGTGAACCTTTCTTGCAAATCCTAGTATTGTCGTCTAACACCAAAAAGGGGGAGATTGAAAGAACATTTCATGATTTCCTATGTTTCGTGTGTTAGATAACAATACCATGGAATCTCTAAGTGTTGCAGGAAAGTTTTGAGTGTTTGGGGGGGCGGATTATCCGCCCCCATCATGGGCCGGATAATCCAGCCAGACCATCTTGGCAAAGAGAGCCCCTGCGCGAGTCTCTGTCTGGGGGCGGATTGTTCCCCGGACAGTCCGGCTCTGGGGCGGATTTTCTCCCTGGACCGGATAATCCGACCCTCATGTTGGGCCGGATAATCCGTCCCCAAGGGAATCGCCAAAGAGAGCCCCTACGCAAGCTTCTGTCTAGGGGCGGAATTTCCCCCGGGTATTCCGTGGCTAGGGCGGATTTTTCCCCCAGCCGGATAATCCGTCCCTCCCCTAGGGCCGGATAATCCGGTCCCCAAGAGAAGGTGTCAAGGGCCAGCCTGCGCGAGCTTTTGTCCGTAGCTGGATTTTCTGCCGGATAATCCGAGTCTGGGGTGGAGTTTTCCCCGGGCCGGATAATCCGGCCCTTACTTGGGCCAGATAATCCGGCCCCCAAAGGCTCCAACGGCTTGGTTTTGGAAGGGGTATAAAAACCCCTTCTTCCCCATCGAGCAGAACTCTTGATTCATTCGAAAACCATCAAACCCTTTGCAAGAGCTCTCTCTCTAGATCTTCCACTTCAACCACTTGAAGGCTTCGATCTTTGGGGAATTGAAGGAGGAGAAAATCTTCATCGCCATCACGAATCAAGCGCATCAACTCGTGTCCATTCATTTGGAGAAATCACTGATCTATTATTCTTGTCAATATCTAGATCTTGTTCTTTGTTATTGATAACTTGTTCTTGTGGCAGCTTGTTTTCATTACGGGAGCCTCCAATTTGGTTGTGGAGTTGTGCCCCGATAGTTGTGTAAAGGCGCCGGTACCTGCCTCGAAGGGTTCCTATAGTGGAAAGGTGGATCAGGCCTTTGGTGGCGGGATCCATCGGAGAACAGGGTGAGGCCTATTGTGGCGTGGTGGTCTTAGTTACGCCCACCCCTCCAACGCAGACGTACTTCCCTTAACAAGGAAGGAACTGCGGTAAAACAAATCATGTGTCTCCACGTGCTTCACTATGGTTCACCCGTTCCTCTTTCCACTCGCCTCTTACTCACTAGTAGATAGGTTTGCATATAGGGAAATTCCTCCTAATAGTTTATTTAGATAATTTACCCTTTGTGTTAAGCCTAAAATTGAAAACACATTAAAATTTGAATACCACCTATTCACCCCCCCCCCCCTCTAGGTGCCTATATGATCCATTTCAATTTCCTGATTCAATGAGTCAAGTATCTCCTAATTTGATGAGCTAGGTATATCCTTCATGGGAAAGATATCCTCAAAGAAAGTCTCATCATTTGACTCCATGATTGTACCAACATGCATGTCTGGTACTCCAGATTTTACTATCAAGAATCTATAGCCGATGCTATGAAAAGCATATCCCAGAAAAACACAGTCCACGGTTTTTGGTCCAAGTTTGCGCTTCTTTGGGATTGTCACATGAACCTTTACCAGACAGCCCCAAGTTCGCAAGTAGGAAAGGTTTAATCTTTTTTTTCCCATTCTTCAAATGGAGTAATCTCTTTGTTCTTAGTGGGAACTCGGTTTAGGACATGACATGTAGTCAGTAATGCCTCCCTCCACCATTCCTTGGAGAGACCCAATGTATCTAACATGGCGTTAACCAAATCTGTTGGAGTATAGTTCTTTCTTTCGGCTACCCCATTTGACTGGGGCAAGTAGGGAGGCGTCCTCTCATGGATTATACCATGTTCCGCACAAAAAGAATCAAAGCCATTGGAAAAGTACTCTCCACCACGATCAGACCTAAGCCTCTTAATCTTTCGATCAAGATGGTTTTCCGCTTCATCTTTATACATTTTGAAGTAACTCAAAGCCTCATCTTTTGATTTCAGATGATACACATGACAATATCGTGTAGAGTCATCGATCAGTGTCATAAAATATTTCTGTCCACCTTTTGTCAACACACCATTCATCTCACAAAGATCTGAATGTATGAGTTCTAGTGGTGCCAAATCTCTCACCTCTGCAGTGATATGTGACTTGCGAGGTTGCTTTGCTTGCACACAAATTTGGCATTTAGATCCCTTCATAGTAGTGAATTTTGGGATTACATTCATTTTAGCTAATTGTGTCATGCAACCAAAATTAACATGACAAAGACATGAATGCCAGACATTTGATACAAGATCAGATGAAACATGATTCACGACTTTATTACACACATCTGATAGTGACATGCGGAACATATATCCACACTCATAGCCTTTACCAATAAATGTTCCAAACTTAGATAGTACAAATTTATTGGACTCAAACACAATCTTGTAGCCATCACGACATAGAAGTGATCCACTAACAAGATTCTTATTTATTAAGGGAACATGCTGCATGTTCTTCAGGCGCACGGTCTTTCCTGAAGTGAACTTCAGATCGACCGTACCAACACCATGAACAGAAGCATGCGAGTTGTTCCCCATTAGCATGGACTGAGTCCCTCTGACCTGATATGAAGAAAACATGGAAACATAAGAACAAACATGTACATTAGCGCCCGTGTCAATCCACCAATCAGGAGAATGACATAATAAAAGAATAGTAGGTAATATACCATACACAACATCTTTCATCTCAACATCGCCCATGACAACATTAGCAGTCTTGCTGCCTTTTCCATGTCGGCGCTTGTCAAAGCGGTTGGGGCATGCAGGAGCCCAATGATCAGGATCACCACACACATGACAAGCACCTTTCTTCTTATCAGACTTCTTCTTGAAACTAGTAGACTGTGAGGCTTTGTTCTTTCCATCAAACTTTCCTTTTCCATCAAACTTTCCCTTGTTCTTGAACTGTGAGACTAGAAGTTCTTTTTCTGTACCAGGTTGGCACTTGAACCTCCCTCAGCACCTCGAGCATGTGTGTCTTTTGCTCACGCCTTCTCTTCCACATCAAGAGTACTAATGAGATCCGATACGGAAAACTCTTGTGTCTTGTGTTTCAGGGAAGTAGCAAAGTTCCTCCATGAAGGGGGAAGTTTGGCAATAATGCCCCCGGCAATGAACTTGTCTGGTAACACACAAGGGAAGTGCTCAAGCTCCTTGGCTAGTGACTGTATTTCATGAGCCTGCTCAACCACGGAGCGGTCATCAGTCATCCTGTAGTCATAGAGTTGTTCCATGACATACAGTTCACTGCCAGCGTCCGAGACCCCAAACTTGACCTTGAGCGCAGCCCACATGTCCTTGCCATTATCAAATGACATATAGGGTTCAAAAATGTTCTCCCCGAGAATGGACAGCAAAGCAGCCTTGAATAGGGTATCAGTTTTTCGGAAAACTTGTTCCTGGGCAGAAGTAAGCTCTCCATCGGGCTTGCCAAGAGTGGCGTCATAGCAGTTCATATTCTGAAACAAGAGAACTGCTCTCACGCGCCACGTCTTATAATGCATACCCTCAAAGACAGGTGGCTTCACAGAAGCAACAAAACCACTTGGAGCAAATTGCCTATAATAAGGTTTTTGGATTGTTGAGTAATAGAGCAATTTTCCAAGAGATTTAACCATAGTAAAAGATAGATAAAACACAGGCAGAATAATAGACAAGAACCAGAAGATACGAAAGACTATCTGAATATGAGAAACAAGACGAAGAAAGATGATATACATCACGGTAGAGGAACCACCGTTGTTCCCGTTAGCGTTGGCACCATCGTCAACTATGTTGTCGAGAAAAAGGTTGTTGATGTCAGGGAAGAAGTCGTCATTGGGGAAGACGTCAGCGCAGTCGCTGTCCATGAAGGAGTCCGTGATGAAGCCAGTAGTTGCGCTAGTAGTGCTCCCCAAAAACCTTATCGCCCTTCTCCCGTACAGGACTCGAAGCAGCGGGGTCTCGGAGGCCTGCTATCCCAGCTCGCGGTGCACGTCGCAAGACGGGATGGGGAAGATCTAAGCAGCGCAATGCTCTGAAACTGGAGGTGCAAGGTGTGTGCATTGGTGCGTCTAAGGAGAGGAGTGACCTCTCACGGGTAGGCAGGCGAATAGTCGGTGTTGGGAGAGGAAACGAACAGGCATCAACCGAAGCCAAACAGCCTCCACTAAGCTCGAATTAAATCTCCACCGAGTTTGTATTAAACATCCACTTACGCAGACTGTTCAAATTAGTATCCATTCATGCGTGGCAAAAAGAAAGAGAAGCTCTCGGCTCGAGGCATTCCCGTGGCGCGCGCGTGGCGTGGTGAGGCGGGCAGCGGAGGAGGAGGAGCGCGCGTGTATATGTCTTCTCTTCTCAAACTCGTACAAGTGGGGGAAGAACTCACCTTATAAGCTGGTCCAACTTCCACTCAACTAGTAATGTGGGTATAAATTTTTGTCCCACCTCTTGCCTTGCATGAATGGATCAAGTGGGCCTCTAGGATTTTAGAAATTGTTGAATAGTATAAGGGGGTTGGGCCTTTATTAGGCAAAATTCCAACACCTTGTCACCCAAGTGAACCAAAGGAGTGGACTATCGCCACATCGCCCGACGTAGAGCAACTTGTGCAAACCAATCTCCGAGACCACCGCCCTAGCGTCTGCGAGCTGGCAAGCATCTCACGGGGTAGTCGACTCAGGTAGGGGTAGGTTAGCGATGAATCAGCCATCAGACATGGACGTGTAGCAACCCATCTGAGTCATCCACATCCACCCTCCACTGTTGGGGGTAGTTGCTGACCTCGCGGAGCATCAGAAACACACCAGGCACTATTCATGCCCAGACGAGCCCACACCAAGCATGTAAAGTTTCCTCTGCCATGTTACCGGACCAGGGTCGTTGTGCCGCCCACCTGTCGTCGTCGCTAGTAGCCGCACCGCAAGCCACCTAAAGTCACCTCGGTGAAACACCTCGTCATGTATCGTGTCACTGACGCTTGGCCCAAGCTCACGCCTGCCCTACTGCCCATCGCCATCGTGTTGAGGTAAAAAGGGTCATCGTGGGCACGCAGGCTCGTCGATCATGGTCCATCATGCCTCTCAGAGCCATTCTCTATAGACTGGAGGAGGACCACGCCGACCTCCGGCTGCCATATCTGGTGAACCAAATCAAGTCGTTGCCAGTTTCTACCACCGCATAGACCTCACCACTGTCGTGCATTGTCCATGGCCTCCGCTGGCATCGCGCCCTACGCCAGCCCACAGCCACACCACTCGAGCCCGTGCTTTCAAAAACCTCTGAGGGATCGGAGAGAGAACCCTACCGATGTCGAACATGCTTCACTTGTCAGCTCATCCCGATGGTGGCGAGTGGAGGGTAGATAGTAAGGCACGGTTTTCCGGCAGCTAGGGTCCCCGCCATCACCACCACCGCCGTTCGCTCACAGGAGAGGGAGGGGAAACAATTTTCATTTACAGTTTATAAGGATGCAAGTTCAAGTCAAAAATTTCCAAGTCAAAGCTTGTTTAGAAAATTTTCCTATTGGATTCAGTCCTTTTGGAAGAGAGTCCACGTGGAAAAAGTTCGGAAGGGTTCTAATCTTGAAAAGTTTCCATGGAATTTAACATCAGGCCTTGGCCTCTGTACTTTGATAGAAAAGCCGAGGATCTAGAGATCGACATCTCCAAAACTGGCAAGCATCATAAACTGGCCGCGATGCCTTGTGCGGACTAGACGACAACCATTGTACATTGTGGCGCACATAATAAATCGTGCGCAGGCGACGAAGCGGTGGCTGCCGCTGCCCCACGACTCGCCGGTGGGCAATTTAAATAAAAATAACCCAAAATCAAAACAAATTTAAATAATAAACCAATACGCAAAGTAATTCACAGCGAGTAACCCTTTTCTGCCACTCCCGTCCGCGTGGCGTTGCATACAAGGCCGCGGCACCACCACATACGGCGCCGCACAGCTCCCACGCTGGCCCCATGGGCCCTGGCGCCGCAGCGCTGCCACGCTGGCTCGAACCTGCAGCGCCAGGCAACATGGCGCCGCATGTACCTCTGTTGCACCCGTCGGTGCGGCGCGGCAGCCCCTGCCACGCTGGAGTTTGGGCCCCACACAGCGTTAGTGCCGCTCCACTCGGGGTGGCACCGCACCCTTGCCTGCCACGCCACGGCGCATGGCGCCGCACAAGCAGCAGAACTAGGCCGCGCGTGGCTCGTCCCGGCCCGACCCTCTTCTTCATTTTTTTCTCTCCAACTCCTCACAGAGAGCACACACACCATGGCGGCGGCTAGGGTTGATCTCCCCCTCCTCTAATCCTTCTCCAATATGAAGATTTTGCCCGTGGATCTTGTTGTTGAGCACCTCCTCCAGGTATTTGTCTAAGAAATCCCCCTCTTTGTCCAATGAACTCACTAATTTTAATAGTTTAGGGAAACCCTAGTTCATCCCAAAATCAAGACATATAGTTGATTTGTTGATTACTTAAAGGAGGATAGATATGTGGTAGTGTGTCTAGATTTAGAGATGCCAAATAGAGATGCTTGTAGCTTAAAAATATTAGTATGTATGCTCACATAGAGATGGCCACATAGAGATGTCAAATATATATGCTTGAAATTATGTCTGTGCTTGTAGCTTGAAACTATATGCTTGAACTACTATGTTTGTGCTTGAAAATATTTGTAGTATGTATGCTCACATAGAGATGGCGATTAGCAATACTTCATCATGTGCTTGTTAGCCCATATAGAAAGAAAGGTTCATAAAATTTCTCACATAGATATGACCATATAGAAAGCACTCTATTCATATTAGTATGCCATTTACAATATGCTCACATATTTAGTTGTACTTTATTTTTTTAATTATATAGTATGTCGGAATCGGAAGAGGAAGAAACCCATGCCCCAACCTATGTAGAAAGCGGGTATGTCGAAGGCACATCGCTTTCATGAGACGTCGTATGATAAGCGTCATCGTGGCTACCTGATGGCCGAGCAGGTAAGAAAAATAAACCCAACAATTCATGATATGTTGCTAAAGTTTGATGGACATGTTATAATCGAGCTTGTATGTGTGCAGACTCTTGTTCCCCTACGACTGAGGTATCACGAGCATTTCCAAGAGATGATGCCATACGATGATCGGTACACAGTGCACATCCAAGCGCTAGGACTGCTCCCATTCATCCATATGGTCAACCGTGGTACACCGCACATGAACCCTGCTGCCATCACCACGCTTGTCGACCGGTGGAGGCCGGAGACGCATAGCTTTCACCTCTGTACCGGTGAGATGACTGTGACTCTCCAGGACATGTCCATGATCCTTGCACTCCCTATCCAGGGGGATCCTCTCTACATTAACACATCCTCTAACAACTGGTGTGATCGGATGTGTTCCCTTACTGGTGGTAAGTGTCCCGGTGACACTATAAACTCACAGGGGGTAAAATTGAGGGTCACAGTCAGGGCTACTTTCAAGTGGACCCTAAGAATGCTAGTGATGATGAGGTCATGATATATGCCCGTGTTTATGTGTGGTATGTTATCACGAAGACTATATTTCCTGATGGTAAGGGCAACATGGCTTACATTGGTGGTCCATTGCTACTTCTCTCGATGTGGATGTGGGAACGCTTTCTAGTTGGATGGCCCAATAAAATGCCCGCCAAGGATTATATCGATGGAGGCAACCGATCGAGGTGGCCAACTTGGTCTTACAATTGGGACGTGGTCTCCAAGCCCCCAACTGACCTACAAGTGGCATACATTAGATACACCAATGAGTTTGACAGCCTTCTCCCAGAGCAAGTAAGAATTTCCAACCCATATACAATTTAGCATTCCATTCAACTACTTTTCTTATTGAACTATCTTGTTTGTGATTAAGGTTGTATGGGAGGTATATGGTCCTAGGGACAATTTTGGTTGCGAGTATTTTCATCTTAACCCATAGTGCGATGCCGAATGTAATCTCTGGTACATGCAGTGCCCCATGATATGCATGTGGGTTGTTGAGCATCATATGCCGCAGTGGGTTATGAGACAGTTTGGTCTCTATCAGTCTACCCCTCTGGATTGGCAGGACACCGGCATCGATCTTCACCGGTAAGAATTGCTTCTATACATGTTTCCCAACATGATGTATGATAGTTGTGTGTGCTAAAAAAATTGCGCTTCGTTCATATACAGGTTGGATAGGCTCAAGAGCAAGAAGACGGACTGGGACAAGATTCACCAGAAGCACGTGTCTTGGTTTCTCATTTGTGTGAAAGAAGCTAAGAAATCAAAAAGAATGATCGCACAACCCCATTGTGAGGATGCTTTCAGCGAGTACCTCCGCTGGTTTCTAGAGAACACTCTTGTTAAGATCCTACTGGATGCCTATCCAGAAAACATTTTGGAAGAGCCGCTGCCTGGTTTTGATGACCTAAGCAACCTTGAGTACAACTAGATTGTTAGAGAAGGGCGCCAAACCTCCTTTGCTCCCGTGATCAACTTTGCGGTAAGTCGGGTAGTTTTTATTCGTGTTACCACCTCAACAAAATATATAATCCGTGTCTTCATTTCCTTGCATGTCAGCGCACGGAGGTCCAGAAGTAGGCGGATGAATTGGAGGGCGCTTTAGAGTTTCCAAGGAACGATGAGGGCCATAACAAGTTAAGGGAATTCGTTAAGCGGCGGGCACAAAAGTTACGTCGCCTCGCGAATTTTCTTGGTTGCGGGGACCCCAAGGTTGCGACGTTGTCCAAGCAACAGGCCAAGTCGACATCAGAAGAGGAAGGTAGCCCCGAAGAATAGCAATCTACTATGGTATGACATAATATGACCGATGACATCCTTTAATGAATTGCCATGTATCACAACTCAACTGAGATCATTGTTCTCATTCTAAAGGCCGAAGATGAAGATGAGGTTGTGAGGGACGACATGCTATTGGAGAGGTACCGAGTACAAGCCCGCACTCAAACTAAGCCCAAGGTACGGTTAATACGTCCATAACGTATCTATAATTTTTGATGGTTTTATGCTAATAATATGCTTTTGACACTCCTTTTTGTATAAAGCGTATGATTTATTTGGACTAACCTACTAATAGTTGAAAAAGTGCACAATGTTTGTTTTACACTTTGATGTGTAGGAATTACCAATAATACAAGTAGAAACCTTGTTGGAGTCAAATTGGGATTTTTTTCAGAAATCTGTCTCAGAACTCGTTTTTAAGATGGTCATGTTTCGGGTCGAATCCAGCGTCAAACAGAAAACTCTTCAACTATAAAGTTGTTGGAAATTTCGCGACAAACGTTCTAAACATAAAATTTAGCTGATTCCGAGTCCGGATGGGCCTTTTAGGACCGATTTACTACAGCCCAAGATGGGGTGACGAGAATCCGAGAAGCTATATAAAGGAAGGAAACCTAATTCGCCCAGGACATCTCCACCCACGAATTTGCAGCCACCAAAGCCATGTTTTTGCCTCCCCATGGGTCCCATCTCCATCGGGGAGGGATCCCAAGAAGCCATGAAGGAAGGGGGATAAGGGGCGGTGCTCCCCCATGATACCGGCGGCGGGGAAGGAGTCCCTCGCGCCGCCGCCCTCTTCACCACCATCTCCATCACCTAATCCTCCTAGTATGCAGTGGTTCATCCTCCCAAACACCTCTGTACCGTCCTATGTAAACATGGTGTTTGATGCTATAAGTTATAATCCTATGATCTATGTCATGTTTGCGTAGTTTCTTTGTTCTTCGATTGAATGGTTGAACGTCTTTGGTTCATTAGAGTTGTATGTTGATATGGTACAGTCCTTTGGTGTCCATTATATTTGTGCGCGCATGGATTAAACATCATAGGGTTTGTAGTATGTGTAAAAGGAAGGGGGAGTTCTGCCGGAGTGACAGAAACCTGAGGACGCGAACCAGAACGTTGCACATATGGGAGTAAGAGGATCATTAAACTTAAGGTTGTGGTTGGGGAAACCTTAATGCATTGATTAGTACTTACGAATGTTTGCTAACAATTCAATCATATAGTACATGTAATTCCAAGTAGTGAAGCGCATGTATATTTAGCCTCTCCCACATAGAAAACTGCATCGAAGACAATGAACCTGATCTATTCGCTATTTAAACTTGGACAAAGCCACCACAATTACCACCACTATTCCACACTCATGGTTCTGTTAGTTTAGTGTATTTTATTGCTGCAGCAACTAGCTTTACTTTCTTGTTGTTTATTATCATGTAAAGCTATCTCTATTACTCGTATTGTTGCTCTAGTTTTACTTCCTAGATAATGCAAACGTTTAGTATGCGTAGAGTTGTATCAGTGGTTGATAGAACTTGAGAGAATATTTATCCTACCTTTAGCTCCTCGTTGGGTTCGACACTCTTACTTATCGAAAAGACTACACACGATCCCCTATACTTGTGGGTTATCAAGACCTTTTCTGCCACCATTGCCGGGGAGCAATAGCGTGTTGGTGAATATTCTTGTATGCACTTGTTTGCTTTATCTCTAAGTAGGTTTTAATTTCAGTTTTAAGTTGTTCTCTATCTTAGTATGGATAGGGAATGTGAATTACAAAAAAAATTAGTTGTACTTGTTACCTAAAAACGTTTTCAAAAAGGAAAGTGATTGGAAAGATGAGTAATGATTAAGTGATGGTCGACCTTGAGCACTTGTGTTCATGCCTATGAAACCAAAACAAATCTTTCCATGGAAGCTTTTTAGTTAAAAACTTGTAGGAATGCATGAAGCCTTGAAAAAGAAAGATATTTCTGGTATTGATCTTAATGCTTATTCATTCGAAAATACTTGAGTCTTGCTCCTATGCCTAACTTAAAGACGTTAAAGAAAAGTACTTATTGGGAGATAATCCAAAAGTTTTAGATGAGTTTTGAAAGTTATTACCTCTATAATAATCTCTCATTATCCTTTTTATTTGCTTTTTGTGCCAATAGTAACCTCTAATGAGAGAGCAGTAATGCTTGGGAAAGTTGTTGTCCTGACACAGATTTTTGTGCTTCGCTGTAAAACTTCGTGTAAAATCTCTGTACGTCAATTTGAGCTATGAATTTTTGTGCTTCTGCCCCAAGTTGTTATCTAACTTTCATTAGTTCAAGACTTTTCGATTTGAGCAACAGAAGGTCTTCGAAAAAATTGGTCTTTACCTGCTGGTCTATTTTGATAGATTTCTGCCATTATTTGCATTTGCTTCTTGTTGATTCCTTTTTGGCTTCTTTTTGGGGAATTCAGCTTTTTGAGGGAAGTGATACAGTAGCTTGTGTTTTAATGGAAGTTTTATTGGTGTTGGAACTGAACCCAAAGACTTATTATCTTTAGTGCACTAATGTTGCTAATAAAGATTGTGTGAAGTTTTGTATGAAGGAAAAAAATTCAGGTGTATGGAAAGAGTGATGTAATGAGATGAAGAATGGACTAAAGCTCAAGCTTGGGGATGCCACGTGTGTCACCCCAAGAAATATCCAAGAAGTGCAAGCGTCAAAGCTTGGGGATTCCCAAGGCATCCCATTCTTCATCAATAAAAATCTCAGGTTTCTTCCAAACACTTCATTTTTATTGTTTCATGCACAGTTGTGTTGTTCTTGGAGCGTCTTCGTTTTTGTTTTAGTTTGCTTGGTTTTCTTAGTTTGCTTGAATAAATTGGTTGGACCCCCTATTTCTTCATACATTAGTTTTCAAATAAGTGTGCTTTGGATTGGAAAAGAGTAGGAAAAGTTCATAATTAAGTGGTAAAAGGAGCTCGTTTTTTTACGGTGGCCTATGCTTTGTCATGTCATGCTTGATATTGTTTTGGCGTTCTGCTTAGTGATTTTTGCTGTAGCATGACATGTTATAAACAATTGAGATTGCTTAATGTGCCTTGAAGGAATCATACGTTATTTTAGCATATTAAAGCATAGTATTGTGGTATTCTCCTTTGATGCTTTATTTGGGTTGACTTGGCGCATGCTCACACCATGTTATGACTAACCCATGTCACCATAGCCTTTATGATCCTTTAGTTTTCGACTTGTAATATCACTTTATGCTTTAATTAATGATGTTTTGTCGCTTTGCTTGATTATGGCCATTATTGCTCTTTTAGTTGGTCGCTCCGAGTCTTTTGCTAGCCTCCATAACCAAGTATGAGTTCCACTTATGCATCCAACTCCAAATAAAACCAAGTTATCCCAAAGAGTCCACCATACCTACCTATTAGCATTTGCTATTCGAAGTATATTCATGCTTTTATCTACTTTCCGAATTAAACTTGTTATGTGAAAATTAGTGATTAAAGCTCTCACGAACTTGATGGCACACTTTATTTTCTTGCACTTAATAAACTTGAACCATTGTGTCCATCTTTGTTGCGTATATGCTTGCGCTTTATAAGTTGAAGTTAGCGGAACCATGTATCATGGGAAACGCTTTCAACATTGCACTTATATTCCGTTGATATCACGATTCTTTTACTTATGGATCCCGGCGGTGTGAAATAAAAGGGGAACTTGTAAGATCATGGAGTTTGTATGTGTGTTAGAGAAACGCCTAGGCCGCTAGCCTAAGCCATGCCTAATCATGGTGGAAACTTGCAGCATAACCATAATGAGCACTCTATAAAGCATCGCCAATAAAAACCTATGCAAATAGCAAATAAAAAGATCACTGACATGCTCATTGTCTTCTTGCCTCCATTTTGATTATGGGATAGCTCATGTATCATGTACAAGGGGTACCCCGTTGGTAGTTCTCTATGATAGATATGTACTTACAATGACAAAAGCGTACTTGTGACTGAAGTTGAGTAGCATGAGGTTCGGTACTCGTAAGTAAGGGGCATGAGATTTGAACTTATAACTTGTCAAGCATATCCTCTTAGTTGTGTCACTTTAACCTTAATCACCTAAAGATTCTTATGATAGGGGCAATGAGAGCTGAAAGCTAATAAGTATCATAATTTTTGGAAGCTCTTTATGAGACTTGAATCCCTGCTTCCTTCTAAGGACTTTCTTTTACTTTTATGTTGAGTCTCCATCTTCTATCTTTATGCACATATTAAGAGAGAATAGTGGCCATTCTTAGTTTAATGTGCATTGTCTCAAGACTTGTTGATTGATGCATAACTTTGATATTGCTTGTTCTTAAACTATTTGTGTCTAGTCACCCTTATGAACTTTGAAGGTGTCATATGCACTTATGTTTTTCTACTCTATGAGGGACAAGCTGAATACCATTCTCATTATGCTTTCTTTTTGTGAAACAAACAAACTTCTTGCAAAGGATTGTTATTTATGAATCTTTTGTTTGTGTCTTTTCATGTTACAATATAGTTGCTATATCTTATTGTTAGAACTCTATCTTTCATAATTCATGTTTAGAGTACCTTAATCCCAGCTATCAATGCTTTTACAATAATGATGATCAAGATTGTGTTGTCTGCATGTCACCTCAAAAATTATATTGTTTTGATCGTTTACCTACTCGAGGACGAGCAGGAACTAAGCTTGGGGATGTTGATACGTCCATAACATATCTATAATTTTTGATGGTTTTATGCTAAAAATATGCTTTTGACACTCCTTTTTGTATAAAGTTTATGATTTATTTGGACTAACCTACTAATAGTTGAAAAAGTGCACAATGTTCTTGTTTTACACTTTGATGTGTATGAATTACCAAGAATACAAATGAAAACCTTGTTGGAGTAGAATTGTGATTTTTCAGAAATCTGTCTCAGAATTCATTTTGAAGATGGTCACATTTCAGGTCGAAGACGGCGTCAAACGGAAAACTCTTCAACTACAAATTTGTTGGAAATTTTGCGACAAACGTTTTAGGCATAAAAGTTAGCTGATTCTGAGTCCGGACGGGCCTTTTAGGCCCAATTTATTGCAGCCCAAGATGGGGTGACGGGAATCCGAGAAGCTATATAAAGGAAGGAAACCTAAGTCGCCCAGGGCATCTCTACTCACGAACTTATAGCCACCAAAGCCACATTTTTGCCTCCCCCATGGATCCCATCTCCATGCGGGAGGGATCCCAAGAATCCATGAAGGAAGGGGGCTAAGGGGCGGTGCTTGTTGGGTCCGCAGCATAGAAAAACAAAAAAATTCCCTACAGTGTGAACTACACGCTAAGATCTATGACCGGCGCATGGGGGGTGACCCCTCACCTCCCCCTCTCTCCATGACCGGCGCATGGGGGGTGACCCCTCACCTCCCCCATTCATGTGGTGGTAACCCCTCCACATTAAAATGCCTCTTCACATTCCCTTTTAAAGTCTCCACTTTAAATGCATTAAAATTCTCCAAGTTTAATGCTCTCTCATTTAATAAAACTCTTTTTATTAAATTTATTCAGAATTTTATTAATTACTTTATTTAACAAACATCCACATATAGCCCCTTGCTATATTTCAATATCACATGCATAACCACTTTCTGCAATTTCACCCGAAACAATTTCCGGTTTCTATTGAAACAATTCCTGCACTTTGCAATTCTTTCGTCTGAAACATATGTGCTCCAAAATGGTGTCCGGTAACTCTTAAGTGTGCCACCCTACGGTTCGCGAATAATGCAGACATGATCGAGACTCTTCTCCGATCAATAATCAGCAGCGGGACTTGGAGATCCGTACTAACTCCTACACATTCAACGATGACTTCTGTGATCGTGAGAACCTTTAACGCTTGTAACTAAATCCCTTTATCTCTCGATATATTACATGTCCAAGATTCGATCATCGGTATCTCCATACCTAGTTTGATCTCGTTACCGACATGCACCCTTTTCTCGTTCCCGTGATATAACATTCTAGTGATCACATCACTTGCTTGCAAGCTATCTCAATGTGATATCACCGAGAGGGCCCAGAGTATATCTATCCGTCATCGGGATTGACAAATTCCACTCTTGATCCATGAGCCTCAACATAACACCTTCGTAGTACTGAACCCATCTTTATAGTCACCATGTTACGGGGTGACGTTTGATGTTATCAAGATACTCTTCCGGTGTTAGCAATTAACATGATCTCATGGTCTAAGGATAAAGATTACATCGTATGATGTTATAGCAATATAAACATAATGACTTGATCGTAATGCTATACTTCGGATGAATGTTCATCACATCATTCCACCAATGGTGTGACCTTGTTATTAACAATGTCCAATGTCCATGATCAGGAAACCTTGATCATGTTGTTAATCAACAAGCTAGTCTATAAGAGAGGCATAACTAGGAACCCTTTTTGTTTATTAAACACACATGTATTGATGTTTCCGATCAATGCAATTCTAGCATGTAAAATAAACATCTATCATATATAAGGAATACATAATAACAACTTTATTATTGCCTCTCAGGACATATTTCCTTCAGTCTCCCACTTGCACTAGAGACAATAATCTAGTTCACATAGTGATAAATCTAACACCCATGGAGTTCTGGTGTTGATCATGTTTTGCCCTAGTGAGAACTTTAGTCAACAGATCTGCTACATTTAGGTCCGTATGTACTTTACAAATCTTTATATCTCCCTCCTAGACATGCTCGTGGATGGAGTGAAACCGGCGCTTAACACGCTTGGAATTCTTGTGAGACCTCGGTTCCTTTGCGTTGGCTATGGCTCCATTGTTGTCACAATAGATCACCATTGGGTCCAACGCACTGGGAACCACACCTAGTTCTGTAATGAACTCTTTCATCCAAACCGCTTCCTGCGCCGCTTCTGAAGCAACAACATATTCCGCCTCCATCGTTGATCCAGCCACCACGGGTTGTTTGGAACTCCTCCAAATAACTGTTGCTACGTTCAAGAGAAATACGTATCTGGATTGAGACTTAGAGTCATCCGGATCGGTGTCAAAGCTAGCATCGACATAACACTTAGCGACTAGCTCTTCTTCACCTCTGTATATAAGAAACATATCCTTAGTTCTTCTCAAGTACTTGAGGATGTTCTTTACCGCTATCCAGTGTTCCGAACCTAGATCAGATTGGTACCTACTAGTCAAACTAATAGCATGTGCCACATCCGGTCTTGTACATAGCATGGCATACATAATAGAGCCTATGGCCGAGGCATAGGGGATCTTATCCATCATCTCTCTTTCTTCCGCCGTAGCCGAACTTTGAGTCTTACTCAATGTCTTGCCTTGCAACATAGGTAAGAACCCCTTCTTACTTTCGTCCATATTAAACTTCTTTAATATCTTATCAAGGTATATACACTGCGATAGCCCAATTAGGCGCCTTGATCTATCTCTATAGATTTTAATGCCTAATATATATGACGCTTCACCAAGGTCTTTAATCGAAAATTTGTTGTTTAGATAACTTTTAACACTGTTTAAAAGATCTATATCATTTCCAATCAATAATATGTCATCTACATATAATATCAGAAATGCCACATTGCTCCCACTCACTTTCTTGTAAATACAATCCTCTCCATAAGTTTGGACAAATCCAAACTCTTTGATCACCTCATCAAAGCGGAGATTCCAACTTCTTCGAGTTCTACCTTCCGACTACTCACACCTTTCGCGAGAAACTCCTTCTCAAGAAAGGATCCATTCTTGGCAACAAAAACCTTGCCCTCGGATCTGTGATAGAAGGTATACCCAATCGTTTCCTTAGGGTATCCTATGAAGATGCATTGTTGCGCTTTGGGTTCGTGTTTATCTGGCTGAAGTTTCTTCACATAAACATCGCATCCCCAAACTTTAAGAAATGACAGCTTAGGTTTGTTTCCAAACCATAATTCATACGGTGTCGTTTCAACGGATTTAGGTGGTGCCCAATTTAAAGTGAATGCAGCTGTTTCCAGTGCATAACCCCAAAAGGACAGTGGCAAGTCAGTCAGAGACATCATAGATCGAACCATATCCAATAAGGTACGATTACGACGTTCCGACATACCATTACGATGTGGTGTTCCGGCAGGCGTGAGTTGTGAAACTATTCCACACTCTTTCATGTGTGTGCTAAACTCGTAACTTAGATACTCTCCTCCACGGTCAGACAGTAAAAATTTGATCTTTCTATTATGATGATTTTCCACTTCATTCTGAAATTCCTTGAACTTTTCAAAAAATTCAGACTTGTGTTTCAGCAAATAGATATACCCATATCTACTCAAATCATCCGTGAAAGTAACAAGATAACGATATCCACCTCGCGCCGACACACTCATTGGTCCACACACATCAGTATGTATGATTTCCAATAGATCTGTTGCCCGTTCCATTGAACCAGAAAACGGCGTTCTAGTCATCTTGCCCATAAGGCATGGCTCACATGTATCAAATGATTCAAAATCAAGTGATTCCAAAAGTCCATCAGAATGGAGTTTCTTCATGCGTTTAACGCCAATATGACCTAGACGGCAGTGCCACATATATGCAGATATATCATTATCAAGTTTAATCTTTTTAGCATTAACATTATGAATGTGCGTAATATTACTATCGAGATCTATCAGAAATAAACCATTCAACATAGGTGCATGACCATAAAAGATATCATTCTTATAAATCGAACAACCATTGTTTTCAGATTTAAATGAATGACCACTTTGCATCAAACACGATCCGGATACAATGTTCATGCTCAGTGCAGGCACCAAATAACAATTATTTAGGTTTATAACTAATCCCGATGGCAAATGGAGAGGTAGCGTCCCGACGGCGATCACATCAACTTTTGATCCATTGCCGACCCGCATCCTGACCTCATCCCTTGCTAGTTGTCGCTTGTTCCGTAGCCCCTGAACCGAGTTACATATATTAGCAACCGATCCCGTATCAAATACCCAGGTGCTACTGCGAGTACTAGTCAAGTACACATCAATAATATGTATATCACATATACCTTTGTTTGCCTTGCCGGACTTCTTGTCCGCCAAATACTTGGGGCAGTTGCGCTTCCAATGTCAGTCCCCTTACAATAGTAGCACTCGGTGTCAGACTTAGGGCCAGCTCGGGGTTTCTTTTCAGGCGTGGCAACAGACTTGCCACCCTTCTTTCCCTTGTGCTTGCCTTTCTTGTCTTTCTTGAAACCGGTGGTCCTATTGATCATCAACACTTGATGTTCTTTCCTAATCTCCACTTCTGCAGTCTTAGGCATTGATAGAAGCTCGGGAAGAGACTTCTTCATGGCCTGCATATTATAGTTCATCACGAAGCTCTTGTAGCTAGGTGGCAGAGATTGGAGAACACGATGTATGCCTAAGTCAATGGGAATCGTTATTCCCAAGGACACAAGCTTATCGGCGTACCCAGACATTTTGAGTACGTGCTCACTAACGGAGCTGTTTTCCTCCATCATGCAGCTAAAGAACTTTTCTGTAGCGTTATAACTCTCTACGGCAGCATGGGTATCGAAAATCATTTTCAATTCTCCCATGGTATCAAAGGCATTGCCATTTTTGAAACGCTTTCGAAGTTCTGGCTCCAGCCCATACAGTATGCCACAATGAACTAATTTGTGGTCCTCCTAACGAGTCACATAGACATTCTTTTCCTCATCAGGGGCATCAGGAGCTGGTGGGGGGCCTAGCGGCGCATCTAGCACATATTGCTTTTGTGCAGCAGTGAGGAGAATCATCATATTCATAGCTCAGTTGGTGAAGTTGCTACCATTCACAGCAAGTTTCTCTTTCTCCATGAACACATTGAAATTAAAAGCAGGTGGTGCCATCTACAACAGAATTTGTAAAGTTTACTTAGACTAAGTTTATGATAGATTGAGTTCAACTAATCCAAATTACTAATGAACTCCCACTCAAAAACGACATCCCTCGTGTCCTTTTGGTGATTACATGAACCAAATCCACTACACCAAGTCCGATCATCACGTGAGTTGATGTAGCTTCAAAGGCGAGCATCTATATGGGCATCATATCAACTATATGACTAATGCTTAATCTTTCGGTCTGTGTTCCGAGGCCATGTATGTACATGCTAGGCTCGCCAAGTAAGAACCTTAGTATTCGCATGTGTAAAACTGTCTTACACCCGTTCCTATGAAAGCGTAGATTCGAGTACACCCGATCATCACGTGATGTCTCGAAACACGATCCACAGAACGGTGCATACTTAAGGAAGAGCACATTTTTATCTTGATATCTAAATGAGGGATCATATTACAATGCTACCAAAAGCGCCAAACTAGCAGTATAAGATGCTAACATCTAATGTGTAAAGTGAGATGATATGGTCCATGCATTTGATCTCTATCACTTGCATCGTGGTATGATCTCTATCATTCCTTTGTGTGTAAGGCCAAGGTCTATGGAACTTACACGTTGATTGTGTTGTAAGAGTATCTACCATACATCTACTTACAACAATACCATATCAATACACTAACCCAGCAACAATCTAAACTAGACGCCTCTAATTTATCAATTGCAAGTTTTACGTGGCTTAGGGCTTTTGGAGATAGAACCGTTCTCACCTACGAACATGAACCACAACGAGGAGTAACTAAGTTATTAGCAACTCATTGTAAATCAGATATTGACTATAGTAGGAGAGACAGACACCCGCCAGCCACTTATGCAAAACAAGTTGCATGTCAGTCGTGGAACCGGTCTCATGTACGATGACATGTAAGGTTGGTCCGGGCCGCTTCATCCCACTATGCCACCAATATCCAAAATACATAGAACATGCAATAACATGATCATCATCGCCCACATATAAACATATGTGTTCTACCCATGCAAAGCACCTACGCATAGATCAGGCTCTGATACCACTGTTGGGTCCGCAGCATAGAAAAACAAAAAAAATCCTACGATGTGAACTACACGCCAATATCTATCTACTAGGTACAAAGCAACGGGTGGACATACATCCAACGAGAACTTACCCTCAAAGACAATGAGTTTTGTTAACGAGTAGGAACTCGTGGTTGATGTAGTCGTACCCTTGCCGATCTCAAGATCGTGAGGAAGTCCGAGCGCCGCAACTCAGCAGCGCATCCGCACTCGCACACACATTCAAGCCACCGGACAACCTCCACCTCCTCGCTCCAACGATCCAGTGGAAGCAGCAACTCCTTCCAGACGAAATGCCACCGGGAACATGTATCTCGCTAATCCGAGACCATGGGGGAATAATTCTAGAGGGGGAGAGTGATTCTTCACAAGGAGGTGTGAGGATGAAGGAGGGAATGGGTGGCCTTTTATAGGAGGAGGGGGTGCCCCCTCTCTCCATGGCCGGCGCATGGGGGGTGACCCCTCACCTCCCCCATTCATGTGGTGGTAACCCCTCCACATTAAAATGCCTCTTCACATTCCCTTTTAAAGTCTCCACTTTAAATGCATTAAAATTCTCCAAGTTTAATGCTCTCTCATTTAATAAAACTCTTTTATTAAGTTTCTTCAAAATTTTGTTAATTAATTTAATTAACAAACATTCACATATAGCCCCTTGCTATATTTCAATATCACATGCAGAACCACTTTCTGCAATTTCACCCGAAACAATTTCCGGTTTCTATTGAAACAATTCCAGCGCTTTGCAATTCTTTCGTCTGAAACATATGTGCTCCAAAATGGTGTCTGGTAACTCTTAAGTGTGCCACCCTACGGTTCGCGAATAATGCAGACATGATCGAGACCCTTCTCCGATCAATAATCAGCAGCGGGACCTGGAGATCCGTACTGACTCCTACACATTCAACGATGACTTCTGTCATCGTGAGAACCTTTAACGCTTGTAACGAAATCCCTTTGTCTCTCGATATATTACATGTCCGAGATTCGATCATCGGTATCTCCATACCTAGTTTGATCTCGTTACCGACATGCACTCTTTTGTCGTTCCTGTGATATAACATTCTAGTGATCACATCACTTGCTTGCAAGCTATCTCAATGTGATATCACCGAGAGGGCCCAGAGTATATCTATCCATCATCGGGATTGACAAATTCCACTCTTGATCCATGAGCCTCAACATAACACCTTCGTAGTACTGAACCCATCTTTATAGTCACCCTGTTATGGTGTGACGTTTGATGTTATCAAGATACTCTTCCGGTGTTAGCAATTAACATGATCTCATGGTCTAAGGATAAAGATTACTTCGTATGATGTTATAGCAATATAAACATAATGACTTGATCGTAATGCTATACTTCGGATGAATGTTCATCACATCATTCCACCAATGGTGTGACCTTGTTATTAACAACATCCAATGTCCATGATCAGGAAACCTTGATCAAACTTGTTAATCAACAAGCTAGTCTATAAGAGAGGCATAAGTAAGAACCCTTTTTGTTTATTAAACACACATGTATTGATGTTTCCGATCAATACAATTCTAGCATGTAAAATAAACATCTATCATATATAAGGAATACATAATAACAACTTTATTATTGCCTATCAGGGCATATTTCCTTCAGTGCTCCCCTATAATACCGGCGGCAGGGAAGGAGTCCCCCGCGCCACCGCTGGTGCTGCCGCTACCCACTTCACCATCTTCAGCATCTTCACCGCCATCTCCATCACCTAATCCTCCTAGTATGCAGTGGTTCATCCTCCCACGCACCTATGTACCATCCTATGTAAACATGGTGTTTGATGCTATAAGTTATAATTCTATGATCTATGTCATGTTTGCGTAGTTTCTTTGTTCTTAGATTGAATGGTTGGACGTCTTTGGTTCATTAGAGTTTTATGTTGATATGGTACAGTCCTTTGGTGTCCATTATATTTGTGCGCGCATGTATTAAACATCATAGGGTTTGTACTATGTGTAAAAGGAAGGGGGGAGTTCTGCCGGAGTGACAGAAACCTGAGGACACGAACCGGAACGTTGCACGTATGGGAGTAAGAGGACCATTAAACTTAAGGCTATGGTTGGGGAAACCTTAATGCATTGATTAGTACTTACGAATGTTTGCTAACAATTCAATCATATAGTACATGTAATTCCAAGTAGTGAAGCGCATGTATATTTAGCCTCTCCCACATAGAAAACTGCATCAAAGACAATGAACCTGATCTATTCGCTATTTAAACTTGGACAAAGCCACCACAATTACCACCACTATTCCATACTCATGGTTCTGTTAGTTTAATGTATTTTATTGCTGCAGCAACTAGCTTTACTTTCTTTTTATTTATTATCATGCAAAGCTATCTCTATTACTCGTATTGTTGCTTTAGTTTTATTTCCTAGATAATGCAAACATTTAGTGTGCGTAGAGTTGTATCAGTGGTTGATAGAACTTGAGAGAATATTTATCCTACCTTTAGTTCCTCGTTGGGTTCGACACTCTTATCGAAAAGACTACACATGATCCCCTATACTTGTGGGTTATCCACGGTCCGCAATCAAGCTTAGGCTAAGGAACCCTCCAATTATCGAGTCCGAGGATGATGAGAAGCCGCGCTAGAAGATTACTCCAATAAGAGCAGGCAAGAGCAAGCGTGCGAGAAAGTAGTGAACTTACCAGAAGATTGCTTGTTGGAAGTGAACTTGTTGTTGGATACTATGTTTGTGTGAACTTGTTGGAAGTGTCTTGTTGAATCTGTCATTTGGAAGGGGACTTGTTGGATACTATGTTTGTGTAAAGTTGTTGGAAGTTTCTTGTGGAACTTGAATCTGTAATTTGAATCTGTCAGTATGTTCGTGTGGATTTGTGTGAACTTGTTGAATCTGTCATTTGAAGTGGCCAACTGACTTCCTGCAATCCTCCAGGTCTGTGGCACCATGGGCGGCGGCGCTGCACCCTCCAGGCCTGCTGCACCATGGGTGGTGACGCTGTAGGGGCAGATGCCCAGTTTTGGGGCTAAGGGCGCCGCACCAAACCTACAGGCCTACCGCGCCGGCTCACGTGGCGCCGCACATCTCTAGGACTGCCGCGCCATCGGCGGTGGCGCTGCACCACCCAGGCCTAGCGCGCCGTCCTACATGGCGCCGCATGTCATAAATAAAATTAGCACCCAGACAGACGGTTCCACTACCACGCCGTGGCCAGGACAACGCCACAGCCTCAGGTGCAGCACCGGCCCGTGTGGCGCCGCACTTCTCTAGGCCTGCCGCACCTTCCGAGGTGGCGCCGCTCAACTAAATAATGAATTCGCAAAGTGTACTGACCCGATCGATGCCGCGCCTGGGGCAACAGTGGCACCGCATCCGCACGTGTTGCGTCGGCCACCACGGCGCCACAGGTTCCAGGTGTGTCGCGCCACTTGTTGTGGCGCTGCACCCATAGCTGCAGCGCCACCTAGCCTAGCGTCGCATGATCTGTAGTGATAACCCCTTCGAGGCAGAAGGGTTTGCTGCCGCGCCGAGGACGAGGGCGGTGCCGCAACCTCAGGTGCGGCGCCTACTCGTGTGGCACCGCAGGTTCCCAGGGTTGTCGTGCTTCTCTTCATGGCGCTATAGGCACACTTGCAGCGCCACCCTACGTGGCGCCGCACTATCCCAGTTCTGAAATATCTAAGGGACTCAAATTTCTTTGGTCACATAGTTCATAAATATCTAAGGAGGCTCAAATTCCTTTGATAATTCAATACACATAGTTCTCCCATCCAATACACATAGTTCTCCCATCCAATACACATAGTTCTCACATAGTTCTCAAATAAGTTCAGCTAAGGTTCACACATCACACAAATAAATAGTTCATCCTGAGCCTCACCTTCTACAAGTCTAGAACACGAGGCCATTCCCCTTCTTCTTGTGCTCCTCGTCTTCCTCCTGGGAGCGCCACGCCATTTGACGCTTCCTTTCCCTCTTCGCATCACGAGCCTCCTTAGCAATGCACTTCTCTTCCTCTTCTTGCTTGCGACGCTCGTCCTCATGTTGCTTGCGCCTCGCCGCCATTTCCTCATTACGCACAGTGGTACCGACGTCTAACTATTGCACTGTCGATCTCCTGGATAGTCTTCATAGCTTCAGATTGCTCGAGGTTTATCCAAGTGTAGTACCTGCATACTAGAGGGGGAGACTACAAGATAATAGAGCATGTTATTAATATGATATGGAATAGAGGTTCTTAAATTAAATTGCTTTGTGCATACCGGTGGAGTCTCATACGGGTTGCAGGTACGCATGGGAGAGCGAGCATAGTTGGCACACATGAAGAACTTTCTTCCCCAAGTATCGGAATTGTAATCGATGGACTCCTTAACAATGCAATCATCTTCGCACCAACAAATTGGAACCTCCTTTCCATGGGCCTTGGATGTACGATATGCCCTCAGTGGCCTTTCCGCTTGATCGGTGCAAGGTGGCCTAGAATTGGACCTCCTCTTCCTCTCCTCATCTTCCTTCTCCTTTTTCTTCTTCATCTCTTCCTCTTCCTTCTCTTTTTTCCTCTTCATCTCTTCCTCTTCCTTCTTCCTCTTCTTCTCTTCCGCTTCATCCTCCTTTTTCCTCAAGTCGCGAGCAAGTTGAAACATCGACTCAAATTCACGAGCAAATGTCTCCTTCCGCTTCCTCTCTTCCTCTCCTCCTCTTCCTCTTTCTCCTTCCTCTCTCTCACCACTGCCAAAGCGTCCACCCACAACTTTGAGTAGTTCACACCATCCCCATCATTGTTCTTGTTGCCCATACCTATAATAAGAAAAAAGGTGAAAGTTAGTTAAGTAAGCATGAATGTGAATAATACTGGTTTGAAAAATATAAGTATGAAAGATAGTAAAATAAGCATGAAAGGTAGTAAAGTAAGCATACAAGTGTGATCATTTTTTCGCCATACCTATGCGCATACGGATTTGGTCCCGCCAAATAACCTATCATACTAGATGGATTTGGTCCACGACCTCTTCCTCTACTAAGCCCAAGTGATCGACCTGTTCCTCTACTAAGACCAAGTGATCGACCTTTTTGTTGCTTAGGAGCTTGTTGCCTACGAGCATGTTGGCTACTCCTCCCTTGGCTTGGCACTTGATGGCTATTTGTTCCTTGGCTAGAAATTTGTTGGCTTGGACCATTTTATTGGCAAGGATTTTGTTGACTTGGACCATTATGTTGGCAAATTCTTGGTTGGCTAGGCTCATTTTGTTAGCTTGGACCGCCTGTGCTTGCTTCATTTCCTTTTTTTCTCTCTTCCTTTGTGTACAACTCCTAGTATTGTGCCCCTCACCACTACACTTGCCACAACGAGATCTCTCACGAGGCTCTTGAAATTGGTTGTTTCCCGATTCCCGTGCACCAGCATGACCCCATCCGTCCATGTCACTTCTAAAACACTTTGTCTTGTGTCTACCACGTTTAACCACCTTCCATTCCGGATGGGGCCATAGTTGCAATCCATGGTACTCCGGCCATTGTGATTGGTCAAGGTATGGATGAAATCTAGGAGCCCAAGTCATCTTTGTCTTCATGATAGAGAACTCGGACTCTCTGTAACATCCTAAAACTTCAATCCAAGTTAATCAAGAGCAAATCTACCCTAGGGTTAACAAAAACTTTTCCATTCAAAAATATTTGAGCATTCATATGTGTGTGCATTTAAATAGGAGTTGTTTTGAAATGCCGTGATTGAGTGATCCATTGGTTGTAAAATGGTTCTATGATGAATGTCACATCATCTAGATCATTCCCAAACAAATCCCAAAGAAAAATAAATCAAAAAGAATTAAATAAGGAAATTGTCATTTGTGCCATTTTAACTAACTAGGACACTTTGGGTGTTCCTAGGACTCAAATGCCAACAGAAACAATTATGGATCTTTGCACCCCTTGCTAGTACAAGTAGTGATGTGCCAAGGCCCACTTTGTGATCTTCCAAAAAATATTCAAACTCTAATTTTAAATGACATTTGAAAATTGAATCTAGTTCATATGTATAGATCACACTTTTTAAAAAACCACTCAAATGAACTCCATTTCAAAATCCCAAGCAAACCTAGATGCTTAAGCATAAGATATACCACGCCACCAAAAATCTTTCAAAAATTCAAAAGTTTTCTTCTTGCGGCCATTTAGTCGAATAGGTGGTAGGCAAGATTTTTCTGCCTAACTAATACTGTTTAGTGATCAATGCCTTGTCTAGTTTTTGGGCCCATTTTGGTTCCCCTGTCCCTCCCAGCTCTAACCAAACCCTCACCGGCCTGCCCTTTAGCCTGGAGCAGCAGTTGCGCGCTGCCCTTTTTTTGTCACCGCCGATCGAGCATGCGCAGCTCGCAACAGACCACGCTGCGCCAAACCAGCACCGCCACTAGCTTCGCCTAACCCTACCGCACTCCCATGTCCCTTCCCCAAGAGCAGCCAGCCCCTGGACCACCCCAGAACCGCGCCGCACTACCCTCTCTGCGCCGCGCCAGAGCACGCCAGAGCGCCCTCGTCGCCAGCACGCCACAGACCGTGCACGCTGCTCCGCCTCGACCCCCTCACCCCGCTAGACACGGCCATGCATCGCCGCGCGACCCACAGTCACCAGGAGAAGCGTCGAGCACCGCCTCTGACCGTCAGAGCGCGGGAAGCTCCCGACCGTTTGCCACCGCCCCTAGCGTCGCCTTTAAGTTCTAGATGATCACCAGGAGACCGCCCACCGTCCACCTACGTCGCGCACGCCGGTAGCCCCTGTATCACCGTCACCGACGAGCTCCGCCCACAACCGTCAGTCCCTTCGTCGGGCCTATATAAGGAGGCCACCCCCACCTCAATCACCACACCATTCCACTCCCCTCTCTCCACTGATTGTTTCCCCTCTCTCGCCGGAGCTGCTCGAGCAGCTCATCGCTGGAATTCTGTCGGAGGTAGCCACTACAGAGGAGGAGACGTGGTCGTCGATTTCGTCCACCTCAGCCCCTACCACGACTTCGCCTGAGCTCGTCGTCGTCTACCAATTCGTTTGACCGCCTCGCCGCACTAGCTGGAGCCCTGGTACGTCCCCAGTAGACCCCCACCGACCGCTTAGGGTTCAGTCTCGCCGGTGATGAGTCCGTCGTCGACGATGACCGTGGACCGTAGATCTGTGTTCTAATCGTGTCGTCCAGATCGCCCCGTACCGCTTCGGGTTTTAAGTGTCACTGACAGGCGGTACCCCCTGTCAGCTGCCCTCAGCGCCGCGGAGTGTACACGGGCCGGCCCATTTAGTTTCCCGCGCTGACCCAGTTAATTCAAATAAGGTTTATTCTTTTTGGATGAAACTTAATTTTGTCCCTTAGTTCAAAAATCAATTCAGAGAGTTTTGCAAATCCAAATTGAGTGATTCCAATGTGGTTGGAAAACTAATGAAAATCTCTATCCAAGCCCGTTGGATTTAAATCATTTAGAGTTATAGATCTCTCCTAGTTAAAATAACAAGATAGAAGTTTTTGCACATTCAAACATTTTTCTAAAATAAACCATAATAGCTTTTGAGTTGATTCCAACTCCCAAAAATCACATTTAACCATACCTATCTGGATATGTAATAATATTAAGGTTTTCATGCAGTGACTTTGGACTAGTACCAAAATAATGCTATATAGGCATTTCTAGTCACTTTAAATCATTAATTATTAAACTTAAACTTATTAAAATATGATCCAACCTTTAAATCACTTTCCCATATGTTAGAATATGTGGTGATGACATGTGTCCACATGATCCCATATTTTCATTGGAGAATATTAAATCTTAGTTATTTTCAGTGAGTAGAAATTACTTTTCTCAAATAAAAAGAATGAAATTAGTTCATTAAACCTTGTGATGTTTGTGATGATACTAGATCATCAAAAGTGTGCCTTAGTGTGCTAAGTAGAATATTTAAGTATTGATTGGCGATTGTGTATTCCGTATGTATTCATAGATGGTAGTGCCGACCAAGCTTTCGAGGAGGAGGAGTTCTACCAGGATGAAGAGGAAGAAAACTTCAACCACTACACTACACAAGGCAAGCTAAAACTTGCAAGTATTATACTTATGCAAGCCTAGCACTTCAAGTAAACTGAGCAAGCTACTATTGGCAAGCTAAACCTTGCAAGCTAGATAATCTGAGCAAAGGCATTAGGCATGCTTTGGTTATACCCTTTGACTTATACCTACCCCAAGTTTTCTTACCAGCTTTACCTTGTTTTACCTTACCAAAGTTCATTACCTTGTTTATAGGTAGCATAAAAAGTATAAAACTTGAGCTATCTAGGTAGAATTAGATGTCATTCTATGGCATGAAATTGACATTAGCATCCTACTTTAGTGAACACTCTTAACTTAGTAGTTTAGAGCTAATCCAAAACTTGATCATTTTAGATGGGAATACTTGGTGAAAATGACTTGTGAAAACCTTGGAATGATGAGTCATTCTATTGAGATGTTTTGACATGTGTTGAGAAACACAAATGGTTTATGATGATGAAAATGTTGAGGCACGAGCCTTAGCCCTTTTATAAAAACTGATGGTTGGGTTCGGATGCGATACCATTCCAAATTTACCGTACAACCACAATACCTGAATTGGGTAAGGCTTAGCCGGAAGATTATATGCATTAGTATTAGTTCCCTCGCGGGAGAGATTTGAGCTAAGGCTACCTCTCAATGTTGTCCACCTATGCAGTGCCCAGGATGACAGATGGTCATGGCTGGGAGGCCAAGCTCATAGGAGAGGTGCTTATACTAGGGTGTGTAATTGAAAGGTTATGTTTGATTATCTGGATACTAAGTATGATGATTCAGGGTTATCCCTAACAGATGTATCGAATCTTGTGGTGAAAGTGTACCACCTCTGCAGAGTGTCAAACTATTCGAATAGCCGCGTCTGCGGTTATGGACAGTTGGAGTGGCCATACTGTTCTGTTGTTAGATATTTTCAAAATGACTTATGAAATGAATGATGAATCTTGACTTGACCACAACAGGGTTGTGACTATGAAACTAGCTTCCGCACTTAAGTGATTATAGAACTTTATTTTGTCTTTCTTTGTCTCTGAATTCAGCTTAGGTTTCAAACTTAACTTCACAAGTAAACTTAGAGTTAGCACTTCTTACTAGAACTATACTAATTGTTAGTGGTAGTTTGCGAGTAATTATAGAGTACTCATGGCTTTTGTCCCTGGCTATTCCTATGGCCAGACTATGAAGGAGACTACCAAGATGAAGGACAGCAGGACGGCTATGATAACTAGGACTATCTTCCATCGTCAGCATTGCCTGTGACCCTAAAGATGGACCCCACCGCTACGCTTATTATTTATTCCGCTGCTTGTTGTATTAAGACTGGATCATGAGATCCTTTATTCGTGTAAGACCTTATTATGGTTTGTAATGGATGATGTACTGTGATATCCAATCTATTATGTCTCGCAAAAATGGTAATCCTGGGATTGCGATGTATGGCATAACAGGCATCTAGGATTAAAAATATGGGTGTTGACAAGTTGGTATCAGAGCCATCCTGACCATAGGAGACCCTAGTTAGAATGGACGTCAGAACACAACTTAGTTTCAAAACCAAAGTGAGTATTTATGAAAACATATTTCCTCTCTTACCCTTGGGGATTCTTTCTCTCCAAAAAAATACATGTTCCTTCAAATTCTTACATTACTACATAAAAATTGACACACTTGATCACTTCACTAACTTTCTCATCCTTAATTCTTATAGATGGAGACTCAGTTCAGCAAGTTCTACCAGTTGGGAAATGGAGGCCAGCTGATCTTCGAGAGGGATCATGATGCACTATCGGAGTACTTGGGACGCCCTCATCCAGAGTTTCTGGGAGCTCAACTTCCTGGACCCCCAGGAGGAGATTTGCAATGGCTAGTCACCGCTGATATTCGAGGCAAGATAGAAGCACTAACGTCCAGGAGGATCCAGTTCTCCGTGAGAGAGAACAACTGGCTAGATGGATTAGCCAGGGTAACGCATGAAGCTCTCGCACGTCTGTGTGCCCTGAGTGTCAACCAAATCCAAGGAACCCGCTTTGCTCACTATGCAAGGCGTGACTTCATGGGAATGCCAATGGAGATGCCAAGTCACCCGGAGTTGAAGCGTCAAGTGGAGAACCTTGACTTCCTGCTGTACGACCGATAGATGGAATTGGACAATGCTAGGGACTTTTCCAACCACAACCTTGCCATTGTCGCCTAGAAGGCCTAGACTTTCTCACTGCTGGTCAAGGATCGTCAGTCTCTTCGCCGTCAACGTGCAAAGAAGGATCTCACCATCGACCGTCTTCGCAAGAAGGTGGCCGACCTCAAGAAGACCATCAAGGAGCAAGAAGCTCAGCTTGCAGCAAAGGAAGAAGAAGAGGAAGGTGAAGACATCCAGGGAGATATGGACTCTTACCTCAGCAACGATGATGACTATCTGGAGGAGGATGCTATGGACTCCTACACTGACGATGATGACTCTGACTTCATCGATGATGCGTAGATGCACTAGAGCACTATCGTGGGAGTGAGATGTATCGATCCCATTGTATCGTAGCTCACAGAATGGTTCTTAAAACCATCTGTTTTCCTTTGTTGTGGTGGTGTGTGTGTGTTTGTATCGTGTGCTTGTTTGGAATGAATGAAAAGAAGTTAGTTGCAAAACCTGAGTCAAACTCAAAGTTTAGCTTTTGAAACAAAAACCATGAACCTTAGAACTTTCCCTCTTACCCCTTTATCTATCTCAATATTCAGATGACTCGTGGAAACCCCGGAGGGAGCAGCTCATCACAAGACCCGATGCTGCAGATTATGCAGATGCTAGTTGCCGACCATGAAGCTAGTAGGGCAGAGCGCCAAGCTAACCTAGCAACTCTGCAGCAGATCGCTCAGATGGCCCAAAACAACCAAGGCCATGGAAATCATGATCATCAAGGATCCAAGCTGAAGAACTTCTAGAATACTAATCCCCCTATCTTTAGCAACTCAGAGAACCCACTAGATGCAGATGATTGGTTACAGACCATGGAGAATAACCTTGAAGTCGCCAGAGTTGATGCACACGAGCAAGTTCTATTTGCCACGCACTATCTGGCAGGAGATGCAAGAGCATGGTGGAACAGCACCCGCACAATGAACCACGGTCAAGTAATGACGTGGGAAGAGTTCAAGACCAAGTTTAGTCGCACCCATGTGCCGCAAGGATTAGTCACCCGAATGAGAGATGAATTCCGTGACCTGAAGCAGGGCAGAATGACTGTAGTGGAATACCGTGACAAATTCTTGTCTCTCGCCAGGTATGCCCCTGATGAGATCAACACATAAGCCAAGAAGAAGGAGAGATTCCTGAATGGACTGCATGATGAAATGCAGACGGTGTTAGTCAACATTCGTTTTGATGATCTCGAAGAGCTAGTTAACTCTGCCATCCAGATGAAAGGGAAGATCAACCAAGCCAATGACAACCGCAAGCGTAGAATGATGCACCAGAGTGGATCCAATCATGTCTAGAAGTACCATCCCAACCCGTCTGCAGGATATTCCCCGCGGAATAATCGACCCCCAATGTCTCGCCCAAGCTACCCCAACCGTTGCGGAGGCAATGTGAAGTCCGGAGGAAACAACAACAACCCCGGCAACTCCAACAACTTCAACCGTGCACCACCAAAGTCCAACAACAACAACAACAACAACAACACTACACCCAGAACTGGAAGCAATATTGTGCCTGTCGCAGCCAAGGACAAGTCCCAGATTTCTTGTTTCGAGTGTGGAGTTAAGGGTCACTACTCCAACGAGTGTCCCAAGAAGGTTGCTGCCAATGCCAGTATGAATGCCCCAGCTCAACAGCAGCGTCGTGTTCAGCCGGGAAGAAGATTCGCCCCAGGAAACCCTCACAACCGCAACGGCCATGTCTTCCACATGAATGCCGAAGAAGCCCAGGAAGCGCCAGATGTCGTGCTGGGTATGTTTTCTGTCAACTCAGTTTTAGCAAGAGTGTTGTTTGGTTCTGGAGCATCGCACTCATTTATCACCGAATAATTTGCATGCACTAGTAAGATTCAACCAACCAACCTGAAGCATGTCATGATAGTTCAAATTCCTGGTTCAACTACAAAAGCTAGAAAAATTTGCAAAGTTGTACCTATCAGAATTCATGGGATAGATTTGTATGCTAATCTAATAGTACTTGGAACCAAAGGTTTGGAAGTAGTACTAGGAATGGATTGGATGTCAAGGCATAAAGGACTGATAGACTGTGTTAAGAAAGCCATCACCATGACCAGTAGCTCTGGAGTAACAGTAGAGCATGTATCTTAAACCTTACCTCGTCAATTCAAGTGCAACAAGAGTCTAGCCCTACCCACCATTGACCAAGTCAGAGTAGTCTGTGAATACCTCGACGTATTCCCAAATGAATTGCCGGTATGCCCCTAGATCGGAATATTGAGTTTATTATCGAACTAATCCCTAGAACTGGACAGATAGCCCAGAGACCCTATAGTATGAACCCCTCAGAGTTAGTAGAGTTGAAGAAGAAGTTGGATGCTATGTTAGCCACAGGCTTGATTCAACCAAGCGCATCGCCATGGAGATCACCAGTTCTGTTCGTCGACAAGAAAGATCGAGGATCTGTTTGATCAGTTGACCGGTGCCAGCGTGTTCTCTAAGATCGATCTTAGGACTGGTTATCACCAACTTAAGATTCGTGCAACGGATTTTCCTAAGACCGCCTTTACTACCCGTTATGGAATATATGAGTATCCGGTCATGTCTTTTGGATTAACCAATGCCCCTCCTTATTTCATGAATCTCATGAATAAGATCTTTATGAATTTTCTAGACAAGTTTGTCGTTGTGTTTATTGACGATATCCTTATCTACTCCAAGTCAGAAGAAGAGCATGAGCAACATCTGAGAATCATCCTGGAAACCCTTAGAGAGCATCAGTTGTATGCCAAGTTCAGCAAATGTGAGTTTTGGCTGAAAGAAGTAGGATTCCTAGGACATATTGTGTCTACAGGAGGAGTCGCTGTTGACCCCGCCAAGATTAGAGATGTTGAAGAATGGGAAGCCCCAACCACTCAAACCCAAGTCTGTGCATTTCTCGGATTAGCGGGATATTACCGCAAGTTCGTTGAAGGATTTTCGAGCATCACAAGACCCATGACCCAATTGTTGAAGAAGGGCAAGAAGTTTGAATGGACCGACAAATGTGAAGGAAGTTTCCAAGAGCTCAAGAAGAGATTAATTTCAGCCCCAATATTGATTATGCCAGATGTCAAGAAACCGTTTGATGTGTATTGTGATGCATCCAAGATTGGTCTCGGATGTGGGTTGATGCAAGAAGGCAAAGTCATAGCATATCTGTCTCGACAACTGAAGCAGCATGAGCAAAATTACCCTACCCATGATCTAGAGCTAGCAGTTGTAGTTCTAGCGTTGAAAACATGGCGTCATTATCTTATGGGTAATCGTTGTGAGATTTACTCAGATCACAAGAGCTTGAAGTATATCTTCACTCGGAAGGAGCTGAATATGAGGCAAAGAAGATGGATAGAGTTAATCAAGGATTATGACCTTGACATTCATTATCACCCCGACAAAACCAATGTGGTAGCGGATGCTCTTTGCAGATTACCATGTAGGTTAAACACCATGATCAAGGAGAAGCAACCAAGTTTGTATGAGGAGTTGCAGCAGTTTAGAACTGAGCTAGTTAGCAAAGGATTCTTAGCTAGCATTGAACTTCAACCCACGTTGATTAGTCAAATCAAGGAAGCCCCGAAGGGAAATGAAAGTATCGACGGAATCAAACATCGTATTAGTACAGGAAAGGTACCTAGATTTACCTAAGACGAAGAAGGAGTTTTGTGGTACAAAGGACGTATCTTTGTGCTAGCAGATTCGGAATTAAAGCAAGTTATCATGCAAGAAGCTCATGATACTCTTTATTCTATCCACCCCGGAGGAACGAAGATGTATCAAGACTTGAAAGAGCAATTTTGGTGGCACAAGATGAAAAGAGAAATCGGAAGCTACATCGCCAAGTGTGATATCTGTCAGAGAGTCAAAGCGGAACATCAGAGACCCGTAGGACTGTTGCAACCATTGCAGATTCCGGAATGGAAATGGGATTCCGTCGGAATGGACTTTATCACTGGTTTACCTACTTCTAGTAGGGGAAATGACTCAATCTTGGTCATAGTTGATAGACTGTCCAAGGTATCCCATTTTATCCCCGTCAAGACTACCTACCAAAGTTCGAAGCTAGCAGAGTTGTACATTGCTAGAATTGTCTGTTTGCATGGAACCCCCAAGACCATAGTATCGGATCGAGGAACCCAATTTACCTCAAGATTTTGGCAAAAAGTCCAAGAAGGATTGGGAACCAAGTTGAACTTCAGCACAGCTTATCACCCGCAGACCGATGGACAGACTGAAAGAGTCAACCAGATTTTAGAAGATATGTTCAGAGCTTGTGTACTAGAGTACGGATCAAAATGGGAAGAATGTCTGCCTTTCGCAGAATTCTCATACAACAACAGTTACCAAGCCAGTCTGCAAATGGCCCCATTTGAGTTCTTGTACGGAAGAAAGTGTCAACCCCCTTTGAATTGGTCGCAAGTAGGAGAGAGTAAGATTTTCGGACCCGACATCCTACGAGAAGCTGAAGAGAAGGTTCACAAAGTCCGTGAGCACCTCAAGACTGCCCAATCCAGACAGAAGAGTTATGCTGACAAGAGAAGGAGAGACTTGACTTTCATTGTCAGAGATTTTGTGTATCTCAAAGTTTCACCATTAAAGGGAACCCAACGCTTTAGTCTGAAAGGAAAGTTAGCCCCCAGCTATATCGGACCCTTCAAGATTCTGAATCGCTGAGGAGAAGTATCTTATCAACTAGAAGTGCCTGAGGAGGTGTCATCCATCCACAATGTGTTCCATATCTCGTTACTTCGCAAATGCTTAGAAGTGCCAGAGAAGACCGAAGTTTTCAAGAACATCGATCATCGAGCTGTTGATATCAACCAGGATCTGACGTATCGTGAAGTGCCCATCCGTATCTTGGAGGAAGCCTATAGAACCACCAGGACCAGGAGTATCAAATTTCTCAAGATTCAATGGAGCAACCATACCGAAGAAGAAGCCACTTGGGAGCGAGAAGATTACATTAGGACAGAGTTCCCATATCTCTTTAGTTCCTAGTTTTCTTTATTAAATCTCGGGACGAGATTTTGTTTAAGGGGGGAAGGTTTGTAACATCCTAAAACTTCAATCCAAGTTAATCAAGAGCAAATCTACCCAATTTAGGGTTAACAAAAACTTTTCCATTTAAAAATATTTGAGCATTCATATGTGTGTGCATTTAAATAGGAGTTGTTTTGAAATGCCATGATTGAGTGATCCATTGGTTGTAAAATGGTTCTATGATGAATGTCACATCATCTAGATCATTCCAAAAGAAATCCCAAAGAAAACTAAATCAAAAAGAATTAAATAAGGAAATGGTCATTTGTGCCATTTTAACTAACTAGGACACTTTGGGTGTTCCCAGGACTCAAATGCCAACTGAAACAATTATGAATCTTTGCACCCCTTGCTAGTATAGGTAGTGATGTGCCAAGGACCACTTTGTGATCTTCCAAAAACATTCAAACTCTAATTTTAAATGACAGTTGAAAATTGAATCTAGTTCATATGTATAGATCACACTTTTTCAAAAACCACTCAAATGAACTCCATTTCAAAATCCCAAGCAAACCTAGATGCTTAAGCATAAGATATACCACTCCACCAAAAATCTTTCAAATATTCAAAAGTTTTCTTCTTGCGGCCATTTGGTCGAACAGGTGGCAGGCAAGATTTTTCTGCCTAACTAATATTGTTTAGTGATCAATGCCTTGTCTAGTTTTTGGGCCCATTTTGGTTCCCCTGTCCCTCCCAACTCTAACCAAACCCTCACCGGCCTACCCTTTAGCCTGGAGCAGCAGTTGCGCGCCGCCAGTTTTTGGTCACCGCCGGTCGAGCATGCGTAGCTCGCAGCAGACCACGCCGCGCCAAACCAGCACCGCCACTAGCTCCGCCCAACCCTACCGCACTCCCCTGTCCCGTCCCCGAGAGCAGCCAGCCCTTGGACCACCCTAGAACCGCTCCGCACTACCATCTCTACGTCGCACCAGAGCACGCTAGAGCGCCCTCGCCGCCAGCACGCCACAGACCGCGCCTCGACACCAGACCGCGCACGCCGCTCCGCCTCGACCCCCTCACCCCGCCATACATGGTCGTGCATCACCGTGTGACCCACAGTCCTCGGGAGCAGCGTCGAGCACTGCCTCTGTCCCTCGGAGCGCGGGAAGCTCCTGACCATTTGCCACCGCCCCTAGCGTCGCCTTTAAGTTCTAGATGATCACCATGAGACCGCCCACCATCCACCTACCTTGCCCATGCCGGTAGCCCCCTGTATCACCGTCACCGACGAGCTCCACCCACAACCGTCGGTCCCCTCGTCGGGCCTATATAAGGAGGCCACCCCCAGCCTCGATCACCACACCATTCCACTCCCCTATCTCCACTGATTGTTTCCCCTCTCTCGTCGGAGACGCTCGAGCAGCCCATCGCCGGAATTCCGTCGGAGGTAGCCGCTGCAGAGGAGGAGATGTGGTCGTCGATTTTGTCCACCTCAGCCCCTGCCGCGACTTCGCCTGAGCTCACCGTCGTCTACCAGTTCGTTTGCCCGCCTCGCCTCACTAGCTGGAACCCTGGTACGTCCCCAGTAGACCCCCACCGACCGCTTAGGGTTCAGTCTCGCCGGCGACGAGTCCGTCGTCGACGACGACCGTGGACCGTAGATCCGTGTTCTAATCATGTGGTCTTGATTGCCCTGTACCGCTTCGGGTTTTAAGTGTCACTGACAGGCGGGACCCCCTGTCAGCAGCCCTCAACGCCGCAGAGTGTACACGGGCCGGCCCATTTAGTTTCCCGCGCTGACCCAGTTAATTCAAATAAGGTTTATTCTTTTTAGATAAAACTTAATTTTGTCCCTTAGTTCAAAAATCAATTCAGAGAGTTTTACAAATCCAAATTGAGTGATTCCAATGTTGTTGGAAAGCTAATGAAAATCTATATCCAAGCCCGATGGATTTAAATCATTTAGAGTTATAGATCTCTCCTAGTAAAAACAACAAGACAGAACCGTTTGCACATTCAAACATTTTCTAAAATAAACCATAATAGCTTTTCAGTTGATTCCAACTCTCAAAAATCACATTTAACCATACCTATCTGAATATGTAATAATATTAAGGTTTGCATGCATCGACTTCGGACTAGTACCAAAATAATGCTATATAGGCATTTCTTGTCACTTTAAATCATTAATTATTAAACTTAAACTTATTAAAATATGATCCAACCTTTAAATCACTTTCCCATATGTTAGAATATGTGGTGATGACATGTGTCCACATGATCCCATATTTTAATTGGAGAAGATTAAATCTTAATTATTTTCAGTGAGTAGAAATTACTTTTCTTAAATAAAAAAATGAAATTAGTTCATTAAACCTTGTGATGTTTGTGATGATACTAGATCATCAAAAGTGTGCCTTAGTGTGCTAAGTAGAATAGTTAAGTATTGTTTGGTGATTGTGTATTCCGTCTGTATTCATAGACGGTAGTGCTGACCAAGCTTTCGAGGAGGAGGAGTTCTACCAGGATGAAGAGGAAGAAAACTTCAACCACTACACTACACAAGGCAACCTAACACTTGCAAGTATTATACTTATGAAAGCCTAGCACTTCAAGTAAACTGAGCAAGCTACTATTGGCAAGCTAAACCTTGCAAGCTAGATAATCTGAGCAAAGGCATTAGGCATGCTTTGGTTATACCCTTTGACTTATACCTACCCCAAGTTTTCTTACCAGCTTTACCTTGTTTTACCTTACCAAAGTCCTTTAACTTGTTTATAGGTAGCATAAAAAGTATAAAACTTGACCTATCTAGGTAGACTTAGATGTCATTCTATGGCATGAAATTGAGATTAGCATCCTACCTTAGTGAACACTCTTAACTTAGTAGTTTAGAGCTAATCCAAAACTTGATCACTTTAGATGGGAATACTTGGTGAAAATGACTTGTGAAAACCTTGGAATGATGAGTCATTCTATTGAGATGTTTTGACATGTGTTGAGAAACACAAATGGTTTATGATGATGAAAATGTTGAGGCATGAGCCTGAGCCCTTTTATAAAAACTGATGGTTGGGTTCGGATGCGATATCATTCCAAATTTACCGTACAACCACAATACCTGAATTGGGTAAGGCTTAGCCGGAAGTTTATATGCATTAGTATTAGTTCCCTCGCGGGAGAGGTTTGAGCTGAGGCTACCTCTCAATGTTGTCCACCTATGCAGTGCCCAGGATGACAGATGGTCATGGCTGAGAGGCCAAGCTCATAGGAGAGGTGCTTATACTAGGGTGTGTAATTGAAAGGTTATGTTTGCTTATCTGGATACTAAGTATGATGATTCAGGGTTATCCCTAATAGATGTATCGGATCTTGTGGTGAAAGTGTACCACCTCTGCAGAGTGTCAAACTATTCGAATAGCCGCGTCCGCGGTTATGGACAGTTGGAGTGGCCATAATGTTCCGTTGTCAGATATTTTCAAAATGACTTATGAAATGAATGATGAATTTGGACTTGACCAAAACAGGGTTGTGACTATGAAACTAGCTTCCGAACTTAAGTGATTATAGAACTTTATTTTATCTTTCTCTCTCTGAATTCAGCTTAGGTTTCAAACTTAACTTCACAAGTAAACTTAGAGTTAGCACTTCTTACTAGAACTATCCTAATTGTTAGTGGTAGTTTACGAGTACTTAAAGAGTACTCATGGCTTTTGTCCCTGGCTATTCCTATGGCCAGACTTTGAAGGAGACTACCAAGATGAAGGACAGCAGGACGACTATGATAACTAGGACTATCTTCCATCGCCGGCATTGCCTGTGACCCTGAAGATGGACCCCACCGCTACGCTTATTATTTATTTTGCTGCTTGTTGTATTAAGACTGGATCATGAGATCCTTTATTCGTGTAAGACCTTATTATGATTTGTAATGGATGATGTACTGTGATATCCAATCTGTTATGTCTCGCAAAAATGGTAATCCTGGGATTGCGATGTATGACATAACAGGCATCTGGGATTAAAAATTCGGGTGTTACCACTCTCTAACGGTGCGCTCGTGATTATAATCGACATGGCGCTTCCAAGACGCACATAGAAAGTGAGAACAAGCGAGATGAAACTGTAACTACCTCGGTGAATTATGCTCTTAGTTACATGCCTGGATGAACGAAAGTGGTTAAAATAGTACGGTGGGGCCCAGGGCCACTCACGGTAGACCTTTCGGCCGTCCTAACCACTTTCAGACATCGGGACAAGAACGAGCGGCGTAATCGGCAGGCGAAGGGATCAACTACATACACAAATGAGTATGTATGCGAGCCACATATAACAGTCCTCAGAGCCATTCCATCTAAAAGAAATAGAAATATTGCAACGCCATACGGCAAGATTCAAATATCCTAGATAGAGATAATAATTTAGGATAGCTCCTCATACAACAAACATCAGAGTATCAGGCGGAAGCGGAACACAAGATCCGAGTACGGATAAGAAGCAAATCGGCATAAGATGCCCCATAAATAAACACATCCTGCCCACAGATCTCACGGATCCCCGTTCCCAGAATCTCTACACCGAATGATCGTTGCCAACCTCATCTGTCTCTTCCACCTAGTATCCGTCTTGCGGGTACACCTGTTCATCTGAATCAAACAATTTATCGTGTGAGACCCTAGGGGTACTCAGCAAGTCTTAATGCCACTATAGGGGACACAACCTGGGGTGACGCAATTGCAGCAAAAGATAATACCTAACAATTCTACAGAAACTCGCTAACCTTCTGCCTAACCAATGATAGACGGAAGTCCGTGAATTAAGGACACAGTTATAACAGTAGAATTAACAGATCCATCCTCCTCCTCGCTTACCAACAAGGAAGCGGACGAACAACCCCCATCATCCGTTGGCAGTTTTATTAACCATTCCATGAGTATTGCACTATTTACTAGTCAAGTACTTAGTCAATTTAAAAGCGGTACTTTAGTTATACTTGTCTATGATCGAGAAACTGTGCTCCAAGTCGTCCATAACCGCGGACACGGCTTTTAGAAAGATTTACCCTGCAGGGGTGCACGAATAGCAACACACACTCGGTCAACCTCGGAAAAACCAAATCAAAACCCGACGAGGCATTCACGCAAAGCAATCACAGGATTCAGAAATATTTCAGGGGGCCACCCCATTAAGCTACCTGCAACGAATTTGGCCGGCTCCGAGATGGACCCAAGGTTTGTGTGGACGGCGGTAAACGACTGGGAACCCGAAAATGTGACTGGGCTTGTCGATACAGCGAAAACGTGTCACGATCCAAAACAGTACAGGTGCTCCTCGCACAATCTTAAATAAAGCAGTAACATGGCATAAGTACAGGATAGTAATAAAGCCCCAAACTAATTGTGGCCCCAAGAAATAAGAATGAATCAAGCTCTGGCTCAGGGGGGTCCATAAGGCCTCCCGGATGTGGATAGTGCGAATAGTCAAGGAACAGGAATCAAGTACCCGGGGTCCTACGGGACACAAGTGAGCATGAAAAACCAAATAGCAGATATTGCTCACCGGTGCCTCTTTCATTAGTTATCCCATTACTACTCAGGTTAAGTTGTTTAGGTACCTCGTTTTTCATCAGACACTCACATACCCTACACATGTTTTGCTACGACTTGCATGGCTCAAACAACTCCTGTAGTAATGGCTCATGGGATGGAGGAACAAGCTTTGGTGGGGTTTAATAGCAAAGGCTATGCAGTACTTGGGATTCAATTTAATGCAATCGTGACTCAATGATGCAAGAATAAGAGAGAGGCAATAGGTACTGTATGTATGCAAGCATGTGGTAGTGCTTGCCTAGCAACTCAGTTGAAGCGAGAGATGGATCTGGGTAGTACTCCTGTGATTCCTGATATTTCTCCTGCTGGGCGTCTATTAGACGAAGAACCAAACAAACAAGGGCCAACATAAATAAAGTGCACAAGCATATGAATTAAAATGCAACAAACAAACAAGCATGCCATGATGAATGATGCACAATTTACATGGCATTAAAGTAGCATGGCAAGGGTGAGGTGGGGATACAAGAAATAAAGCTTTTTGTTATTTATTTAACCAAGTTTTATTGTCATAAACAGTTCAGATTTTTAATAATGCCATGATGCATGCTTCAATTCGGGGACTGCATAGATAGAACGGGCTCGTCGCGCTGATCGATTTAGACATATTATTTGCCCAATTTGGAGTTGTAGAATTAAAGTTATTAATTAATTAAGGAAAAGGGCATTTTATTGTAATTTTAATCATCTCGAAATTTTAAAGTGTTCAAACATTATTTTGAATGGCATATTTTAATTCCTCACATTTTTCTGATTCCAAAACATATATTATTTGTATTATTTGGATTTATATTTGAAAAGTTATTTAAATCTGATTTGAATTTGAATTTAAATCAATTTTGGAAAAGGTTTAATTAAAACAGACAGCCAGAAAAACTTTTGTCACCTAGGAAAATCTAGCCACAGCCACTGATGGGTGGGACCAAACGGACTGGGCCACGCGCTGAGGAAAAACCTTTTTCCACCGGGCTCGGGCTAGCCCACGCGGTTGACAAGCGGGACCAGCGGCTACGGCCCACGTGCCAGTGGTGGGGATTGCAGCGACTGACAGGTGGGGCAAGCTGGACCGCGGGTTGAGGGTAAGGTTTTCGGGGTGCCTTTTCGTTGAACTGCCACTGCGGCTGACAGGTGGAGTTGCGAGGGGGTGCGGGTTGACCAGAGAAAAATCAGAGGGGGCTATCTGCAAAAAGGCGCCGCGTACTGTGGATCTTCTCCACCGTCTGGCGGCAGGTCTGCGCGCGGCGCGGAGCGGGGGCTCGAACCCGGGACCTGGTGTGCGCGCTTAGGGGCGGAACCAGTGCGGCGGGGCTAGGGGAGTTGTCAGGAAGGGGGTTGGGGCCTAGCTAAAGCTCGATGCGGCGCGGGGAGGTTGCAGACAACAGCGAGCGGCGGCGCACTGAAGGCGTTCGACGAAAAGAGCGGCGGCACTAGACGGTGACGGCGAAGCGGAGGATGTCAGGGCGGTCGAGGGGCTCACCGCGGGTTGGTTGGTGTGGTCGGATCAGGCCGGAGTGCAGAGGATCGACGATGAGGCTGGCGGCCGGAGTTCTAGGGTTTGCGTCGGGCGGCGCTGGTTCTGGCGGCTCTGGTGCTGCTCTTCCTCGCTGGCGCGTCCAGGGCGACGCAGGAGATGATCCTCGGCCTCCTCGACCACTACCACGTCGCGCTAGCCGGCTGGATCAAAGAAGTGGCGGTGCAACTGGCGGTGAGCGGCGGCAGGGTCTGGCGACGAAGAAGAAGAAGGAGAGGAGAGGTAGGGGCTCTGGGCGGATCTGGGCGCTGCCAGGAGGCGTGGGGGATGAGGACAACGCGAGGAGGAGAGAGGGGTAGTGTGTGGGCACGGCAGAGATAAAGGTGGTTTCGGCCACCTTTGTCTCTCCTCCTCACGTGCTGGCTTGGGCTGGGGAAGGTAGGGCTTGGAGGGAGGCTGCAGGTGGACCAGGGTGAGGGGAAGGAGGCCGGTGGAGCCAGCTGGCCGCGAGAGAGAGAGATCAGAGAGGGATCGGGGTAGCTCGGGCTAGGTTAGATGGGGTAGTCTCGGTTAGGGTTAGATGGGGTAGAGAGAGAGGTAGCTACGGTGGGCCATGCATGGCAAGGAGAGGCCCTTGGCATGGTGTGAGGGAGGAGATGAGAGAGAGGTGGTAGAGGTTAGGGTTTTAGATTAGATCTAGGTTTAGATAGGATTAGATGCTAACTAGGGCTAGGGTTTTTAATTAGTGGTGTAGGTTTTTATTCTTGTTTAAAGGAACAACCCAAGAGGATCTAGTGAATGCTTTGGAACTAACATGAGATGAGGTGGAAGAGAATTCCAAGAAAAGAGAAAAAAAGGGATCATGGGAGAAGGCCTCATTTGCATAATGGATGGAAAAGAATAAAATAAAAGAAAAAGATGTGGATGAGAATATGGGGATGGTGGAATGGATGGAGATGGTCCGCAAAGAAAATATCCATTGAAATAAAGGAAAAACTAATGGGATAAGAGGGGGTGGTATTTTTGCATGGCCCATGCAAAATATTTAATGCCATGTTTTATTTTGTGAAAACAATAATAATATTATGGCATTATTCTTATGCATTTCCAAGAAGTGGAATAAAATCCAAGCAAAAGAATTTAAAGGATTTGATCCACCCCAAACCACATGAGCTAGAATAAAATATCAAAAGAAAAAGAAGTACAAGCTCATGGATTAATGGGATGGTGGAATTATAAGGTGGTGAAAATAAAAGATAATAGAGGTGAATAAAAGATATGCCCCCAACTCAACTTGGGCATTTAAACAATATATCAATAACCAAATACAATATCAAGAGGAAAATACAATTAATAATGCATATGAGAGAAAAACCAAAAGAAGAGGTGTTTTATATGATGCTCAAATGCAAGGTGGCATGATGACATGAGCATGATATAGTTATGATGCAACAATTATATATAGGAAGTAGCCAATATCTTACTGGACCAAGTAGCATTACAATTGTTAGACAATTGGGATGCTACAACTCTCCCCCACTAAACAGGAATCTCGCCCCGAGATTCTAGGAAGAAGAAGAAGACTCAAAGAGGGTAGGATACTTGGCACGGAGCTCATCTTCACGTTATCAGGTGGCTTCATCAATGGAATGGTGCGACCACTGCACCTTGCAGAACTTGATGGACTTGTTGCGAGTCCTTCTTTCTGCGACTTCAAGAATTTTTGTGGGGTGTTCCTGATAAGAAAGGTCTTCTTGGAGATTGATGAGTTCATGGTCCACGGTCCTGCCGGGATCCTTGAAGCACTTCTTGAGTTGAGAGATGTGGAAAACATCATGGACTTTGAGTTGTTCAGGGAGCTCAAGAGCATAAGCAACTTCTCCTCTTCTTCCACGAATTTTGAAAGGGCCGATGTATCTAGGAGCCAGCTTTCCTTTGATACCAAAACGGTGTGTGCCTCTCATGGGAGTGACACGAAGGTAAACGAGATCACCAGGGACATACTCCATGTCCGTGTGCTTTCTGTCATAATTGCTCTTCTGGCGACTTTGAGCAATCTTCAGATTTTCAAGAATGATGTGAACTTTCTCCTCCGCTTGAGTTACAATGTCGGGGCCAAACAATATTCTTTCACCTGCGCCCGACCAACCAATCGGAGTGCACTTGCGACCATAGAGAGCCTCAAATGGTGCCATCTTTAGACTTTTCTGGAAGCTGTTGTTGTAAGAGAATTCAGCATAAGGAAGACATTCTTCCCACTTCATGCCGAAAGAGATAACGCAAGCACGGAGCATATCTTCTAGAATCTGATTGATCCTTTCAACTTGTCCTTGCGACTGAGGATGGTAAGTTGTGCTGAAGTTTAGTTTTGTTTCCAAAGCATTTTGGAAACTTCCCTAGAACTTGGAAGTGAAGATGCTTCCACGGTCTGAACTGATCTCAAGAGGAACTCCATACAGAGAGACAATTCTGTTGATATAGAGCTTAGCCAACTGAATTGCAGAAATTGTTTCCTTGACTGGAAAGAAATGAGCTACTTTGGAAAGCCTGTCAATGACAACAAAGATTGCATTGTTGCCCTTCTGCGACCTTGGAAAACCAGTGATGAAGTCTATCTCTACTTTCTCCCATTTCCATTCCGGAGGCTTCAATGGCTGTAGAAGACCAGAAGGTTTCTGATGGACAGCTTTAACTCTGCGACAAACATCACACTCCGAGACATACTTGGCACAATATCGTTTCAAACCAGGCCACCAATATTGTGTTTTCAAGTCCATGTACATCTTAGTGCTGCCAGGGTGGATAGAAAGAACAGAATCATGCGCCTCCTTGAGAACTTGCTCTCTTAAACCCGGGTAGTTCGGAACAAACATCCGGTGTTCAAAGAAAAGAGTGCCTTGATCGTCAACGTGGAAAGACTCATACTTCGGAAGTTGAATGTTGGAGATGATCTTTTTAGTGTAAGGATCCCCAAGTTGAATGGAACAGACCTTTTCTTCCAAGAGAGGTGTTGCTAGAAGGTTTAGAAGATACCCTTGATCCACAATTTCAAGGTTGAGCTTGCGGAATTCCTCGCACAAGAGAGGCTGTTGTTCTTCCACCATGAGATTGTTGACATAAGCTTTTCGACTGAGAGCATCGGCCATGACATTGGCTTTGCCCGGGGTGTAGTTGATGGTCAAATCGAAATCATTGATTGTTTCAATCCACCTCCTCTGACGAAGGTTGAGATCAGGTTGTGTGAAGATATACTTCAGACTCTTGTGATCAGAAAAGATCTCACAACGGTTTCCCAGCAAGTAATGCCTCCATGCTTTCAAAGCAAAGACAACTGCTGCGAGTTCGAGGTCATGTATAGGATAGTTGATCTCATGCGTCTTCAACTGTCGAGAGGCATAAGCAACAACTTGTTTTTCTTGCATAAGGACCGCACCCAATCCTTGCAATGAGGCATCACAGAATATTTGGAAAGGCTTTGATGTATCTGGAGGAACCAAGACTGGTGTGGAAGTGAGCTTCTCTTTGAGTGTTTCAAAGCTTGCTTGACATGCAGGAGTCCAAAGATATTTCTTGCCTTTCTTGAGGAGATCGGTAAGAGGCTTCGCAATATTTGAGAAATTTTGAACAAAGCGACAGCAGTAACTGGCCAAACCAAGGAAACTTCGGACTTCTTTGACATTTATGGGTGGAAGCCAGTCCATAATTGTCTTAATAGTTTCTGGGTTAATGGCAATGCCCTTGGCAGAGATGACGTGACCAAGGTAGGTGACTTGAGGGAGCCAAAACTCACAGTTGGAGAACTTTGCATATAGGCGGTTCTCACGAAGCTTGTTTAGGACACACCGAAGGTGTTCTTCATGTTCTTCTTTTGACTTAGAATAGACTAGAATGTCATCCATATAGACCACAACGAACTTATCAAGATACTCCATGAAAACCGAGTTCATAAGCCTTGAGAAAGTGGCAGGTGCATTGGTGAGATCGAAAGACATGACCGTGTACTCATACAGGCCATAGCGGGTGGTGAAAGCTGTTTTGGGAACATCTTCCTTGCGAATCTTGATTTGATGGTAACCACTTCTCAAATCAAGCTTAGAGAATACCACAGCTCCAGCTAGCTGATCGAAGAGATCATTAATCCGCGGAAGGGGATATTTATTCTTGATGGTTTTAGCATTGAGTGCCCGATAGTCAGCACAAAGTCTATCAGTCTTGTCTCGCTTCTTCACAAAGATGGTTGGACTACCCCAAGAAGAAGTATTGTGCTGAATGAAACCCAACTTCTCTTGTTCATCCAACTGACGCTTAAGTTCAGCCAACTCAGCAGGACCCATTTTATAAGGCCGCTTGGAAATAGGAGCGGTACCAGGTTCAAGTTCAATGACAAACTCAACCTCACGATACGGAGGCATACCTGGCAACTCTTCAGGAAAGACATCTGGAAATTCACAGACTACAGGAACACTCTGAATACCTTCCATAGCATCATCATTCAGAGCCGCCAAAGAATAAAGCTGAATTGCAGGAGTCAGACTTGGAGAATAGACTATATGGCCTTCAGGAATTTTCAGAGAAACCAAACGTTCAGCACAATCAATCACAGCTGCATTTGCTGTCAACCAATCCATGCCCAAGATAACATCAATATCAGAATTGCCCAGAATAATTAAGGAAGCCGGAAACGAAGAACCACCAATCTCAATTTGAATGTTATGGCTAATATGAGCAGCCCTCATGTTTGACCCAGGAGATTGTACCACAAGACAATGCAATAAAGGAACCATAGCCAGATCTTGCTCATGCGCAAACTTGTGAGAAACAAAAGAATGCGAAGCACCAGAATCAAACAAAACTCGTGCAGGAACTGAGTTAACAGGAAGCATACCCATGACAACTCCAGGAGCATGCTCAGATTGAGCGGCATTGACACAGTTGGCACGAGCAACCGTAGACCCAGGCTTGGTGTTGATGTTGAGAGCCCGAGGTGGAGGTGCACGAATCATAGGAGCACTTGCCGCAGGTCTTGGAGGTGGTGGTGGAAGAGCTTTGTTGTTCATTGGACAATTCCAGTGTTGATGCCTAGTGTTTCCACAAGTATAGCAAGCACCAGGTGGACGTGGAGCAACGTAGCCAGGGACTCCGCCAGGCGCTCCAGGGTAGTTGTGGTTGTAGCCCCTGGGAGCCGCAGTGAAGGAGTTTGGTGGCCTTGGTGCGTAGCTTGACGGTCTTGGTGGAACAGGGAGCGACGGTGGGGTGTTAGGAACCCAGACACGACACTTAGAAGGAGCTGTCATAGCAGAAGAGCTTGCTGTATCACGGCTGTGTTTCTTTGACTCCTCAAACACTTGCCTACTTGCTTCTTCCTGGAGAGCTGTGTTGAAGTTCCAGAAAAGATGCCGGCCTTGCATGAGTGATTGCATATTTGATGGAAGCATTGAGGCCTTGCCGAAACCTCTTTTGCTTCTTCTTGTCATCAGAGATCTCATCGCCACCATAACGAGACAGGTTCATGAAGTTTCTGATGTAGGTGTTGACATTGTCAGTGCCCTGCTTGAGGTTGAGAAACACTTCCTTCATCCTTTCCATGACAATTTCTGACAGATATTGCTCTTTGAAAGCAGCAGTGAACCGCTCCCAAGTAGGCTGAAAACCAGAAAGATCTGCCTTGAGGTAATTTTCCCACCAGAGAGCTGCATCTCCCTTTAGAAGGTGAGTGGCACATTTGACCCATTCTTGCTCGGGAACATCCGCAGTCATCAGCAACCTTGACACTTCACGAAGCCAATCATCCGCATCAAGTGGCTGATCAGACACCTCAAATTGGCGTGGGTTGAACTTGAGAAAACTCTTGATGTCTCCTCGCTTGGGAGGTGGAGGTAGCGGAACAAACTCATTCCTCCTCACGCTTTCCTCGAAGCGCTGCTGGTTCTGCTGCATAGTTCCCAAAGCATTTGCAATACTTGCCAAATCAGCCCCAAGTTCAGGTGGTATGTCCTCCTCAGAATGGCGTGGTGGTGCCATCCTGTGATTGATATAAAACACAAGTCAGTACTATAATGGAGAATGATAATAATCCAAAATAGTACCAAAATGGAATTAATCAAGATTAAAGAATGCAATTCACTGAGATGATATTAAAATATCAACAAAGTTCAAGGCAACTAGAAGATATTAAGCATAACACACACGACTGAACAAGGAGTGTGGTACACAACTAACAAAGAAAAATTTCCGCAAATTTCGGCATTAAAATACCGCTATATGCGCAAAACCGCTTCACGAATCAAGATTAGTAACTCTACTAGTTCAATATACAAAAGCAAATGATACAAGTAGTGGTATGGTCGCGACTCCATCCCGCACTCAAATCATTACTCCGCACATGAATCAGTAAAACACATATCCCAACACCTTCTTCTTAAGATGAACCTAAAGATTGGTAACTACGAAAAGAACACCCCAACAAGATAACGTCGGATAACAAAGAATAAGATAGATCGCATCGGTGTACAACGAATCAGAATAGATCGTGTCGGTTTACAAAGACCTGTCGATATGGAATATACCAACAGTTGATGACCAAAAGGCAGATAGCGATAACATTTAGATGCAACAGATAGACAAGGAATTCACACACACACACACAACCTATGGTACTACGGAACCCAGAACATGTGAATCCTAGTTTGAATTTTAAGAAGAGGATTGAAAATGTTACACTTCCTTACCAGAAAAGGGTGGGTGGGTGGGTAAGAAGAAAAATGGAAGCAGTCCTACTCTCACGTTTGTTTTTCCCTAGTATACATAACTACCAAAATATTTGCTAGACTGACAACGACCATTTTGGCTGAGACCCTGAAGGGCGGGATGGCTCTGATACCAATTGTAACTAACTCGGTGAATTACGCTCTTAGTAACATGCCTGGATGAACGAAAGTGGTTAAAATAGTACGGTGGGGCCCAGGGCCACTCACGGTAGACCTTTCGGCCGTCCTAACCACTTTCAGACATCGGGACAAGAACGAGCGGCGTAATCGGCAGGCGAAGGGATCAACTACATACACAAATGAGTATGTATGCAAGCCACATACAACAGTCCTCAGAGCCATTCCATCTAAAAGAAATAGAAATATTGCAACGCCATACGGCAAGATTCAAATATCCTAGATAGAGATAATAATTTAGGATAGCTCCTCATACAACAAACATCAGAGTATCAGGCGGAAGCGGAAAACAAGATCCGAGTACGGATAAGAAGCAAATCGGCATAAGATGCCCCATAAATAAACACATCCCGCCCATAGATCTCACGGATCCCCATTCCCGGAATCTCTACACCGAATGATCGTTGCCAACATCATCTGTCTCTTCCACCCAGTATCCGTCTTGCGGGTACACCTGTTCATCTGAATCAAACAATTTATCATGTGAGACCCTAGGGGTACTCAGCAAGTCTTAATGCCACTATAGGGGACACAACCTGGGGTGACGCAATTGCAGCAAAAGATAATACCTAACAATTCTATAGAAACTCGCTAACCTTCCGCCTAACCAATGATAGACGGAAGTCCGTGAATTAAGGACACAGTTATAACAGTAGAATTAACAGATCCATCCTCCTCCTCGCTTACCAACGAGGAAGCGGACGAACAACCCCCCATCATCCGTTGGCAGTTTTATTAACCATTCCATGAGTATTGCACTATTTACTAGTCAAGTACTTAGTCAATTTAAAAGCAGTACTTTAGTTATACTTGTCTATGATCGAGAAACTGTGCTCCAAGTCGTCCATAACCGTGGACACGGCTTTCAGAAAGATTTACCCTGCAGGGGTGCACGAATAGCAACACACACTCGGTCAACCTCGGAAAAACCAAATCAAAACCCGACGAGGCATTCACGACAAAGCAATCACAGGATTCAGAAATATTTCAGGGGGGCACCCCATTAAGCTACCTGCAACGAAGTTGGCCAGCTCCGAGACGGACCCAAGGTTTGTGTGGACGGCGGTAAACGACTGGGAACCCGAAAATGTGACTGGGCTTGTCGATACAGCGAAAACGTGTCACGATCCAAAACAGTACAGGTGCTCCTCGCACAATCTTAAATAAAGCAGTAACATGGCATAAGTACAGGATAGTAATAAAGCCCCAAACTAATTGTGGCCCCAAGAAATAAGAATGAATCAAGCTCTGGCTCAGGGGGGTCCATAAGGCCTCCCGGATGTGGATAGTGCGAATAGTCAAGGAACAGGAATCAAGTACTCGGGGTCCTACGGGACACAAGTGAGCATGAAAAACCAAATAGCAGATATTGCTCACCGGTGCCTCTTTCATTAGTTATCCCATTACTACTCAGGTTAAGTTGTTTAGGTACCTCGTTTTTCATCAGACACTCACATACACTACACATGTTTTGCTACGACTCGCATGGCTCAAACAACTCCTGTAGTAATGGCTCATGGGATGGAGGAACAAGCTTTGGTGGGGTTTAATAGCAAAGGCTATGCAGTACTTGGGATTCAATTTAATGCAATCGCGACTCAATGATGCAAGAATAAGAGAGAGGCAATAGGTACTATATGTATGCAAGCATGTGGTAGTGCTTGCCTAGCAACTCAGTTGAAGCGAGAGATGGATCTGGGTAGTACTCCTGTGATTCCTGATATTTCTCCTGCTGGGCGTCTATTAGACGAAGAACCAAACAAACAAGGGCCAACATAAATAAAGTGCACAAGCATATGAATTAAAATGCGAAAAACAAACAAGCATGCCATGATGAATGATGCACAATTTACATGGCATTAAAGTAGCATGGCAAGGGTGAGGTGGGGATACAAGAAATAAAGCTTTTTGTTATTTATTTAACCAAGTTTTATTGTCATAAACAGTTCAGATTTTTAATAATGCCATGATGCATGCTTCAATTCAGAACAAGGACTGCATAGATAGAACGGGCTCGTCGCGCTGATCGATTTAGACATATTATTTGCCCAATTTGGAGTTGTAGAATTAAAGTTATTAATTAATTAAGGAAAATGGCATTTTATTGTAATTTTAATCATCTCGAAATTTTAAAGTGTTCAAACATTATTTTGAATGGCATATTTGAATTCCTCACATTTTTCTGATTCCAAAACATATATTATTTGTATTATTTGGATTTATATTTGAAAAGTTATTTAAATCTGATTTGAATTTGAATTTAAATCAATTTTGGAAAAGGTTTAATTAAAATAGACAGCCAGAAAAACTTTTGTCACCTAGGAAAATCTAGCCACAGCCACTGATGGGTGGGACCAAACGGACTGGGCCACGCGCTGAGGAAAAACCTTTTTCCACCGGGCTCGGGCTAGCCCACGCGGTTGACAAGAGGGACCAGCGGCTACGGCCCACGTGCCAGTGGTGGGGATTGCAGCGACTGACAGGTGGGGCAAGCTGGACCGCGGGTTGAGGGTAAGGTTTTCGGGGTGCCTTTTCGTTGAACTGCCACTGCGGCTGACAGGTGGAGTTGCGAGGGGGTGCGGGTTGACCAGAGAAAAATCAGAGGGGGCTATCTACAAAAAGGTGCCGCGTACTGTGGATCTTCTCCACCGTCTGGCGGCAGGTCTGCGCGCGGCGCGGAGCGGGGGCTCGAACCCGGGACCTGGCGTGCGCGCTTAGGGGCGGAACCAGTGCGGCGGGGCTAGGGGAGTTGTCAGGAAGGGGGTTGGGGCCTAGCTAAAGCTCGATGTGGCGCGGGGAGGTTGCAGACAACAGCGAGCGGCGGCGCACTGAAGGCGTTCGACGAAAAGAGCGGCGGCGCTAGACGGTGACGGCGAAGCGGAGGATGTCAGGGCGGTCGAGGGGCTCACCGCGGGTTGGTTGGTGTGGTCGGATCGGGCCGGAGTGCAGAGGATCGACGATGAGGCTGGCGGCCGGAGTTCTAGGGTTTGCGTCGGGCGGCGCTGGTTCTGGCGGCTCTAGTGCTGCTCTTCCTCGCTGGCGCGTCCAGGGCGATGCAGGAGATGATCCTCGACCTCCTCGACCACTACCACGTCGCGCTAGCCGGCTGGATCAAAGAAGTGGCGGTGCAACTGGCGGTGAGCGGCGGCAGGGTCTGGCGACGAAGAAGAAGAAGGAGAGGAGAGGTAGGGGCTCTGGGCGGATCTGGGCGCTGCCAGGAGGCGTGGGGGATGAGGACAACACGAGGGGGAGAGAGGGGTAGTGTGTGGGCACGGCAGAGATAAAGGTGGTTTCGGCCACCTTTGTCTCTCCTCCTCACGTGCTGGCTCGGGCTGGGGAAGGTAGGGCTTGGAGGGAGGCTGCAGGTGGACCAGGGTGAGGGGAAGGAGGCCGGTGGAGCCAGCTGGCCGCGAGAGAGAGAGATCAGAGAGGGATCGGGGTAGCTCGGGCTAGGTTAGATGGGGTAGTCTCGGTTAGGGTTAGATGGGGTAGAGAGAGAGGTAGCTGGGGTGGGCCATGCATGGCAGGGAGAGGCCCTTGGCATGGTGTGAGGGAGGAGATGAGAGAGAGGTGGTAGAGGTTAGGGTTGTAGATTAGATCTAGGTTTAGATAGGATTAGATGCTAACTAGGGCTAGGGTTTTTAATTAGTGGTGTAGGTTTTTATTCTTGTTTAAAGGAACAACCCAAGAGGAGCTAGTGAATGCTTTGGAACTAACATGAGATGAGGTGGAAGAGAATTCCAAGAAAAGAGAAAAAAAAAGGATCATGGGAGAAGGCCTCATTTGCATAATGGATGGAAAAAAATAAAAGAAAAGAAAAAGATGTGGATGAGAATATGGGGATGGTGGAATGGATGGAGCTGGTCCACAAAGAAAATATCCATTGAAATAAAGGAAAAACTAATGGGATAAGAGGGGGTGGTATTTTTGCATGGCCCATGCAAAATATTTAATGCCATGTTTTATTTTGTGAAAACAATAATAATATTATGGCATTATTCTTATGCATTTCCAAGAAGTGGAATAAAATCCAAGCAAAAGAATTTAAAGGATTTGATCCACCCCAAACCACATGAGCTAGAATAAAATATCAAAAGAAAAAGAAGTACAAGCTCATGGATTAATGGGATGGTGGAATTATAAGGTGGTGAAAAGAAAATATAATAGAGGTGAATAAAAGATATGCCCCCAACTCAACTTGGGCATTTAAACAATATATCAATAACCAAATACAATATCAAGAGGCAAATACAATTAATAATGCATATGAGAGAAAAACCAAAAGAAGAGGTGTTTTATATGATGCTCAAATGCAAGGTGGCATGATGACATGAGCATGATATAGTTATGATGCAACAATTATATATAGGAAGTAGCCAATATCTTACTGGACCAAGTAGCATTACAATTGTTAGACAATTGGGATGCTACGGAAACAACAATAGACTTTCGCATGTGCAATCACAATTCCTTAGGGAGACCTTGAAGGCTCGGCCTCCGTGTTGGACACCATCCGAAGTGGTTCCTCCAGACTCGACCACTTGGTAAACGAGCTCGTCATTATTAAAAATCGTGGCAACTTGGGAGTCCGCCTTCCATGACTGAAATGTCATCCAATTGTCAACCCTGGGTGGGTATTTGTACTTGTACTCGTTTTTGTTCTGTCCCGCAATTTGCTTATCCGTTTCAAGTCAGTAGTTCAAACAATAACCATTCAACTTGTCGAATGTGTATCGAACTATTGCAGTGACGGGCAATGCACGGACACCCTTAAGCACCTTGTTGAAGGCCTCTGCCATGTTGCTTGTCATTTGACCATACCTCCGGTCACCCTCATCATAAGCTTGTGCCCACTTGTCCCGGAGTTGACTGTGCCTATTGAGAAACTCTTGACCCTTCGAATCGAGTTTTTTGTTGTTCAGCAATCTGAGATATAAGTTTGTGAAACACCGGTTCATGAAAGCAAGACAACAATCTTGAAGATCATCAGACAACTCCTTGCTCTTACATGCCCTATAGAAGTTGGAAACAAAATGTCTCATGCACCATCGGTGGTGCAAAGGAGGATGACCGGGAATGTCGATCGTCACCGCATTGAGAATTCCTTGATGGCGATCAGAGATGACACATATTTCCCTATCAAGAGGTAATACCTTGGTTCTCAAAAGACGTAAGAACCACTCCCAATTAACATTGTTCTCCTCCTCAACCAAAGAAAAAGCCAAGGGAAGCAACCGATTGTTTGCATCATTTCCAATTGCAATCAAGAGAGTGCCACGGAACTGCCCGGTTAAGAAGGTGCCATCAACAGAGATTATCGGCCTACAATGTTCAAAGCCCCTTACACATTGCTCGAACGCCTAAAAAGCACGCCCAAATACTCAAACATTTCTTCTGTTATGAACCATTGTTTCGGGGCCATATGGCTCGACCAAGTGAACCATGCCCTGGTTAGCATTGGCCATTGCTAACAACAACCTAGGGATTCGGTTGTATGATTCTTCCCAACCACCGTACAACATCCTGAATGTGGCTTGCTTCGCCTTCCAGGCCTTCCCATACTTCACCTCATAGTTAAATAGAGCTTCCACAATCTCCATGACCATCTTGATGGTCATTGTTGGAAGTGATGAAATTTGGTTCGAATGCCTATAGGCGAGGAACTCGGAGGTTAGCTGGCGGTGCTCGTGCTTCACATCTTTGCCATCCACCCTTTTTCCATGGCACATGTGTGTTGACACACAGCTTGAAATGCGCCAATCGGGCCCTCCCTTGTATGGTCTTGCCCGCACAATCCAAAAGGGCATCCATCATCCTCGCATATAACCGTGTAACGCTTCTTCACATCCAAGTGAACCACCGTGAATGGCCGATGATACCTAATAGAGAAGTCCTTGATCCATTGCTTAAGTTCCAACAATGTGGCAAACCTAAGTCCTTTTGAAATCTCGTTCTTCTCGTGGCTACCATCCCGGTACGAAGTTGGCCTTGGTCCAAGCACTACACCTTTGCCATCGTCAACCGTGGCTTCATCCGCTAGACTGAGATAGCACATCAAGAGTATCCGAGGATCCCTGCCCAATACCTTCTCGTGCACTTCGGCCTCATCCTTCATTCACCCCTCTTCATCAACCTCTTGATCAGGGCCATCCTCATCCGAGTCCGATGCATACATTCGAGAATATGGGATGTCGTGATCCATGTTCTCTTGTGTAAGATATAGGTCCAAATCTCCAAGTGTGTTGTCATTGAGCTCCACCTCGTCCTCACTGTCCTCATACTCATCATTGTCCTCTCCCAATGCTTTATCTTGGTTGTTTGAAACGGGGCTCACACATGTCCTCACTTCATGAATTCAATGGATCAAGTCCTTGATCCATTGCTTAAGTTTTCCTTCGAATCTTATGTTTTTGGTGCAGATTAGACTAGGGGAGAGAGAGAGCCGCCATTGCCACCTTCTTGCTCGGGTGAAAATGGGACAAGAACTAGAAGAGGGTCGGGCCGGGCCGAGCCGCACGCGGCTTAGTGCTGCTGCATGTGCGGCACCGTGCGCCATGGTGCGGCAGGCAAGGGTGCAGCGCCACCCCGAGTGGCGCGGCACTAACGCTGCATGGGGCCCAAACTCCAGCGTGGCAGGGGCGCGCCGCCCCGACGGATGCAGCAGAGGTACATGCGGCGCCATGTTGCCTAGCACTGCAGGTTCGAGCCAGCATGGCAGCGCTGCGGCGCCAGGGCCCACGAGGCCAGTGTGGCAGCTGTGCGGCGCCATATGTGGTGGCGCCGCAACCTTGTATGCAGCGCCGCGCGGGCGGGAGTTACTCGCTATGAATTACTTTGCGAATAGGTTTATTGTTTAAATTTGTTTCAATTTTGGGTTATTTTTATTTAAATTGCCTCGCCCGGTGGGAACCCAATTTGTGGCCCACACACCAATAGGCCTACTGGATAAGTTTTGACTAAGCTGACACAAAAGGAAGTACTGAGCATGGAATACAATGCCAGCAGCGGTGGCAATACCCCCCTCCGACCGTCCTTCCAAGAGTAGATGATTAAACCCTTGAATCATCCAGCAATGTCAATCAGGTTCAGTAGCCATGGGTAGGCTGACACAAAACAAAGCACACAACTGCTTGACTACACTGAAACTTAATAATGTACTACTAGCTCACATGCCAACAGCCTCACTAGCCGATGAGTTGTCAAACAGCAAACTCGCCATCTTTTTCTTCCAAATAATGGAGCAGAACAACACTTCGCCGGCTTTCTGCACCGTCCGCCGAATGAGTTTTGTATACTGAACCCATATAACAGAATGAACCTTGTTTCATTGATTCCAATTCCATTGAATTGAGAGGTATATATATTGCACCAAAGGAGTTTCAGAGTTGATTGGCAGGGTACAAGCAGTGGAGGAAAGTGGGCAATCTTATTCTGCTAGTGCATCAACCGACTGACGGCTACTGCTACATGTAAAGAATATGAACAAATATTTACACGGGCAAATATTGAATGGAGGGGAAAAAGAATGGTATGGCAGGCCCAAGAAACAATATGGCTTTGGTTGCAATCACAGCCTTTTTCTTAACATTGTTCGGTAAATTTTCCAAGTCCACACAAGAATGAACATCGCAAGGAGCAAGGCCACCGTCGTCCAAAATATGATCAACCACGATGGCATCGACTTGGGAAAGAGACCTGTTTCAAAGGACAGCGGCGTGGTCAGCATGCTTTAGGAGCCAAATGCTAGTACATGCAAGGAACCAAGAAACTGGAGCACAACTCCTCACCATGTCCAAACTTGATGCAGATAAGAAGCTCTATGATGCAGATAGCCACCGAAAGCCAACACAAAGACCCCACCTTTTTAACGGGTTTCCTGAAATCATTTATCATGCAAGACGGTTACTATTATGCAAAGTTCACATGCAACCAATGTCTTGCAGGAAATAGCCATGAAGTGGCGCTGTTGCAGATGCATTTAGAATGATGTCAAGAGTAATACAGTTCAAACAGCACAGTGCGTGAGTGTACAAGAAAATAAAAAAATTCTGCTCTTCGAAAAGCAATAATGCTGACAAGAATACAGAGGTAAAATCACCAAATTATGTGAGAACAAATACCAAGTGTGTAAAGTTTAAAGCTCGTGAGCTGAAAAGTACCTGTCCTGCAAGTATGTATTGTATTCACGGATGGTTGGTATTGCAATCAACCACCAAAGGACCAGTCGGTAGACAATCAAGGGATTCCGGGGAGGAATCCAAAGGCAGAACTTAAGAAAGAATGTGTTTAGTTCGATGGTCATGAAAATTACGCACAGGCTTAGCACTTGGATGAATCTCCAAGGACCAAGCAGAGGATACCACTCATCTTTGTCCCACTGTGCTGGTGTGAACTGACCTAGTGTCCTTTTCACCTAAGCATAGGCCAAAGATGAAATAGATAGTTAGGATAGGTAAAACATACAGACACCACAGTATAAGGCTGCTTGTGTGTACACATGAAAAAGGAAATATTCAAAAAGGATCTGCGAGACATAAATATCAAGCTGAAAGGTTTACAATTATATACCTGTATTGGATGTGACTAAAGTAACCTATATTATAGGCCTATATTTCAGGCTAGTAGTCCACTAATATATCAGTTCTGCCAATGGCAAGTATGAATATGTGTAGGCCAAAATGCCCATTCATTAACCTAGAAGTATCCATCTTAATTAGAGTTTACGCAAAATTGACACTAACAGCTGTTGCATTTGTCAGCTTGGGCACTACAGTTAAGAATTACTGGGTGCAATTGCATATAATTTGATATTAAACCATGAGGTATGAACTCTTGCACTCATGTTGCATTGGTCAGTTTGGGCACTGCAGTTAAGGATTATTTGGTTCAGATGCAGATAATTTAATATTAAACCATGAGCTAAAGTTTGAGCTTGTACTTGAAATAATCCAGAACAGCCAAGGAATTAATTTAGTATACAGACTACAGAAGGAGTTGCTTTGGTTTCTCACCGAATCTAACATTCACTGGATTTCATCATACTCCACTTATCATGACACTAAGTAGGATAAAACATCACCTACCACTGGGTAGCTCATATGCCTAAACACCAATTATCATACCTTACTGATAATATTAGGCTGGCGACTCAACCCAACCCATTCATATGTTCTCCCATCGAAGTATCTCACGGTCTTCATTCCAGCCCAGATACCTGGATCACAGATTAAAATGTTCCCATTCAAGAATAGGTAAAGCCTAGTAGATATAAGTAAATGGATGAATCTATAGGAACATGAGACAGCCAAGAAGGATAAACCAATATGAGAAAACAAATCAAGCATTATCAATCATGACAGAGATTGCAATGGTCCCTAAATTTCAATGCGGTGAATGCATTTGCATTTAGAAATGCAATTTTAGTTCATACAAGTACCGCAGCTTGCACCTCATTCAAAGATCACTAATATCTCACTAAACTACAATGAAGAAAAACAATACTTCCCTCTTTGCAATAAGAAAAGGTGTCCAGTCAATTAATGGAGCACATAGTTGTTTCAACAACTAAGTTTTATGTATCAGTGTACGAATTTTTAATGGAGATCAGAAGAAGCCACTACATCAACATTACACTACAGGTAAACCATTTTGTGAATTGGGTAATAAAGCCAATGAGCAAAATGATCCTCTCAATATGTGCTAAACACAGGTATCCAGTTCAAACTTAAAACAAAACAGGAATTCTGTATAGATTAAATAAACATAAAATCTCACCAAACCAGTTGCAGATCAATATGTCTAGAACAATGCTATCCCACCAGCATTCATTGAAATTTGGCAACATATGGCGAAAAGTCAGCTGCAATTCACACAAGATTACTTAAGGAAACTTGATATTTTTTAAGACTGGAATCTTGGTCCAAGATACAGAAGTGGTTAACCGCATGAGGATGTAAGAAGTACATACCTCCATTAACTCAAAGCCAATTGATAACACCCACAAAAGTGGTTGATTTCGTATCATTATAGCCTTTCCCCACCATCCAAGGATATGGGCAATTACAAACTCGTCAAAAAGGATGTCCTAGAGAAACCTATATTTAGATCAGTAACTTGACATTTTCTAAAAGAAGGATCAGTAACTTGAAGCGTCTCCAAGATCATGATCAATCAGAGAAATGCCAGAAACAAAATTGAACAAGAAAGGTAGCAGGTTTGTGAATGAAGTCATCATACATAAACATTGTTAAACCTGCTTTTTGGATGGTCAGGTACATATATACGGCAGTCAGTTCCGTAAGATCTTTCAGGTAATTCTGTCACACAAAGGTACAGAAATAAGTATTCCTTCAACAGCATAAAGCTCCACAATTAGATCAGATATGCAAAACCAACTGCCTTACCAACACCAAGATCCGGGTGAAGATACCTCATAAATTGCCTAGCATCATCACGAGTCTGCAAAATGAAATAAAAAAATATATGACTACTAACAATTGGTTGTATCTTTTATTATTTCTTCCGTCACTAAATTATAAATTGTTGTTCAAATACATGTTAAAATGTGCTATATTACACAAATAATTTTCGTCCTCATATTTCCTTACACAGACAAGCACTTATTTTGTATAAATAAGTGAAGAACTGACATCTTTCTGTTGGCATTCTGACTACCCATAGGCCATATGAACAATACTTGAGCATGGCACCATGCTGTCTGGGGAGATTCCTACTGCATGATGATGTAGAGAAGGGATCCCCTGACACTCTCTCCTATTACGTTTTACCCTTTTAATCATCCTACTTCTAAATTAATGTGTATTTTACTTCAAGTGGTAAAACATACTTATGTCATAAATATATTTTGCCAGATATTCCAAACGCCAAGCAATGCTTTTATTTTATTTTATGTTTAATCAATGCAATGACATATTTAATCATTTTGTGTGAAGAATGAACCAAAGCACTAGTAAAATGGTGTTCCCTGTGCTAAGCAAGAAACTGAAAGAGACACTTTCGCACCATAAATTAGCACTGCTTTTGACAGGTTCGTGAATCCCAAGAATCTAGTAGCAATAAAACTTTTATGAACAAGATTAGAAAAAAAAATGTACTCACCTGGAAAAGTAAAAAAGTGAGGGACACAAGGTAAACTACTGCCATCCCATGGACCAGGCGCCAAATCGCAGGATGTGGTCTAATGAGCACACTGAATCATATTGGGAAGTAAATTGTCAGTAAACATTTGCATAAACCCCTGTAACTTCTGGAACAAAATTTAAGGAGAAGGCTGCATTGAGCAATGGAATTTTTTTATACAGGGAGCACAAATGAAGAAACGTTTTTTTTATTAAGCAGAAAAGTATGACGCAGGAAAATATTCTTTACAGCAAAAGTGGTTCACTCATAGTAATGTAATATCATAAAAGCATAAGATGTGTAGGTACTCTATAAGTGCTAATATAAAACCGATACATCGAGAGAAAGGGAAGTATCTCCTGATCATATTCAAAAGCTCAACAATACTGAGAACTTGAAATCAATTGTGAAGCGCATTCAAATACACTATTCTTGTGTTGAATAGCAGTGTGCAATATCTACATGCCTATACATATGAGAGTAACAGTTAGGAAATACGATAGGGAGTTTCTGGAACTCACGTCGAAGGTGCCTGGAGGAATGAATAAGCCAAGAAAACAGCAATCATGGCGAAGACACCCCTGTTAACAAGACGAATATGAGCACACAAATTTTCCAGAATTAAAATTAGAATATAACCAGATAAAAGGCGAGAAAAATAATGGGGAAAATTTATGATCCCTATTGTGGATTTCTTCTAGCAGATATTCAACTGGGAGTACATACAAGTAATGATCATTTTTCTAGCCTAACATAAATAAAATACCTTTTCACAGATGAGACGCGGTCAGCAGAGAAGCTTCCTTCTGGATTAAGAGCACCACTTGCCCAACTGATGAAGATATGAAACAAATTCACATTAAACACACAGCAGTTTTGAAATTCTTCAAATAATTTTTGTACTGATCTTCACAATGGTGGAAGTGCCACAGGTAGGTGAACCATCAGCAATGCATTAACATCTAGCAGACTAAAAATACTTCACAAGTAAGGAAAAAGGGATCCAGCTTACATTAAAAAGCAGGTTCCCATCAGTAACAATGAGATGGTCCGCGGTCTGTACGCCCATGCTGTCCATGGATCAACTTCGCCAAAATTATTGACTGGTCTTACACCATTGCACTCTCTGCTAATATACTCTCTTCTAGGTTTATCATGACCGTTGACCTCCATGGTGGCAAATTATTAGCTGCAAAACATCAGGAATGGCATATCAGAATGCATAATCTTACTAACCCTTCCTAGAAACGAGTGCAGGTTGCTGGAGATGCAGCATCTCAGTGAGACAAATGACTAACATCTGAATAATAATACCAGAAGCCACTACTAGTAAAGATCAAGAAATGCCCCAGCACATCTGGAAATAAACACTTCAAACACAAAATAAAAACAGTACTCCGGAAGCATCATCAAGCTTCACACTTGCAGCTGTCAGGCTCTAGACACTATGCAGCAGCTTATATCTAGTAGAGTACGCAGAACGGTTCGAGTAGCATATTCCTGCTAGGGGAGGCTATGACGTGCCTACAGCAATGCTCGCACCTTGTGTGGCTCTGGTTGTTCCAGGATAACAAAAAGGGTGATGTCTGCTGCAACCAAAGGCTTTCACGGAAAACCAAACCTGAAAAGGCCGAAACAGAGGAAGATGGGGGAGAGAAAAAAGAAAATGCATTTGGACTTGGAAGGGATGCGACTGAAGAAAACAATTCTGAAATATGTATTTTCAGCTACGGCGGCGTGGAGATAATTAGGTCCGGCAGTAGAGCCGTACACCTCTTCCCAGACTCCAAATTAAGAAACCGGAAAAGGTGAAATCAGCAGCTTTTCGCAATGCCCGCAGAAGTTCGGGAAACCGGAGACGCCCCCAACATCAAATCGAATCTGCTGCTGGCGGTGTTGCCCACGCATAGGTAGCTGAGTGCACACGGAAGAATTGAAGCGGACAGCTAACTGAAGCGTGTGTCTCTGTTGAGATAAACGGGGGGAATTGGGGGCCTTTTGCAGACGAATGCGACTGAAGAAATCAAGGGGCAAGAAAAAAACAGGCAGACTGAATATGCGGGAAAAGAAACACCTACGTGGGGAAGGAAAGCGATGGCCGCCCCGCGGTATGATTGGGAGATCTTGGCCGCGGAAAACGATCGGGGGATTTGTCCTTCTTTCCGCTTCTTCTTCGGTTCTTGGTTGGTCTTGGCGAGGGAGGGAGAGGCAGAGAAGCTCTCTGCCGAGAGGGAGGGGGGAGAGGGGAGAGAGACAATGGAGTCTAGCCGTCGCCGGTGAGAATCTTCTTATAAGCGAAGATGGTCAAAGGACAGCGGGGAGAGAGTTCTGTGGAAAGAAAACAGAGATGGGAAAGACAGGGGGAGAGAGAGAGAGAGAGATAAAACGAAGTTTTAGATTAGGGTTTATGCTTTGATTCTCTTTCTTTGCGGTGGGACCCACGGGAAAAGTGCCTCCTTGATTTACACATAAGACGCCAAAACCAAAACTACTCCCTTTTACTATGCGTTTTCTTTTTTGAAGACTACTAGAAGCTACTCTAACTAAGTCAAGTCAATACCTTACAAGAACACCACTTACAAAAATAAAAATTACAAACCAGCCCAAAGGAATCTCATCTCCAGTGACCGTGAGACGATTGCGCGCTGTCAACTTAGCCCGATTTCAACACATGCTCCACAATATTGGAGCAAAGGAGTCAATGTAACTGCAAACATGGAAGCTACTTGACGTCTCGATGAAACACCGGCAACAATCTGAAAAACGGAAGGTCGACCGGGTGAAAAGCGCGAAAGTCGGACGAGGAGACCTAACCCCACGTCGACGCAGAAAGCGTTGATGAAGAAACTTATTGACACGACCACTGACACCACTGCGAACGTAGGCATAGGCAGTGTGCTTGTCAACTCTATCCCCCAACCCTAATGATCGGATCCGATGAAACACCATCACGCCACCCCCACATTGACATTGGAACTAGCGACATTGCGCCGGGGATTAGCTAGGAGGTACTTCATCCAACGTGCCATCGCCTCCATGTCTGCACGAGCGGCACAAGGCCACCAAAACGGACAAGATTTAACTTTATGTTCTTGTGCATTCCATCACAGATTCTAGCAAGGCATGGCCGGTAATCGGTGTCACTCACAAAGCATAAAAAGTAGCCACGGATGTTTATGTTCGTTACTTTTTTTTCTTTTGCTATATGTTGGCATAGGCATATCTTATCTGAACCCATTTCTACTTGTACTCATAGTCGTATATTCTCATTACATCTTAAAACTGTGTAGGTGCCTAATCATGTGCAAAGAAAAACATGCTCCATGAAAGTACAATGGTGAATTTGATGTGCTAGGGACAAGAGCCAACCCATAAATGGCTGGGGTGAATTTCGACTGGTCCCTCTAGCTAGAATAGTTATTGGGTCACATGAACCGGGTCAGTTGTGTGTGCCGACTATGTGAATAATTTGATCTTTCATAGACGACTTTCGGGAAAGTGGGCGATTAAAAAAATTAATCTTAACTGATATATGAAAATGAATAGGTAGGTTGGTAAAGTTGAAAGTAGTATCACTAGAAATAATAGCTTAACATAATTTTTTGTTCTTTGGTATCATAGGCGGAGCCAGGACATGGGTATGTTTTAGTAGTACGAATTTACATTAAGCTTAAATAGACCCTTTTTTTTCCTGGGTGTACATTTGCAGAGTTTAAAACCCTGAATTTGTCTTGTAATTAATTAGTAAAACTCTAACCCACTTATTCTGTGCACCCAAATCAAACCAAATTTATTGTCTCCGCCTCTGGTCGATATGACTTCGCACGTGAATAAAATGGCTATTTCGAATGCCGTTTTGTTCCTATGTACCAGAGTGACACACATCATACACACAAAGAGACAGAGATAAAACTGAATAAAAATGTGAAATTACTCGGCATAAACGGATTAAATGTTTCAAAAAAAAATGCACCACCAAGAAGTTCAAGGCACCAATGATTGGGCATGAGTGGTGACACCCTGTTTGAAAACCGGAGGGTCAAGGACTCGAGTAGCGACTGACTGACTGCGCAGAAGTGAAAGGCATGTCAGTGACCCGGCACCACTCATCCCCTGCTTCATTCATGCGCCGTACACTGCTAGTACTGCATACCCTGTACTGTTCTTGTACCCTATACTACTACCAACGACAAGATGTTATTAATAACTAAACAAATATTCAAAATATAAGACATTTTAGCATTGTAAAATAAATATATCTAAACGTCGTTTAGTATAGTAGTGTATAAACGTCTAGATACATTGGATTTATAAAGCTAAAACATCTTATACTTCTGAACGGAGGGACTATGTCACTAAATGGATGGACAAATAATCCTCATTCCTCCTATTTGCTCTCCTTTTTTTTGCTTTTTTCCGGGGGAATATTTGATGTCCTGCAGCATGCCGTTTACACGAGTAGCTCAATAATATTATCTCCGTTTACAAATACAACATATTTTGGTAACCTATTTCAGCCAACTAAAATCGTCTTATATTTAAAAGAGCAGTAGTATCTTCTATTTTTTGTGGGAAATGGAATTTCTTTTTGCCAATCTAGTTACTCCTCCGATCCAAATTAATGGCCTCGGATTTGTCTAGATTCGTCCGACAAATTAATAGAAATAGCAGATGACTAGATACATCTAAACTAGGCAAATCCGAGATCATTAATTTGGATCAGTGGGAGTAACTAAAAAGAATGGTGTCTTGTTATAGCGAAAAATCGTGTAAACAGTAGGAAAAATCATGTAAACAGCAGGCATGAGAGTGAGCTGTTGAGTACGGCAAAAAATTAAGTTTCCTATTCCAAGTAATACTATATATAGAAGAATTTCTCAATCTTGCAGAAAGAATATATAGCTAGGTAGTCCATATTTACTGCAAACTCCACTATATCAATACATTATCATTTGTATGTACTAGAAAAAATGCAGGCTTGGCGAGAACCTTCTTTTTTGCTTATTTGTTTATTTCTTGGGAGCACAATCCAACAGTACATGTGAAGAATTTGATGCGCGCATATTATTCGTCACCCCAATTATATGGAAGTTCGTACTTCCATCTGTCAAGTAATCATAAGAACTCGAACTTCGGTGCACGTGAACAGATAAGATGGGTGTCGTGGTGAGAGGGAGGTGGTTGTGGACGGCCATCTTTGTGATCTCAAAAGAACAATTAGTGTTGATTTTATTCTTACTTATTCTTAAGTATTTTTCCTCAATATAGGGACAATACAGTTAGCGGCAGATTCCAGGAGTGAAAGGTGGAGAAAAATATGGCCAGCAACTCTGACTAATTATTTACTACCAAAAACAAAACTGTGAAATCTTATACTAGCTTAGAGTATTTTTTTTTTAGCAGCATGCAGGCGTAATTTTTTTCTGTCTGTAAAACTGAATTCTCAAAAGCAGTGAGCAAGTGAAGAAACGACAACAGAGACAGAGGCACCAAATTGATGGGTACAGACAAGAGCCTTTCCCCCCGCCGACCAGTAGGGCCCACCTGTTCACGTTTTTCCCGTTGCATCTTACTGGATCCGACTGGACAAAGCTCACAGCAAACTGTTGGCCTCTGGCTGGCTCCCTCGGGTGTTATTGGATTAGGCTCTGCTTACCATGTCTGCTGATACAGCTAGCAACTAAGCAGCTGTTTGATTCTACTCCCGACCCATGTTAGTTGATTTGGATTTGTCTAGATTTAGACGTATCTAGATATGTTTTAGTATTAGATACATCCGAATCTAGACAAATCCAAGTCAACTAATATGGGTCGGAGGGAGTATCTCTAATTTTTGTGCAGAAATTGTACTACTCCTAACATGCTGTGCTCATGTGGTCTGCTGGTGTCTAGCAAAACAATACTATAAGTATTCCATACTACCCTATAAGTCCTAAAGAAAGGATGAATAATAATATTACTGTGCGCCTCAAAGTCGGACATGTCATGAGCCACTTTCCCTTGAAAATGTTTTAAAAGATTATTACAATTTGTATTTAGCACAAAAACATAGTAATAGAAGGCATCTATCTATCTACACTTGCAATGCAGCTGTGAGCTGTGTGTGAATAAGCTTGCAGATGATGCGGAATCAGACGGGTGGTTGCTCTCCATAAATAAAATTTCAGCCAGTGCATGCAGCTGGGCACTGCTCCATACACACATCTCCTTTTGAGGTACTAGCTCTGGGCAAAGGATCCGCAGGGCATGCAGCCGAGTCCAAACGCAAGGGAGCCAAAACCTAATCAAGTCCTTTCCACTGCACCTCCTGCACTGCAGCAAAGCCATGGAGATAGCCGGACGCACTTCACTCTCACTTGCTCTTTCCAGTACGAACAAGAATGTAGTAGTATCAGTCAATGCCTACGCCTTCCTGCAGGTTTCTCTGTAGCTCGGTCTGAATCTCGCCTGCTTTCCGCGCTGAATGCATGCCTAAATTGTTTCCTGGAGTGTAGTCATTAATTAAGCAACTGTAATATCAGGAGAAGTAGTAATTTATTTTCTTTGGTTGTAATTATTTGGGGAAAAAAGATCATTCTGTTCCAAGAAAAAACTGTGGATAAATTGTCCAAAATATATTTGAAAATGCAGTGCAATCATATACCAAGAAGGACAGGCAGGGAGAAATCTGAATCATGCATGCCTGCCTGCCTGGCGGCACACCTCACCTCATCTCATCTCACCAAGTTAACATTATCTCCTCCCTATCTCACGCATCGGATCGATCATGGGACGACGATCTGGTAACACTATTTATCATATTCTGAGTTGTTGCTGGGAGCAAGCAAGCACCCCTGTATGGAGCATGGTTTCAGCCGCGACTAAAACCCAAGATCTCTGGCCATAAAACGAGAAGATCACGTCATTTGTTTATCCCCGTAAGAGTGACCAGAAGGCCACATCAATCAAGTCTTACATTCTTTTTTCTAAAAAGAAAAATCAAATCTCACATGAACAACCGACATAATTTAGAGAAAAAAAATACAGCAGCAAACTCAGCGGCATGTTAGAGACAAGGCCACACCGTGCCATGCTCTATAATTAAGCAGATCGATTAACATGGGAGTTTGAGGCCCTTCCCTGTCTCCAGGAGTCATCGCTCATCGGTGTTGAACCCAAACCCTGCTGCTATAGATTATTCCTCTGGAGCGAGGGAGCAGAAGAAGGTCACATCAATCAGATCTCACATGAAGATCGAACTGGCAGAATACTTAAATATCAGTGGACGATTAGAGACAACGCTATGCCATGCCATGCTGAGGAATCAATTGATTAACATGATCAAGTTTGAGGCCCTTTGCTTGTCTCCAGGAGTCATGCATCGATCTTAGCCAACTAGATCTAGTACTAGCATAGTGGCATTGTTATTTGTTCCATGTTCCTGCACTAGCTAGATTGCAAGTTGCCATTGTTTGCGCTGGTCTCATGGCTTTGGATGTACGGGAAGCTTCCGTCCGTCTGGAGCCGCACAAAGGTGCCCTCGGTATGAGGAGATCGGCGCCATTGATACCGTGGTTTTGGTACTATTTGGATCAAGGTTTGAGTGCAGTGTCTCGTATGTATGTGGCTGCATGATGCCAACTTGGTGATTGAGCAAATTAAGTAGTACGTGTTCGACCCTGCAATCAAGGTGAGATGTGGCTTAATTAGTACGTGTCACGACTGACACAGGTGACCCTAGGTATACTAGGATGCATGGTAAGAACAAGAAGAAAAACCCACACATAGGATTCTGGCCAAAATAGACAGGTAAAGAGTGGTCGACACTTACTGGGACCGTGCACACAGTCACAGAGATGTTTTGCAGGAAAAACGTGTGAAATAGTGAAATGTCATGCTTTCTTCTTTATATTGACAATTGTGTGAAAATTTAGGCACTCCTTTATACTATTTGGAAATGTCAAACTTCACCTTTATATATCGACAATTGTGTGAAATTTTAGGCCTGGATTTTCCAAAAAAAAAATCTTTATTATATTTGTTCTAGCATTGGTTAATTTTGTAAACATTTCCGATTTTTCTAGTAGCTTTTTTCTGTTCTTTTGAAGATTTATAGAACTTAGAACGCTCTGATCTGTGCACCGGAAATGCACACGGTTCTACTACTACTGCATGCATGCATGCATGGAAATAATGCAGTTTCAGAGATCTACACATACGTGTGCAGAGGCGACGTTTCCATATGTATGAACGATTCTTGAATGCGGCCCTACGCAGCACATAACAGGCGACTCTAGGCTCACCTGAAAGACTGCATGAATAAAACCTGCTTGGTGCACTAATAATGCACAAGAACCAAATGTCATATGCATCAACGGCTATCCTAGAAACCAACAAGTCCATGTGCATGCAGGGTCTGGGCTGCCGCGTAATTATTCTAATTTCTCTTGCCATCTAAATATTCGTTATTATAGCGCCCATGGCCGGCTTGCAGGAAACTGAACTTGCTGCGCTGTGGTAAATTACGGGGATGCAGGCGTGAGGTCTGGTGGGTTAATTAACTGCAGTTTACAAGGTTTATTACTAGGTTATACTACTAGTAGGTAGTAGTAGAATGAGCTTCCCTAGAGCCTAGCTTAGGTAGGGTGTGATCGATCAGAAAGATCCATGGGAAGCAAGGAGGACCGTAAAAAATGATGCAGCAGTAGACTACTACTTGTGGCTGTGTGTGCACGTACGCGCAAGACATGCATGCCCTACGTACCACGAATTCCTGTCGACGACAGTGCAAACACCAGGAGCCAATAATTCAGAACACTCCATAGATACACAGTTATAATATATCAGATTCATATCAAGCGTGCATGGAGAGGTTTAATTAATTTTATACTACTACTACTACATGGAGGAAGTACGTACAGCAGTAGAGTAGAGTACAGATTGTCCGAGCAGAGCAGAGAACAGGGCAGAAGAGGTCGAGGGTGTGGCTAGCAATAGGAGGGGCTAGCTAGCTAGGGAGCTAGTTGACTGGAGACAGGCGAGGTAGGCCGGTAGCCAGGGAACATCGATCTGCCACTGTGCCACGTACGTACGTCACGCATGATGATAATGTAATTATCGCTCGGACCGATCGTACTACTGGCATCGGTAAACAGCGAATACTAATAATCACGGATCGATCGGCTACGATGCTGCAAACTAGCGACATGTTCGCGAGCAAACGGAAAAAACGTCTTTGTTGCGTGCCACGTCCCTGCCGCGGCAGCGAAAACAGCTCTTTCGGCTGCCACGGCAGCTACCGCGCCCCGTCGACACCGGCACGAACATGACGGCCAGGGCCAGCGCACGCTTGCCGCGGAAATTATTCAGCTAAGCTGCAGTACGTCGTTGTCAGTCGCTGCTGCTCCTGTTGCGCCGCGTAGTGTGGTGCAGCTAGCGGTTTGAACAAATGCACACGCGCGCGCGTGCAGGAGAGGAGATGGCTGGCAATCAATCAGAGGCGATCGAGGCACGGGAATCTAGCTCTACCTAGCTAGGCCGTCCCGGCGGCGTCTGGTCAATGGCTATGGCCGGCCAGCGTGTCTCGCACCTGTCACGGCCCCGCTATCGTGCGCACGGTGTCGCTGCTACCTATGCTAATACTACTAATCTCGATCTGCATGCTCCCTCAGTTCTACTACTACTACTGTACAAAAAAAATTATTGACGTCAGAGCTGGATTCTTATTTGGAAGAAACACTTCCCGTGTCGTGGTGGGGAGTTGCCGCTGCAGCAACTAGTTTGCTACATTAGTCCATTATATCACCTCGCTGATCAGTCATCACTCCTCGCGTAAACTAGTAGAAACAGGATGGAACGGCCACCGCCCTGGATCAGGCCGCCGGCCCATAAATCGCAATTAACAAATTCAAACATTTAAAAGGTCACCGGAAATTAAACATAGGTTTACCACCACCGGGCACATCATAGTTCAGGCGATACAATCGCAGCAAATCACTGGAATACAAGTCCATCGATCAAAATAACATGCGAGGAACACATAAATCAAACGGGGGGAGATCATTCGCCTTGGTAGGAGGCACCTCCAGAGTTGCCGGTGGCAGAATGGTGGTGCTGGCCTAGGTGTCGATTGGGGTCGGGGTTGCAGTCGTCGGTGTTGGGATGCTGGTTGATGGCCGCTTGGTTCTCGGAGAGGATCAAGGCGTGTTGATCAACACACCACGCCTTCACCTCGGCGTCCATGTCCTTCACGTCGACCATCAAGATCGCCAAGTCCTCCCTCCTCTTCTTTGTTGCTATGTTGGCCATGATGAGACCGAGCTTGATGTCCAGCCGCTCGATGACCGACGCCCACCTTGCCAAGGCGACCTCCTCCAACCTAGTGGCCTACTCTGCCCTAATGGAGGCATGCATGGAAGCGTCGGCCATGCATGCTAATATCTGCAAGAGCACAGATCGTTTGTAGCTAGTTTCGAAGTTCAGATATCGATCCTATAGGGAGCCCAAAGATAAGTGTTTATAGGCGAAGTCTCTGTCACACCCGAAGTTGTCACAGATCTTTCAGTGAATTGACTGCAAGTGCTAAAAATAGGAATTGGGTTTTGCTTAAATGAGATATATTTAAATAGAACTAAAATGTAAATTTCAGAAAGATAAAGCATAAAAGTAAAGAACGGCTTTGTTGTTTGTTGTTTCCTACAGATGGCGAAAGAAGGCGCGGGGAGATTCAGTTCATGATGATAGTGACTGTGCCTGGTGGACGAGTGATAAATATGACAATTATAATCTTATAAATATATGTGTAGGCGAGCAACCCATAATTAGCCAGAACTCCTCTTGGTAGATTTCATCCCAACTTCAATAATCCTACTAGCCTGTTACCAAAACCATGGTCAGACACTAGACGATTAAGACCCTTCAGGTCACTTAGCGATTAAGCTCTTTGGATCGGACTAATGCAATAAGCATAGTGGTTACTCGTTATCCTCGAGTCAACTAGCTTTCCATTGATATCCCCGTGTCATCTAGGGGTCGCCAGTCCACTAGCAAACAAGATCTCATCTATGTAGAACAAAGCATCATGTTGTCTGGGCCCTTAATTGGACAACGAGCATTAGGGCTTGTTTGGATGTACCTGGATTTTTATCCCCGGGAATCACATCCCGACCGGGAATCCACGAAAACAGTTTAAATCACCGGGATTTTATTCCCCACCTCCCTACTAGTGGATTTATTTCCCTGGGAAAAGGCTAGGTTCCCCTCCTACCAAACAAGCCCTTAGGCATCCCACAGATAGTCAAGCACACATAATATAGTAATTAGAATCAATCACAAACTAATGGAAAATATGAAGGCACATCACATCTCACCAATCCCCTACATCTCCCACGCCCAAAGGAATTACTCACACATGAGAGAAGAATGGATCATCAATATAATTGAATAAAGGGAATTCGCCTTTGTATTACCGTGGAGATCCACAATAAGAATAGAAAAATATCCAACACAATTGAAGATGGGAAGAAACAATCTCAAACCCTAGTCTTGCAAGGTGGAGATCCCTCTCTCTCTCTCTCTCTCAAGTACAAGTAGTGGCTATGAGGGTGTATTAGCTAGGAGGTTGAAGATCGTGGAGCGAGATGGAGAACATCTTCCCCTTCTTCTCTCTCCCTTCTGGATGGTATGGCAGCTGATGTGTTGTGTTTTCGTCCTCGGTCCCTTCACGGAAGTTGTCCCTTTTGACGAGACAGAGGCGGCAACTATACGGTGGGAACTATACGACCGAAAAAATATTTCCGTCATATAGTTGCTCGTTAAAGCTTCCGTGAGCTCCCCTCAGGTGCTTCCAAGGTAGGACTCGCTTGTTTTCTCCAGAATATTGTATTTCTCTAGTTAAATCCCTCTGTTGACGTTCAAAACCTGAAACATACATTAAAAACCAAGTTTTCTTTGCTACCGAAGTGTTAGCGTTAGGTAAAGCCAGAAAACAATCAAATCCAGAAGAAAACTATCAATAAAAGCCATCAAAAATGTGTCAAATATTATAGCTATCAACTCCCCGAAGCTTAGATGTTGCTCGCCCTCGAGTGACAAGGAAATAAGGAAGAATAGCGGAGATTCGAGACTGAAAATAAAAGAACTCACAAGTTTGAATCGGTGTCAAATTCTTTTCTTCATAATCCCTACAATCTTAAATATGATCATACAAGTATTCACAAGATTGCACTGACTCCACTTCCTAACCACGTATATCTTGTTAGCAAATAAATCATATGCCCAAGCAAGTGTTGAAGGTTTTAGCTAGGAAAGTGAGACAAATTCTCCCGAAATGTTGATGCTCCCAAAATCCTAGCTCCATTTGACTTTGTTTAGGTCCCTGAAAGGAAAAAAATACACAAAACTGGGTTTTCCTATCCTGTAGAGTTATAAATAAAATAAAGGAGATCATTGGTAAATTCCCATAAATCAATGTAAAACATGAATATAACATCATATATGTAGCAAATATGTTGGAATTCATAGGAACAAAAGACAAAGTTCATGTATGTATTTTACATGCATCATCTAGTGAAGGGGTCTATGCTGATGGTATTCCAAGTTTTGGCCAGACACTCGTCCTCCCTCGAGCCCCACCTGGGGCCACGGTCGCCGCCCCCTCTTCTTCTTTTTCTCCCCCTCCACATCCATCGCTTTCTTCTTCCTTTTCGGGTCAGCCGCGATGGTCACCAACACCTCCACCACCTCATCCTCGGACTCCACCTCCGCGTTTGAGTACGCGTAGACCTCGTCCTCCCAAGGCTCGCCGCCGTCTTCCTCCTTGTACGCATATGCATCGGATTCTTCTTGTGTGAAGGCATGGGCGAAGCCACCGTTGATGATGTTGGCCATGATGGGGTCGTTGTGGTGCATTCTTCCGAACAGGTTGGGGGCGCTCTAGCTGCTTCATCTTGCGGCGAACTGGGTGAAGGCATCCTGCGGTGGTGGCACACCGCCATTGAAAGTAGGGAGGCGGCAATGGTCCGGTGAGGTGTTGTTGGCGATGGAGTTGGGGTCAAAACCATCGAGCATGGTTGAAGTCGTTGTAGCCCGGTGAGAAATGCGTGAGATGTAGCGCCATGTTTGCCTGGCCGGACGATGGCACTGGACGACGACGGCGATGAGACGTTGCTCTGGCTCCCGAGGATGTGCAGGTTGGCGCTGTAGGACGGCGCCGCCATTCCCGCCATGGCCACCGCCCGTTGCGCCGCAAGAGTGGTCGCATGGGCCTTCGCTGCCTGCACCTCCGCCACCCTGCGCAGCCTCGAGTTCTTCTCCCTCAGCCGGCGGCTGGCGTTCTCCACTTGTCGACGCTGGATGTCGAACGCCCACTCCTCGTTGGCCATCCCCTCCAGCCGTTGCTTGTTGGCCTTCCCTTCCTTCGCGGGCGCCCACACGCGGGGAGCTTGGTACCTCTTTGGTGGTAGTGGGCGGCGACAGGTGGGAAATGGTGGGACTGGGCGTTCGGAGGGGGGATTGGAGTTGTGGAGGGAAAAGGGAAGGAAGATTTTGGTGTCCCGCCGACAAGGCTGGCCCTCCAGCTTTTTCAAGTTGCGTCAGCGCTCCCAATTGTCCCCTGGGGTTGGGTTCGACCTGAGAGCGCCGGGGCGCTATTTTGGTTTTGAAGGGAGGGTTGGACGGTTTTTCTGCGCCGACGCTCTCGTTTCACTCTTAGGAGCCGAGACGAGAGGCTCTTACTTCCGCGAATGCCGGCCGTGGAGGCATATACGTGTGCACACATCTGTGTTGGAACTTGGAAGTAATGACAGTTCTGCTAGTAATGCAACACCCTAGTATTGCCAATCTTGGATATTAGTGCAGGCACGTCGATAATAAGAAAAATGCGCGCCCTTGTTAAGTGGTGACGACTGAGGACGTGTGTGTAAGGTGTAGGCCTGTAGGGGTCCGTCCGGCGAGTCTGGCTTTCCTTTCCTGGCAGATGGAGGAATCGAGATACCGTATGTACTTGTGAGTACCACTGCCAATCGCTAGCTGGCTAGGCCGGACGGTCAGCCCCGTACATACATGCATGCATGCATGCAAGCAGGTCAGCTGCTGCACGAACGCGCTCGTACGGACGCACTGCGCTGCACGCTCTCTGCGCTGACCTCCAGCACCACGGGCCCTTGCATAGTCTGCTTCGAATTACTAGTACCTAAGCACACGGTTTAACCAGCTCTTTACTTAACAATAGCTGTACTAGTTGGTTGTTTCCTAATGCATCTCCTATCATGTACTATGCATAATCGTGGGTTAGTTGTTTCCTTGCTAGGGCTAAATAAGTCTGGAAATGTGTATAGTTATATATAGCCGGACAGTCGGAGTAGGGGTAGCAGAACATGCAGGCCGATTAAGTATGCTGGCGATGCAGGTTGTGATGCCTTCCAGATATGCAAGAAAACTGATCATTTGACCGACCAAGCATGCATGTTCAATGAATGGCAGACCGGTCTTGGCGTTGGAGAGACTATATATACAGACGCGCTCTCTCTCTGTCTATGTGTGTGTACAGAGCAGAGCGGATCTCTCTTGCTGTCAGTCTGTCATTAGTGGCACAACATGCATGTTCTGGTGCACCATGTAATACACTGACGGGACAGTGTATGGAGTAGTAATTATTAACTGTAAGTACTTTCTCTACCTCCATGCATGCTGGCAGTTTGACCAATTCAAGCAACAAGCATGCATGCGACGCAAGCTGGCGAGATTCCAATGCGTTGCATGCGCTGAACGCGTACCCTACATAGCCGGCCAATTACGCGGTCGACCCAACCCAAGGTATACTCTACTTGATGTATATCATATCTGTACATATCTGCGGAGTAGGTTACTACAGTACATATCTGTACATGTATCCGTGGAGCAAAGTAGTAAACCGCAAACAAACGTTGTGCGTGCAGTGCGGTGCATGCGTAAGGTCAACTTCTGACTTCACTCGCACCAAATCAGGGGAGATCGATCGATCCAGAGAATCCAAGGAACATGCACGCTACGCCATAAATTCACTAGGGGGTTGGCCCGATCTTCGTTTCTCGCACCAGGCCAGAAGAAATAACTGTTTGGTGTCTCGTGGCGTGCAGGACTTGGTCCGCACGGGTCTTAAAGCAGGTCTTATCCTAGCTCTGGAGGAACGCCAAAATCGACCGTTTCCAATAGGACAGGCCCTGGCGAGCGCAAGGGGAGGAATGACATGCACGGGGAGGCAGCGGGGAGATGGCGGGAGCCGAAAGATTCGCAGCGCCGTATAGCGCGAAAAGTAGGCTCACCTCCCTCTTAGGCTACCACCTCCTACTGGAAGATAAATCCCTCCACATTTTCTCCTTGTACGGCGGCTTTGGCGGCGGTGGCGACGGCGATTTAGATCTCTGGCAGCAGCTGCTAAGCACACTTCGGCACCATCGAGCATCTTCTGTCCGACTCCGGCAACTGCTGGCTCGCAGATCTGTGGCGCCGACTTCTCCCCTGTCTTCTTCTCCGCCTTCGGCATGTCCTCGTCGTCCTCCACCATGACGTTAAGAACCGCAGCCTAACTTGTTTACCTAGATAGTTAGCTCAACATTGGGGTAGTACATACTCAGTTCTTAAGCAACGTCACTCCGTTTAGGGCCAATAATTGAAGGCTATCATCCAGAAAGCTGCTCTAGTCGCTGTGATTCAGGCATGCATGTTCCTGATCTATAGACGAGCGACTGGTAGGAATGACAGGCCGGCAGTGAAATATGGTCCCCTAATGCAGCGCGACAGAGAGAGGATGGCTAACCTGAACTACATCTACAACAACAACGATGTGGAGGTTATCGCCATGCTTAGGATGAGAAGAGCCCCATTTAACCATTTTGTGCAGGCATTCAGGTCTAGGGCGTTTCTCAAGGACAGCATCAACTACTGTATCGAAGAATAGGTGGCTCTCTTTCTTCATGTTCTAGGCCATAACCAGAGATTCTGAGTGATTCACAGCACATGGAGAAGATCAACCAAGACAATTTCCCGGTATTTCCATCAGGTGTTGTATGTTGTTGGAGAACTCAGACAAGAGATGATCAAGCCACCATCTGGTCAAATCCCCGCGAAGCTACATGACAACGGTCGATGGTTCCCCTTTTTCAAGGTAAGCAACTCTATCATTTTCTACGTTGGATGATTGTATTAGACAGTCGGCTAACAATCTTGTAATGCCAGGATTATTGTATTGGATCAATTGATGATACTCATGTGATGGCTAGAGTGCTGAAAGCTTAGCAGGCTGCATATAGGGGGAGGAAGCACTTCCCCAGTCAGAATGTGCTTGTCGTCGTTGATTTCGACATGAAGTTCACATATGTGCTTGCTGGGTGGGGAGGATCTACACACGATGCGACGATTCTGGCTGACAGCCTTAGCATACTGATGGCCTCAAGCTCACTAGCGGCAAATTCTACCTTGCAGATGTCGGGTATGCCTGCTGGCCTGGAATTCTGTCACCCTTCAAGTCAACAAGGTACCATCTCAATGAGTTCTCTGCTAGGAGCTACCCAAGGACTCCGGAAGAACTTTTCAAGCTTAGGCACTCTAGCCTTAGAGTCACGATTGAGAGGGTTTCCGTTGCTCTGAAGAACAGGTTTAAGATCCTTGATCAGAAGCCTTTCCACTCTTTCCCCACCCAAGTTAAGCTTGTTCTTGCATGTTGTATTTTGCACAACTGGATCTTGCAATTCGGTGCTGATGAGTACTTTCCGGCTGAGGAAGACGTAGTTCCTGACGACAACGACACTGACGGTGTCCATGGTGTTGCATAGAACGATTGTGCTTCTTGGAAGATCAGGAGACAACAGTGGGCGCTCGACATGTGGGCGACGAAAGGCAACTACAGGGTCTGAAGAAGATGATGGTTTGTTGATGAAGTCCTGGCCTTGTGTTGCATGAACAACCCTTGATGTGGGTGTTAAACTATCATACGCTAGTAGCTAGGTGATATTGTGGTGAACTATCATTTCCTAGTAGCTAGGTAACATTATCATCAACTCATATTTTCTAGTAGCTAGGGTACGGTGGTAATTTGGCACTGCTAGTTTAATTTGATGCTTGTTTGAAACTGCTATTTCAGTTTGCTATCTATTTGGTATTATGTGGTAACATCACCAGTTGTGAGAAGTGGTGAGCACATCACTTTGGCATGAGCAACCAAACATGCAGGTTTTTGCATCAAACGAGACAAAATAAGTTTTATTGCCAACCAAACAACTTGCCGAAATTGCAGGAAAACTATATATGGGCAACCAAACGAACTGTCAAACTTGGCCCAAGCCCAATCTCCCCATGCAGCACCCGCCGAGCCAAGTTAGAAAAACGAGAAATTTAGGTCCAGCTAACCAAACACGCCCTAGTACACCTCTTCTTTTTACGGGCTTAAAAGCATCTTCAATCGCCTCAGTAGCCCACCAAACAGGGCCATAGGGACACTCGAAGCGAAAACGCGCCGCCCACACAACTGTTCCATAGCCATTTTTCATCCGGCTTGGCTCAAATCAGCGTCCGTCGCTCCATGCCATACACACAGCCGAGCGGGAGCGCCGGATGAAAGTTGGAGGCATGTGGACCCATCCTGTCAACGATTAAGTATCGTTTCGTCTCCTCAGTTAATGTCGTTGTGCTACCGGTCAGTCTTCCAGTTGACAACAGGCGAGCAGCCGTGAAGGGTGAAAGGGGCACGTGACAGCGTTATTGCGCACCACCGCTCCTTCACGCCTTTTACCGACCGCTTCCTACCGCTCCTTCCCACCCTTTCACCCGATATATGTAGGTTGCTCGTCACCATTGTGCACCACTCTTTCTCCTGGGCGTTGTTCATCCCAATCTCCTCCCCCTCTCACGCGAAAGCATTCTCCGTAGCCATGGCGGAGAGATATGAGGGAGATGGCACATCGGCCAACGGTTTTGGCCTCCGCTACCTCAAGGAGTGGGAGGCGCGCTCCTCTATGGGTCACACTACTTGGCGTAATCAGACTTTTGTTGTGCCGATAATTGGGGATTTAGTGGCGTCATGCCGGCCCCGACGGAACCGCGCAGCTCACCTCGGGAGGCGTCCATCCTTCAATACCACTATGGAGAACTCACGCAGGAGCAGCGCACGGATCCCTGGTGGGATCCCGACAACAACATCGCCTGAAACTCCTACTTGCATTAACATTGGGAAAAGAAGCTTGTCAGGTATGAAAGTGAAGGCCCACCACTGGTGAACAAGAACGGTCGGCCTCAAGCGTTGGTGCGGCGTGCCGGGTCACACGCTTGCCTCGGTGATAGATCACATCGCCGCTGGAGACGAGCCGCGTCTGTGCTTGCCGCTGCCCGAGCGTCGGTGAGCGCCACGTAGGATGGCGTACACGTCGTCTTCATCAACGCTAAGGAGTCCCCTCTTCTCTCCCATCACCCTTGTTAAGGACGAGTACGAGGTGAAGCCGTGCAAGCGCTCCAACAATGAATCGTCATCCGAAAGTCGTGGCACCATCGCCACCACGCGACCACCTAAGCCTCGTATCGCCAAAGGAGCCAGAGCCAGCAACTCCAGTTCAAGGCCGACAATGACCCGGAGTCCTGCGAGATGGTGTTGTCGATGACAGATGAGTTCGCCATGGCCAGGTCGGGGCACGAGGTAGCACGGAGGAGGCTGAGAACTTCACTGATCTCGGCAGCGATGATGAGCTAGCCTAAGCAGGTGGTATGGCGACGACGGCGAGGGATGTAGCAGTCGTGCCTAAGGACGAGCCATCGAGCTCTTTGAAAGAGGTCTAGTGGAATAGACGGATCAAGTAAGTTGAGTACTCAGCGACGGTGACTACACCAACTTCTACCGTAGCTTGGGCCCTCTAGATTAGAATTTAGTTCAAGTTTTATCGTATTTTCTGTAATTTTATAAAATATCACCAAGTTTGAATTAATTTCGTAGTTCTTTCCAATTTTCGCCAGGTTTAGAATTGCGTGCTGCAGGGAGGGGGAGGGCTGTAGATTAGGATTTAGTTCAAGTGTTATCGTATTTTCTGCAATTTTATAAAATATCACCAAGTTTGAATGAATTTCGTCGTTCTTTCCACTTTTCGCAATGTTTAGAATTGTGTGATGCAGGGGAGGGGGAGGGCTCTAGGTTAGGATTTAGTTCAAGTTTTATCGTATTTTCTGCAATCTTATAGAATATCACCAAGTTTGAATGAATTTCATCGTTCTTTCCAAATTTCGCCAGGTTTAGAATTGCGTCCTGCAGGGAGGGGGGGTGGGGGGCTCTAGATTAGGATTTAGTTCAAGTTTTATTGTATTTTCTGTAATTTTATAAAATATCACCAAGTTTGAAAGAATTTCATCGTTCTTTCCAATTTTCGCCAGGTTTAGAATTGCGTGCTGCAGGGAGTGGGGCCACCGGTTTGAAACAACACATGTTTAACTGGTGACCCGTCGGAGACGGCATTCATGTGGCCGTGCATCCCTGCTCGAAAACATTAGGCCGAGTCCAGGCATCAATGGATCATACTTGCCCTCCTTTGTCCAATCCTGTGCATGAATCAATTAAAAGGTTTGCCCTAAAAAAAACTAAAAGGATGGACTTCCTTATAGAAAAAATGGGACCAACTATCTATCTCCAAGGCTTTCCTATGATGCCAATCCATGCTCTTCCTTTTATTACTAAAAAAGTTTTCACAGTACTGCACATACTGTTGAATCTGAAAACGAAAATCAGAATTTTCCATCTTGCACTATAAAGCCAGTGGAAACCCTCTTGTTTTTCTTCCGTAAACCCAGTCAAACATCGCCGCACAGGCTCCAAGGGATTCGGTACCCTCAGGAATCATTACAAAAAAATCAATGTGTTTCTCACGCTAATCTACGATCTATATATTTCTTGCTGTGTCCCTACAGAAAGGAGATGCGACAAAACCTTCTGCGCTAATCAGGTCCTCCTATGGTGGTGCCTCTTCCTGCGTGGCTGTTTCGTCAGCATGGACATGTGATCAATGTCCCGTGGGTCCCTCGTGTCGGGAGGAGCTCCTCCCCCCGTTAGCCAGTTGATCGCCTCTTCAGCCGCGTCCTTCTCCGCGAGCTTCTTGTTCGCGCACGGCTGCCCTACAAACTCCATGCCGTTGAACTCGACAGTCGACCTGAAGAGGCTATTCTTGATCTGCTTTGTCTTGTAGGACGGGTTGCTATTCCCAGCCCTTGTTAGAAGAGTCTGGAGCTGGTTCTTGGGGTTGTCCCCTCCATGTCCGCCTCCACGGTCCATGGAGACTGAGGCTGGCGGGAGCATCGTTTTCGCCTTTTTTGATCTTGGTTCTTGTCGGCCATAGACAAACCGGCCACTACATGGGTCCTCCGTGACCAGCAACCGTACAGCTGACAGAAGCTCCTCACTGGTTTGGATGTCCATCCTTGGGTTTTGAAGCTGTCAAAAAAAAGATTGGATTGTTTGGTCAATAACAGCAGTATAAGCACAACTGAGGGGTTCTCGAACAATAGTTGGCAAATGCAAACACTATTTTCTTTTTACATAAACAAAATCCTTGCTTTTCAATAAACGGTATATAGTAGCATGCTAGACAGGTATGACAGATCGATGTCCACCACTTAAAACTGACAACTAGGGATAAGGGTGATCCCTTTTGGGAATTTCTGGGATTTATAGTTCTTAAAGATAAAGATTAGAATCCAAATCTCACAAGCATTCTTAGTAAACAGATTTGAAGGGCAAAATCCCAACTAGCTCACACGAACAAGTTCATATCCACTTCATGAGGTAAAAGGATGCTCGACGAGATAAGTGACATCTGATCAAGTCAGAGATGACCAACTTCTGGGTGAACCTGAAGCAGACCAAACTTGACCACCAATATGCAAATTTGGAAAGGATGATGACATGTTTATATATGGTTGGTTGGTTGTTGCCTCTGGAAAGAGCTGTGTTCGGGCGAACCAACATTATTAGTGTACTCCTCTTCCTAGTATAGTAGGCGCATTTTTTTCGACATTTAACTTTCACCAAGAATTAATCCAACAATAGGTGGTTTATGTTATACAAAATTGATATCATTGGATTCACAATCTAAAGAAATCTCAAATGGCATAATTTATTTGTGGCACAATAACCCTTGGACTACTTGGTCAAAGTCAAGTCTCAGAAAACATGTGTGTCTACTAAATTAGGATGGACGGAGTATGAAAAGGCAGGGTAACCACCAGCATATTGCATACCTATATATTGCATATGGATACACATGTTTGTTCTACTGTATGAATAAATTGCATGCAAGATGTTCTAATTGGAGTTGGATGCCAGGCACACCTTATTTAGAACAAAACATAGAATGTGGAATATTTGTCTAGAATGATGCATTCAAAATAAAGTATACCTTGCGATGGATTAAATCCTCAAGTTCACTCTTGAGATTCAAGTAAGTCGATGCGAGATCGCGACTCATGAAGAACTCCAGATATCCTCCGAGCATTTTCAAGTGTCCGTCCTGCAGCATGGAGTAAAATATTATTCTATGGTTATTTGCTAGACTGGAAGACAAATAAGCAGTCGAAGGAAATTACCAAGCCCCCTTGTTTTATGTTTCCTCCAAAGAGCAACAATATAGAGTCAGATATTGCTGTTGAATCCCGGAGAAACACTGAATTCACCTTCACTTTCTCATTAAACACTAGCCAGGGGAATGGAATCTTGGCTTCTTTCCCATTGACTGAACTCTGGAAACAACAAAGAGCATCAAGATGAAGTTATGTAATGTACATCCACAGACCAAAATTAACAAGCAACATGATCACCAGTCATGATACATAGAACCAACATAGTAACTTACCGAGTAAAGCATGACCTGCCCATCCTCCATTGTCTTGAGAGAAATTGATTTCTCCTTGTTCTGAGAGTCCAAGAAGCACATTAGGATCACGTATTAGAGAATTAAAGTTGCTCGAATATAGGACCCAAGTAAGTTTGAATGCAAAACAAGTTTTTCCTAGACAAAACAAACTATAATTTAGGTGTGATATATACACGAGATGGAATAGAAATTTATGTAGAAGAGCAACTCACCACAACAGACGAAACGCCTGGGTATAGTCCTGCACAGATGACTGCCCTGACTAGATTTTCATCACGACTCCATTTGTTGCACGTAGACATGTTTTCATCAATCAAACCAGTATCCTTTAAAAGAAAGAGGAACTGCCTCCTGAGAGAATCTAGGGCTTTCAAGGTTTGCGCAGACAGAAAATTTCTCCAGCAGTAGTCATAGCCATTGCGATCTCTTTCAGCTTCTCTCCATCCATCATATGCACGAACAATCGCAAGGTGATCACTATAGTCCCGGCATGAAAACTGTAACTTAGCAGACTCTGCAAGCTGCACGAAGGAAAGCAAAACACAGAAATTCAACACCAAGTATACAACAGAACATACATATTTAAATGCATTACAGGAGAGACATACATATATTATATTGGAGTTAGACATCACTTACATCCTTCTTGTCGAACGGTGTCATGAATGGATCTCTAACGCTAAGTCCAGAAACTATGGTTAATATGGGATCAAGGCAATTAAAAATAGCCCCAAAAATAAGCATCTTGCCCAATTTAGGCTCCACTGGAAGCATTGACAAGTGCTTTCCTGAGAATACCGAACAGTGAGTATAGTTAGCACAGAAGCTCCAAGAGTCACAGTATGATGCAGTAAAGAGGTGATAATCCAAAATTAAAAAGATGCATCGGGTACCTAGAACTGTTAACTCTTCATTCTGATCAAATGCTCCAATGACTTTGAGATATTCAATGGCATTTTGTACCTGAAGCAAATATATATATTGGATTAATTTATCAGATCACCTGAACGCACAAAGGAAAAACAATTGTGATTGAGGCAACAAAAAGTGAAAAAGAAAGGTACCGATAGAGACTCAGGTGACTGCAAAGCTCTGGATAAAAATTCTGAGATGCTCCCAAGCCGCAAACTTTTTATTTGCAAACATAGGGATTGGAGAGGGGTTCTCAGAAGTTCTGGCAACTGGTAGTCAGCAAAGACATTGTATACACATTGTGGATAAAGATGGAAACACTCCCCTGATTGAACTCGGCCAGCTCTTCCTCGTCTCTAAATTATCAGACATTTAAATAACAAAACGGAAGGGGTAAATGAGGTGATGAAGTGAGATCACCAAAAAGATAAATCGCAAAAGTTACTTGATTCATTCAAAAGGTGAGTTGCACTATAAGTAAGAAAATATTACTTGTCTGGCAGAAGCCTTGGAGATCCAAGTCGGAAGCAAACATGGAGTATTATTCAGTGCATCGTAAGATGTCTCCTTTGCTTTTCCACAATCAACAACAAAGACTACATCATTGATAGTGATGCTAGTTTCAGCCAAATTGGTAGCAAGAACTATTTTCCTTACACCAGGCTCAGGTTTATCAAATATTAATTTCTGCACGAAAAAAGCAAAATAATATAAACATAAAATCATTGTCATAAGAGAAGACATTAAATTTGTACTGCTTGCTATCCATGGCTACAGTCTACGGGTAACTAGCAAAATCATGCATAGAATAGCAAGTTCAACATTAAAAATAACTTAAGATGGCAGTTTGAGTATTACTGGCAGAAGTAAATTGTAGGTACATGTATTTGAACACAATAACTGACTATAATTGTGCTAAAGTTAAATACAAACAAGAAACAAGAACACCTAATACCAATCAGGCATGGCATAGCAAAGTCAACTTTAAATAATTTAAAGTACCAGTTCAAGTATTAGTGGCAAAAGTAAATTGTATTTAAACAGAATAACTGACCATGATTATGCTAAAGTTAACTACAAACAGGAAAAGAGAACACCTTAGTAATACCTGCTCTGCGCTAGCCATTGAACCGTGACATGCGAGAAGCAAAACTTTGCTAGGGTCACCAAGCAATGGGTTTGACTGCAGCTGCTCTTTTAGTGTATTAATGTCATCCCACCCAGTCATAAACACAAGAACAGCACCAGCTCTTTCCTTTTGACAAATATGGCACAAGACATTTTCTATTAAGTTAAAACCAATTGAATCTGGATTCCAGCAGGATAGCGAGTCACGAGTCTGCGGACTATAATCCCTTAAATCAGCAGCTTTAACTGCATCCTGTTAAAAATAGAAGCTTAGAAACCAAAGGTCTGAGCAGAAAAATAAATAGTTAAAAACGACTACCGTACTTCCACAACAGAAGCAATTTGGCTCTTCCTCTTCCTTAGAGCTTGCTTTTGCATCTTCCAACTTTTCTCTTGGCCGTAGTCATCGATCTGATTGTACGGGGTCAATCTGTGCCCAGTAATTTCAAGGATATCTTCTAGAAAACGACTCCGAACAGGGTATGTAAAACCCTAAAAATGAGATATACATGGAGTATTAAGAGGGACATCTTAATAAAACTTTCAAGAGGAGTATGGACACCACAGGAACACCCAAACAAGTTGCAGGTTAGACAGGAAAACAAGGTTAAGATTCAAGTCAACTCAATATATACATAAAGCTCTAAAATAATAGCAAGTGATTCAAAAAGGCTGTTCTCAATCTTCCTGATGTCATCTAGGATACAGAGTTTCATCCAATACACAACTGGCCGCTTCCTAACTTTCACAATATGGAAAAGATACGAAATTCTAGAAAAATCTTTAGCATTGCAATTGGAAATACAGAACTAATGCAATTAGGAATCCAAATCTGAATGTTGTTAGATCGATAACGGGAACTATGCATAATATTGGTATAATTTAGCTCAAATTATGCATAGGCATTTGTGGTACACACAAACAGCTACTCCATTAACATATAAGTACTTATTTTAATGAAATAGAGTGACTTGATGAGCACAGATTGATACCATAGCAAATATGAGAGTGAAGAAATCCTAACAAAATATCTTACAGGTATGTGTAGCATGGGTGCTCCGCCAAAGTATGAAGAGAACATCTCAGCATTGAGGGTTGCACTCATCAATACAAGTCTTAGCTCGGGCCGGCGTGGAAGAAGATCCTTAAGGACAATAAGGAGAAAATCTAGCACAGAGACACAAAAGTAATTAACACTGTCTACCTCCTGGATGCCTAGCACCATAATTAATAATTATTATGATTAATGCAGACCTTCATTCATGCCCCGTTCATGGATTTCATCCACAATAACATGGGTAACACCTTTCAAGCTTCTGTCTACCAGCAATCTCCGCAACAGGACTCCAGTAGTGCAGAAGAGAAGGCGTGTATCCCTTCCTCTCATTCCTTCCAACCGAACTTTGTAGCCAACCTAATGTAACAATTTATCAGAATAGACAAATGCAGAATAACCTCACCAAGTCTTGCACAAATTGTTAAGGAAAGTGTAGCCCATTTTCATCAGATCACATAAGTACAGTTAAGAAAAGTTCTGCAGCAAATGGCTACTTGGACAACATCCACTGACTAAAATAACCGTGAGTACCATTGGCAACCATAATTATCTCACTCCATAGGTGCAAGTAGCTCACCGATTCCCCAATTTTTTCACCTCTTTCAGCAGCAACTCTTTCAGAAACAGAAATAGCTGATATTCGTCTGGGTTGAGTGCAAATGATACTGCAAGTAGCACCACGAGCAGCCTCTATTTCAGACTCTAAAATATATTGTGGCAACTGTGTCGTCTTACCACAGCCAGTTTCACCAGAAACTACAACTACCTGTTCCATCAAACAAAGCATTGTTAACACTCAGTAATCTCAATAGAGCTATTTGGAAGTTTTAGGCTTTTAGCCCTGTACTGAGCGGTAAATACTACAAAATTTATCAGGTATTTTGCTAAAATGCTCTTACTTGGAGAAAAATAAATAATAAAAAAATGGCAGTAGCTTTCCCAGATAAATGGAAGAATACATATCTACTCCCTCCGTCCCAAAATAAGTGACTTGGGTATTTAGACATGATGGAGTATCTATATGCTAAAACATGTCTAGATGCATGCGAATCTAGACAAACTCACATCACTTATTTTGGGACGGAGGGAGTACAAAATACAAAAATTAAAATTGGTAACTATGTGTGGCAACTAAAAAGCAAGGGGCAAATCCGTTACTTGAATAGTTATTCAACATTCAGAGATTGGGCATAAAGATATCAAAAAATTTCACATGAAAAGTACACTAATTGGCTTTAAAGCAGTATAAACTGCTATCTTGTTTGCTGGATCACTTAGTTCACTGCTTGCAAGAAGGTAGAAAAACGGGTGGATTGGTGGGTGGGGTGGGGGTGGAGGCGCATGGGATACTAATGTTTATCACATGATGAAATATTCTAGAAATGGAAAGTATTTGTAACTAGTGGTGATTGGGAAATGGAATGTATTTGTAACAAGATTTTTCACGCAAAAATGGCAAAGCATTTGGGGGTCACTAGTTAAGTAGTTATGTTTGTCACATAAAATAATCTAGAAAAAGAGCAGGACCTGATTCTGAGATATAGCTTCCAGTAGTAATTGTCTTTCTTTATTGGCAGGAAGACTGCGACGAAACTCCATCATGCTCTGACCATCATTTGATTCCTGAAAAAACACAGCGTATGTTAATAGACACGGGGCTATAATTAGAAATGATCATTGATCCACTCGAACAAATATCAAAGCACAAACATAAGTAGGAAAAAATATCAAATTACTAGTGCTAGTCGAAGTTGTCAGAAATTACAACATGATGTGGTTAAAAATTCGAAATCCATCAAAGCCCTGCTCATTTTGGCAAGTTAAATTTCTGGTATGTTAGGACCAATACATCAGGTCAGTTACTTGCAGTCCCAAATTAGACGATCGAATCAATAGTCCAGTATTTAACATTGGCACGGTATTACATAGACAACACCCAAAGAAAATGGACAGAACAAATTAGTAAGCACATTAAAAGAACATGATGAAACTGTGAGTCATATTCAATAGTGTATCTGGGTAGGACAGAGTATGTCAACTAATAATCCCTCCATCTCACTACACACAATAGATTGGTCACATGAAGACAATATGGTATATCAGTTATCTAGAGTACTTCCCCAAGTATGATTTATTCAGTTGAGAAAAATGATGCTGAACCGTGATTGGCAAGAATATTGCAAAGTGCTCTACAGTTTTTTAGACTTAACATTGAACATAAAATTTAACTTCATGGGTATATCTTCAGCGTAATGGAAATGTTGTGACAGCAAACTTCCAACCCACAGAGAAAAACCAACAAGTGGACTACTGCACATAATCAAACCTGCCAAGCAGCTTGCTGGTTACGCAACTGTAAGCTTTTCTTTCTTTGGATTCTCTCCATCACAACATTAGTTGATGTCTGATTATCCTGCTGCTCATAGAAGCCTTCATCGGTCATAAAACTGTCTGTGCTGCTAGACCTTGAGAAGGCAGCATTTGGAAAGTTCCCACTGTCTGTTCTCTTCCGTGCAAGATAGTCTGCAAGCAACGCATCAACTTCTCTTTGCAAGCCAGAAGGTATAGATACCTGCAAAGCAAATACTTTGGTCAATCAATGTGCAAGTCATGCACGATATAATCTTTAAGCTACTAGGACAATCAGCAAATCAGCATACCTCTCTTTGAGGTCTTTTGTCATCAAGGTCTGATCTATAATTAGGCAAGGGGGCCTTACTGAACACAATGATTCGGGAATACTGACGGCTGCCATAACGTAATTTATCATCAGACAGGGAACAAAGAATATGCAACACCAGGATGTCAAAGCGACAATAAAGTACCTGTGCAAACCCATTCGGTCTGCCAGTTGGGCGAGTTGTTCGAAATCACGCCTGTCCTTTCTTTCCCTCGACATGATCTCTTGCTCATTGTCATTTCGAAGAAGCATGTGCAGCTTCCATTTCCATTCGTCAACATTATCTAAAGTTGATGCACCCTGCAAATATTATTTAATACAGCTGTAAAGAACTAAACATCACGTAAAAGAAAAGAGACACGATCAAAAGATACACCATAACATGTTGGAACACCAAATGTTTCCTTTATTTTAGTAGGCGTCAATTTTAAATAGTATTGACCAGAAAACCAAAATGAAGTTTAACTCTTTCCAGAAATTATTTTTGACATGTGGAAAATAGCAGAAGAGTGCCATCTCAAGATTCTTAACATATAAGATATTTGAAGTTGCAATACTTTGTCCAAGTAGTAGTGAGAAGCTAAGCTAGTTTTACTTGGAAGTATCAGGTCTTCCTTCTTCAGGAAAACCTAATTTGCCAAAGAGCAGTAGTATAATAACATGTAGACATATTCAATTTCGCTTTAACGCTCACCACTTTGCATTTTTTGAACTTATACGATGTCTTTTCAATGAATATATTCCACATAAGTGATATTGTACTCACCAGAATAGTACCAGAATCACGTTACATACAAAAAGGGGTGAATAGAAGGCAACCACGCACAATGCCTGAGCTGAATATGCAGGGCACGTTCATTTCATGTGCTCCTCATAATTTTATTATCTTACAATGAGTTTCATTGAAAAACTTAGTCTGTAAGTCGGAAAATTTAGCGTAAATCGTTTCACTCCATGCAGCAACAGTAAAGGAGGCCTTATTATTTTGCTATCCATGGTTTGTGCACATATGAGTATTCACTGTCAGAAGTCATTCTGCATATCGTTAGACAAGCTATATATACAGAAACTGAACGTGGTCACGCTTCACTATGTCATGGACTAACGGCAGAGGCCAGCATTTTATTTCCATAGTCAAGTATAAATGAATTCAAACTAATCAATTTCATGTCAAACGCGAATAAAACAGCAATTCGTTTACCTTACTCGACGACACTGAGGTGCGGTCCATTTCCCTGTCAGAGTCCTCCTCGGAGAAGTCATCGTAGGCATACCGAGAGTACCCAGCGCTCTGCTGGCGCAAGGGCTGCGTCTGGGGCGGCGGCGGCCGGGGCGGGAGGGGCGCCACGCGCCGCTGCGGCTGAGGCGGAGAAGGCGGGCTGAGCGAGCGCCCGTCCGCCCGCCACTCGGGCGTCCACGCGGGCTGCACGGACGGCGGCGGCGCGAGGTTCCCGTTGGTGGAAGCGATGACGGAGCGGAGCCGGCGCATCGGCGGCACGTAGACGCCGTTGGTGCTCATGGCAGCGGAGGCGGACGGGGAGGGTAGATGGGGACTGGCGAGGCTCGCGCTGCTGCTCGGGCTCGGGTTAGGGTTTCGGGAGAGGAAGAGAGGGGAGGGCATGATCGGGGGGCGGGGCCGGCGGAGGGGGCGGATGCGACCCCGCAGGACCGAGGAGGCCAGGAGCATCACCACCCGCGCCGCCGCCGCAGCAGGCTCATCAAACCCCCCGTCCCGCTTCCACTTCCGCTCTTCTGCGGCCTTGAACCTACGGGCCCGGAGGGATCGCCGCCTCCTTCACCGCGGGTGCTTCGCGCGCGACGAGCTCCGGCTCCGGCGAGAGAGCGGCGGCGGTGCTCGACAGGAGTGGAGGGTGGCGTGGCGGCTGTGCAGGGGAAAGCGGAGGGGATGGGCTTAGGGTGCAAATGGTGGTGAGAAAAGGAAACAGCAAAGCCCAAGAAGCACTCGGAGTGTTCGCTCGCTGACACGTGGGGTACACCTGACATACGTGACACTGCGCCGTGGGTCCCGTGAGCGCGCGTGCTCCCGTATCACGCCGAGGGCGACGTGGCCGTAGGTGCGACGTCAGTAGATGGACGGCTGTTGGGACCCATGGGCTGTGACTTGGCGAGCTGCTGTTGGCTCGCTGGTGATGTGGGACCAGAAACAGTGCGCGAGATATTTTAGAGCGTTCCGACGGGCTCGTTTGGCTGGATACATTGAGCAATGGCCCGAGCGTTTTCAAATCATGGCCCGAGATGTCCTTGGCGTGCACCAAGCTTTTCAGGTTTTAGCCCAAGCACGTTTGGTTCTGCCCACGCTTTTCGTGATGTGTTTGATTCGTGAATTTATAACGTAACCTGTCTACGTTGTTAACTGATTATGTTATATTGCGTTTGGTAAGACTAGTTAGTGTGCACGTGCAACGCACGTCTCAATTAAGTAATGCAACATACTGATCATAAGCATTATGTTATGTCATCATTTATCATTCTAAACATGTCTATGCTAATAATTCCAAAACATTATCACTCCACGATCAAATATTCTTGTTCTTCCTTTCTATCAATCAAAGTCACCTCTCAGCTATAATTAAAAATTTGTTTATCATTTACAAGTATTTAAAACAAACTAAAAGACATATTCAAGATCCTGATGTTTGTACAATCCATAGTTCCCAGAAACCTCCCTATTCTTTGTGTAAAACTTCTCTTTTCTATGAAGATCATATCTTGTCATAAAACATAAACCTGAGAACTTATGGAGTTGAACATCATATCACTACATTAGAACAAATGTTGAAAGTTCAGAATACCATCAAAAGTAAAATAGCATGAGCACGTCATGAAAATTATCAATATGTCAAACAATGAAGTGGTGAAACTCAAATGGAAAGTTAATCTCCAAATATCAAATATGATGATATCATTTTCCTTAGATTAACCAACATTATACTGCGTCATTGGAAAATAAACAAAACTCAAACTTAGTAGGGGAAAGAAAAGGTTACAACTTTAGATTATTGATATAAAAACCAATCAAAAAACTACTTTGGTTCACATACATAATTAATGGAAAAAAGTCGTCTGAAGGTTTCAAGTGAATCATCTGCAAGTCATCCTAACCTCTTTGATACTGGATGCTACTTTGTGGATCACCTCCTCCCCTTTCCTTCTATTCTTGAATCCACCCCTTTCCTCTTATTCTTGAATGCACTCATGTTGTGCTATCGGTGTCGTCGGATTGATGACAAGTACGCCATGAGGGGGTCCTCGAGGCGTGCGAAAGAGAGGGGTGTGAGACGTACGGTGTTCCGGGACGGTGAGCACACAAGTTTACCCAGGTTCGAATCCGCCGGCTTTGGACGGATCCTACTCCTGTTAGCAATCCAATAATACGGCAGAGCCGGAATATGGATTACAAGAGTTCGTCTGTGCGAGTTGAGATTGTGGACTATTGAGTGTTGCCCTAAAGGCTCTCCCTACGACGGCTTATATAGATATCCGGCCTAGGGTTTACAGGAGAGATCTATCTAGCTACAAGTACATCTTGAACTACAAGTAACACTATGGGCCTAAGTCGGTAAGTCTTCTGGGCCTTCCCGTAGCCGGACTGGACTCCGTCTTTTCTCTCTGACTGGGCCGCCCGTGAAGCAAAGCTCTAACCCGAAGTGGGCCACCCTGGTCAGTGAGGAACTTTGAGGATACCCGGAAAGTATATCCCAACAGCAGCCCCCGGAAGTCTCCAAGATCCAAAGTCGGATTTATCATCGTCTAGCTTGATCTTCGGCTTGCAGAATCTTGAAGGGTTCCTGAAACTTCACAAAAAAATACGATCTAGGTCTTAAAAATAAATCGGACCTATCAACATGTTACTCGGATTTCCCAGCTTGATTTTCAAACTAAGCCGAAACTTGGTCTCTAACGTCACCTGACAGTAGTCATGGTTAAGTCACGTCATCTGACAAACATCCTGTCAGCACGATCGTTGGTGGGTCCGCCGTTCGCGGAACCGAGGCGCCGTTTCAATGCGTATGCGGAGATCGAGGCGACGTAATCATCGCGTGGGTTCTTCCCAGTTCCTTCCACGACGAGTGGCGGTTACACGGTGTCATTTGCACGAATCTTTGCGCGGTTAGGTGGATATAAGGGGTGAGGATTCTTCTTCTCCCATCTTCACCTGTTCCCCTTGCCGTTTCTTCTCCTCCACCTCTCCCTCGCGCATAGAGCTCCCCTGCTTTCCCAAACTCCCAGCGCGGCCCATCTAAGGTCACCGGCGCACCGGAAGAATGGCTTTGTCTTCATCATCCGGCTTGGCTGCGGCAGCGGCGACGGTGGCTGCGGCAGCGGCGACGGTGGCGGCGGCGGCAGAAAAGGAAAGCAATCGCGGGTTTTGGATCCCCTGCTTGCTGGACGACGAGAAGCTCCGTGGCGTGGAGGCTGAAGGGCTCCTCCGCGCCGGCGACTGGCGGAGTGGTTCCGGCGAAACCATCCCCAACCCGCGCGCCGGCGAGCGGATACACTTCGGCACCCACCTCGGCAGAGGTTTGTCTTTCCCTCCCTCGGAATTCTTTTCTGAGGTGATAGATCATTATGGTGTTCAACTTCACCATCTTCCTCCCAACTCCATTTTAGAGATGAGCGCCTATGCGGCCTTGTGCGAGGGATTTCTCGGCATTAGGCCAAGTCTTACTTTATTCCGGTACTACTTCCATGTCTGGAGAAATTCTATCACCGCCAGTAATCCTTATATTACCGGTACAATTAGATTTTCAGTTAGGAGCGAGCGCACATATCCTAAGATTCTAGCCAGTGACTCGGTCAAACAATGGTTGGCCACTTTCTTTTACCACAAGGATGTTCCTGCTCCCGGCAAAGCCACTGCTTTGCCGACTTTCATCGACGGGGCCACCACGCCTCAATTATCTTGGGACGAGGCTGCTCCGGCTCTTAATGACGATCTGCTTCTTGCCAAGAGGCGGATTGAATATCTGATGAAACACAAAGGACTGAACGGATCCGACTTAGTCCACTGTTGGGTGTCACGCCGGATCCAACCCCTCCAGCACCACGGAGACCAACTGATGCATTCCATCACGACGTCCAAAAAATATTCCCTCTGCATCAGCCCTAGAGCCTATACATCGCAAGGTTATATAAGCCAGATTAAATGGCTGATAAGGGAGCGGATCGAGAGGAGGATCCCAGAGGTTTCTCTGGACATGCACACAGCAGAAAACCCTGTTGTGCCGGTAAACTTTTAACAATAAACCCTTTCTATGTGTTTCACCTTTAAATTGTTTCGCAATACTGAGATGTTTTCTTTCTTTTCAGCTTGCCGACCTCCCCGAGTCGGAACTTGCTCCACTCGAGGATATCCTCCGGAGTTTTCTTAGGAGGCTGAATTGGTTCCACTGCCGGACGTTGTGCCCAAGAAGTGCAAAGCTTCGACAGTGGTTGTTGGTACAAAGGAGGTGCCAATTGTAAAGAGGTAACTTTCAACACAACTTTCGCCTTTGTACCTTACTCCAATTTTCTTCCGAGATGTAATATTTTCCATTCTATTACATTCTCAGAGCTAAGCAACTCATCAAGGGTAAGGGGAAGGGAACTTCTTCGAAGCCCTTGCGGCAGACGAAGCTGACCATAGCTTCTCCTGCTGTGGCTCCTCCGACTCCTGTCCCTCAACCCTCTGCTACACCGGTGATTACTAAATCACCAGTTGTCGCAGAAGATCTGACTCCTTCAATGGAGCCAGCGATCCTTGAATCGCAAACTGACGTCACCATGAGTGAGTCAGGTTTCGATAAGGGTGAACCCTCTTCGGGTAATGATCCCTCGGCAGAGACCTTTGCCGAAAACATCCTTAACAATCCGGGGCTTGCCAAACTTGGCTTATCTCGGAAATCTGCAGAAGAGATCCAGCGGCTGGCCCGGCAATGCCTAGAGAAAATAAATCTCTCTGCCGAGGAAGAAGCACAAGAGGCGGAAGACATTAAATATTCCAACCTTCTTGAACAAGTTTGCCTTCACGACGAGGGACTTAGAGCTGGTGTGCTTCCACCACCTCCGATTATTCCACTCAACCTCGCCGAGAAAGTTACCACTGAGGTGAACATGTGTTTGAGCAAGCTCACACATGAACATCATGTAAGTCAGAATTCCAACTCACGTTTCTCTTTATTGTACTTTATATCATATCCCCTAGCCCCCAAGCATGAAGTAGGATATATAATCCGGGTTTATGCTTCCTTAGGATGCCAAAGAATGAACTAGTGTAGCCCCCAAGGCTCGTGCTGATATTAGTAACAATATTAGCCCGAGTCTTTAGTAGACTTCTGACTCTGGGTATTCTGACTTACAAAAAGTTAATTCATATAACCAGGATTTGTTGAAGAATATCTGCAACAAGCGGAGAGAGATCAGATCTCTCCGACTTGAAAATGCTGAGCTGAAGGTCTCCAAGTGAAAGAACATGTGTGCCCCATGTGTGGTTTTGGTAATTAATGACAATCTTTATGGACTTCTGTTTGCATTGAGTTTTACTTGTAGGATTTGTCCATAGGCAATGCTTGAACCATATGTTGGCTTCAAGGTTGGAAGAAGAAGAAAGTGAAGAAGATCAAGTGTTGATCAAGGTTTCAAGGAATGATCCGGAGATTGGTCAAGCAGAAGTTGAGCATATGGCAAGTGTGTCTTAAATAATAAGATGATCTCAAGTGTAGCTTGCCATCCTTATGGTGATCATGGATATGTGAATATATGCCTAAAAGAGAGGCTTTTCCATAGTGGAATATGGGGAGCAAATTCCAAGTCTTCACCAAGCTAGCGCAATCAAGAATGGTGTTCCATCTTGAGGTGTAGAAGATCGTCATCATCAACATCAAGTGGAATATACACAAGGAAATTGTTTGATCTTGATAGGGTTTCTTTCTTACCGGTCTCGTGGTGTTAGTTGGGGAGACCGGTTTATAGGATAGATAACCGTACTATCAAGAGGGGCTCTCGAGTGAGTAACTTGATCATATCCCTCGGTGAGAGCTCAAACCTTTGCATACTTGGCATCATCTTTCTTGGTTCTTATTTGGGTCTTACTCATGTGAGTATTTAGATCTTGTGTTAATCTCCATGACAAGCTCAAGTTCATCGAAAACGAATTTCATATGCATTCTCTATTGCGTTTTCGATGTTGGAGGTTTTATCGGTTCGTCTTTTTGGGAGAGGTCAAACCTTTCGTTATTTGGTTCTATCCTACCTTGCTGGACTATGATGTTTCTCTGGATGATCTTGTAGATCTTATTGTCCTCTTTAAAACGATCCTAAGATCATCAAAAACGGAATCCGGATACAAAAGTTATGATTGTTTCAGTTTCGCTGTTTCTACCAGTTTTCAGGGGGGCGGATTATCCGGCCCAATTTTCGGAAAACGGCTAAGGACTTTGAGACATGGCTCCCTGTAACAGGGGCGGATTATCCGGGCCTCCGGGGGCGGATTATCCGGCCCAAATATCCGCCCCCTATACAGAGGGTCGCGTCGCGAAGTCCTTAGCCATATTTTGGCCTGGGAACCCGGAATATCCGGGGGAGGACGGATTATCCGGCCTGGGAGGTCCTAAACGGTCATATTTCGTTGGGGAGGGGTATAAATAGACCCCCTTCTTCCTCCTTAGGCTGGTTGCTTACGTTCTCTCTCTCCTCCATTGTTTTGACATTCAAGAGCTTGCAAATTCTCTCAATCCCTCCCATATTTCTTGAATCTCTTTGGGGGATTTGAAAGGGGTGGTCTAGATCTACAACTCCACCAATCCATATCTCCTCTATGTGAGAGGAACATATTGGGATCTAGATCTTCGGGTTTCTTTTGTGGATTTCCTCTTGTGTTCTTCCTCTCTTATTCTCCCACTAGCTTTTGTAGCTTTGGTGGGATTTGGGAAAGAAGGACTTGAGCACTTCTTGTGTTCTTGCCATTGCATTTGCTGCATAGCTTTGAGTTCTCGGTGAGGATTCGATTGGGTGAAAGGTTAGAAGCTTTTTACTCTTGGGTTATTGGAACCCTAGACGGTTTAGTTGTTTTGCAGGTTTGTGGATTACTTGGGGCCTCCAATTAAGTTGTGGAGCTTTCCCCGAGCTTGTTTGTTGGGAACCTCCAATTGAGTTGTGGAGAAGTGCCCCAATCATTGTGAGAGGTTACGGATTGCCACCGACAAGTGCACCGATAGTGAAGAAGTGAACCAGGCCTCTTGTGGCGAGGTTCACAGGAGAATAGGGTGAGGCCTTTTGTGGCGTGGTGGTCTTAGTACTTCCCACCCCTCCAACGAGACGTACTCTCTTTATGGGAGGAACTCGGTAATAAATCATCGTCTCCATGTGCCTTGGTTATCTCTATACCCAAGCTATTTACTTATGCACTTTACTTTGTGATAGCCTTCGTGCTTGAAGTCTTATATCTAGCTATCACATAGTTGCTTGTTTTGCTTAGCATAAGTTGTTGGTGCACATAGGTGAACCGTAGTTTATATAAGTTTTGTGCTTAACAAAGTAAATGATACGTCCATTTTGCATCACTATTCTATGTCTTAATTCACTATTATTCATTGATATATTTCGTATTGAGAGGGGATACTTATGTTATTTTATCTGTTTTTCATGGTTGATGACTTTTGGAGCATGGACCGCTGCAGTCAGGATTCTGATGGAAAAGGTGCTGTTTGGAGGCAAAATTCGCGAAGATCATAAAATCCGGGAAAATATACGGAAAATTCTATTTTTTCTAGAAGACTCAGGATGCCAGAAGATGGAGTGGAGGTGGGCCACAGGGGGCCCACACCACCCCATGGCGCGGGCAGGCCTAGGCCATGCCTGAGAGTGGTGTGGCTGCCCTGGCCCACTCCAGCCTCTCCCCTCTAGCGTATATCATCCTCCCGAAACCCTAAGACTCGGGGAGTGATCACAGAAAGATTCCGCCGCCTCTACGGGGCGGAAAACACCGAGAGAGAAAGATCTCTCCGGTAGACAGATTTCTGCCGAGGGAATTCCTTCCCGGAGAGGGAAGATCGTCGCCATCAACACCACCATCAAGCTGGGCTTCATCGGGATCATCATCATCACCATCAGCACCCTCATCACCATCTCCATATTGCTGTAACAATTGGTTGAATCTTGCTATAGTTCATAGGGGAAACTTTCCCGGTGTTGATTACTATTTGTAGTTGATGCTATTGAGTGAACCATTGAATTATTGTTTATGTTCAGATTGTTATACATCATTATTTCATCTCTGATCATGATCCATATGATGTCTTGTGAGTAGTTCGTTTTGTTCTTCAGGATATGGGAGAAGTCTTGTTGTTAGTAGTGGAGTTGTGTTGAGAAAGATTCAATAGATTGTTATTTAAGTTGTGGTGTACTTCTTCTAGTGGTGTCATGTGAACGTCGACTACATGACACTTCACCTATATGGGCCTAGGGGAATGCATTGTGTATTTGGCTACTAATCGTAGGGGTTGTCAGAGTGACAGAAACCTGAACCCCCGTAGGAAACCATTGCACAAGGGATGTAAGGGTCTTAGAGTTTAAAGTTGTGGTTAGGTTTCTACCTTAATTACTTTATTGTACTTACGGATGTTTGCAAGGGGTATAATCACAAGTACGTATTAGTCTTGGATGGGGCGGTACATTAGCACAGGTTCACCACAACACTTAGCAAGCTAAAGAAGATTAATCGACTATATGAAGCGAAATCACTTGGCAGTCTTCCCATGTGTCCTCGAAAATGTTTGGTCATCTATAGAAATACAACCGGCTCGTCCTTTGCTGCATAAAGGATTGGGCCACTTGCTGCATTCATTCTTACTGTCTTTTATTTACTCGTATTTTGTTTACTTGCTTTATCGAAAACCCCTAAAAACCGTTTGCTAAGTATTTGCAGAGAATTCCTGATCCATACCAGTAGCCAGCACCTTCTGCTCCTCGTTGGGTTCGACACTCTTACTTATCAAAAATACTGCAATACACCCCCTATACTTGTGGGTCATTAGTAAACGCTAGTTTTTTTCCGCCTTTGTTAAGCCCTTCTAATAAAAGTTTTAAACCGCCTATTCACCCCCCTCTAGGCGGCATATGTATCCTTTTCAATTGGTATCAGAGTCTGGTCTCTCTTTTGGGCTTCACCGCCTTGAGAGTAAAGATGTCGGCTAGGGGATTAGTGCACGATGACATTTTCATATTCGATGGCACATGTTATGAGATTTGGAAAATTTGTATGCTTAATCATTTTCGGGCCATGGACCCAAATTTGGAGCGAATCGTAGATATATGTTTTTCTCCTCCAATGGATTTCCCTAATCTATCTTGCGAGGATGAGAAAAACTTATATCTCGATGCTCAAGCTTCTAATCCCTTGTTAATGCTTTGAGCCATGTAGTTACTTCTTCAGTCATACCTTTTTGGAGCGCTCATGAGTTATGGACAAAACTTCAAGATAAATATGTTGTGCCCAATATTTTTGAGGATGATTGTGTTGCTTCCACTTCCGGTCGAGATGAGTTCTCATCTTCTACCACTTCACCAACATGTGATTTTTCACAAGGTAATGATATGGTAAGTGGTGATAGAAATTGCAATATGGATAGTGTGCTTATTATTTGTAATCCCTCCTCTCTATCTAGTTGCAATGATCTATCTTTGGACTTTAACACTTCTAGCACTACACACTCCTTACATGCTTGTGTTGATAGTCCTTGCATATCATGTGTAAGTTGTTTGAGTAAATATCATGATGATATGCTTGATATTCCTTGTTGCTAGGATATAAATGCTTTTATTTCCTCTAGTTGTTGTGTTTCTAACAATGTAGAGGAAACTGAAGATTCTATGGGTCAATACAACATCTTGAATGAAGCCTCAAGTAATTCTTCATTATCATCATCTCACGGTTCCCATCTATGCCTTATGGCCAGGGATTCAAAGGTATCTCCTACTTTGGAACCCAATACCTCTTGTGATGATGAGGATGAGTATAATGAGGAAGAAGAGATTGATGTTGATTTGTTACATGAAAATGGTGAGATTGTTTATCATGCTCTTATTAAGAATAATATTGCTTGCTCTAACTTTGTTGAAATCTTGGGTTTTGCTATTGAGAGCAAAGAACGTATTGATAAGTTAGAAGCTCAAGTTGAGGAGCATGAGAACACAATTGACAAAATGAGTAGCCTTGAGCGTGAGTATGCTAATGATATTGCAAATCTAAATGAAGCCCTTGAAGAAGCACAATCAACCAAATAATCTCTTGAGGAGACATTTACTCTAGAAGTGTCTAAAGTAAAGGAAACCCGTGATAAAGCTCTTGAGGTGGCAATTGATCTCAAAAGAAAATATAATGAGATTTCGAAGTTGTCTTCTAATATTGCTCATTATAATGATGCTTGTGCTACTAACTCTACTTCTTTTGAAGCATCTATTTTGAAGGAGAATGTTGAGCTAAAGGCTCAACTTGCTTTGCTAACTAGCAATTATGGGAAATTGAAAGAAAGTCATGTTATGATAGCCTCCCATGATAGGCTAAAGTTAGCTCATGAGGCTATTGTGTCAAAGGTAACATGTAATGAACCTCATGTGGACATTAGCACTACATCCACTACAAATGTCATACTGCCATGTGCTAGTCCTCATAATTCATCATCTCATATTATTGCTACATCTTGTTATGAATTACATTCCTTGCCTTGTTGCTCTAACAATGAAGCTTCTACTTCCCCTAGTATTTGTGTTTATACTAACCATGTAGAGGAAATAAAAGAGCTCAAGGCACAAGTCTCATCTTTGAAGAGGGACTTGAAAAAGGGTCAGGAAGGGAGGGCCACACTCAACAAGATCTTGAGTGTGCAAAAATTCCCCAATGACAAGAGTGGGCTTGGATTCAGATCCAATATCAAGAACAAGTCCACTAACAATAATAAGTTTAAGAGAGACAAGAAGAAGGGCCAAGAACATGTCAAGAATTTGGCCAAGATTGTTTGCTTCAAGTGCAAAATTAAAGGGCACCATGTTAGATCTTGCCCATTTAAGAATAAGACTCAATGAGAAGCAAAAAGGGAAGAGGCCTCAAGTTCAAGGTCATGGTGTACCTCAAGTTGAAGAAAGGCAACTTCACAAAAAGAATCAAGATAATACTCCCATGGTGGATAAATCAAGTGTGAAGAAATGTAAGAAAAGAACTTGCTACATATGTCGTGAGAAAGGTCACCTCTCTTCTTCATGCACTATTGGTAACTCCTCATCCAACCCTATTATTATTGATGATGTTTATTCTCTTTGTAAGGATGAGGTTGGAAATGTGTTTGCCAATATGTTGTTGCCCAATGTGGTGTCAAGAAAAGAACCATTTGGGTTGCCAAGCCTATTTTGACTAACTTCTTAGGACCCAACTTGGTTGGGGACCAACAAGCTAAAACTTGATCAATAGGTGTTGGTGGAGGGCATTGGAGACTTGGCTAAATCATGAAGAATTAAGGGAACTTCATCAATTATATTGTATCAAGCCAAGTGATTTATATTATCTTATTTCTATCATATACCCGTTGTTCCTCTTTGTGGTAACATGTTCTCAACTCATTTACATTTAAAGTTACTCGCCCCTTGTGCATGTGTTGGTTTGTACCTTGCATGTGTTTTTATATGTTGTGCATAACCACTTACTTATCTTGAGTTATCAAGTTTATTTGTGTATGTTGGCTTGCACACCATGTACTTGTTTTTTTGTGTTGAGCCTTTATTGAATCTACATGTTATCTCATTTTTGGTTATTTCTTTGACTTGAAATCGTTTAGCGCTCTATTTGATGTAGGTAGAGATGATGATCCCATGTGGGTGCATTTTGTATTCAAATGAAAAATCTTAAATAATGCACTAATCATGGGGGAGTTTTCCTATATTGTGTAGAACACTCCTTTTATGCTTCTTCACAACATGTTTTGCTCCATATCGTTTATTATGTCTTTGGAAGATAAATATTCCTTTGGTACTTTGTGTCATCTTGAAAAGTGTTGAGATTTTGGTGTGGTTTTTTAAACCTTTATCTTTTTGGGAGTTGGCTTTATCTCATTCCTTGCTAACTTTTTTGACCTTTTAGAATGAGATAAATCCTTGAGCATTTGTGTTTTTGTGTATCGCTTTCTCTTTGTTTTTGCCTAGTTCATTTGTTGAACATGTGGTCTTTCATGAGTTGACTTGGTTATTTGATATAATTTGAACAACCTTTTATCATGTCACACTTTGGTGTTTCTTCTTGGTTTACTTGGTATTTTGTTCAAATTGTGTCTCCTTTGGTTCTTGAAAGTAGTGTGCATGCGTATTTACTAAATGTGTATATTATGGCGTGCTTGCTTTACTTGATCCAATATATAGGGTAAACTCCACAAAATCCTAATTGGCTAAGATGTGCATGAAATTCAATTTCATATCAATATGCACATATTTATGTGGAGTCTCTCCTATGTATTGTAGTTGCTCTAACTACTTTGGACCCAATAAGTTTGGGGACCATATTGTACTTGAATTTTGTTTTAGGTACATTGGAGGTGCATTGAATGCTTGTCTCTTTCATAAGGAATAAGTGATGATTCAATGATAATTAGAGACAAGCAAGGATTATCAACAAAATCCTATCTACTTCATCACACTAATGATATCTCGGTAACAAGTATCTCTTACTCATGCATACATATATCATCTTCCAACCTATGGTAGGTTGCATTTTGGCATGATTTTTTTGTATTTGCAGTTGTTGTGGTTCTTTATTTGGCCTTAAAGAACACTCTCTATTGCATATGTGAGTAAGTTGAGATGAGTGCATATAATTGGGACTATACAAAATCATGCTCATGATTCACAAATCCCAAATATGTCAATCTTGCAATTATATTGCCTATTGTTTCCTCAAAGTACTCTCATGTGTAATATTGATGAATTTGCAAAGTTGATTCTTTCTTTGTGATACTTGATTCCTCTCGCAATACATTCCAACTATCTCTACTTCCCTTAGTGATAGTTGTGATGTATTTGATATGTTTGTGATTGAAGTTCATGATATACAATAAGATAAAATTGAGCCTTTTGGCCATGCTATCAAGCAAAGATCTTAGTGGTGTATTGTCATGACTTTGTTTTGGATATCTTTCTCTATTTGTTTTAGTATCTATTTTGTGTGTACATGTTTCTTTGTGGATCAATATCTTTGTGAGATTGTCTACTTAGAAACTTATACACATGAGAGATGTTACTTCTCTATTATTGATATCTTCTTTGATTCTTGTGTGTTGTATGGTCATACTAAGCAATATCATTCACTGAAGACTATGTTGATGCTCAATGATCATCCTTGCATTAGTCTTATACTATGCTTTATCATGCCTCTCACACATCCTTGTGGTTGAGCCTGCTACTATGTTGTCTCTTACTCGTTGCTCAACCATTTATTTATTGCAAGTTTTATGCCTTGGTTTATGCTCTTTTTGTCAAGTGGTTCTTTGGATCTTTTGATTGCTTGCTTCATTTGTTGATGCTTCTTCACCTTGTTATTTTTTTTGCAATCTTTTGATCCTCAGTATTGTTTAACCTCCTCCTAAGTATTCGCCATTGGATACGTGCATTTTATTCAACTCACACTATGATAAATTTACACATTTTGGAGGAATTATCACTCTATTGGCCGTGTAGAACTTTTCACCCATTTTGGCAATCGATGCCAATGGGGGAGAAGTTTTGGAGGGTTTAAGGGAAGTTGGTTTCATGCTTTGAGTTTGTTCTATATGCATTTGCCTCTCATGCTCTTGCATCTTTGTTGTTGCTTTGCATGTTGAATATATAGATATAAACCCTCTCAAAGGGATTATCATCAATTACCAAAATGGGGGAGATTGAAAGAACATGTGTGCCCCATGTGTGGTTTTGGTAATTAATGACAATCTTTATGGACTTATGTTTGCATTGAGTTTTACTTGTAGGATTTGTCCATAGGCAATGCTTAAACCATATGTTGGCTTCAAGGTTGGAAGAAGAAGAGAGTGAAGAAGATCAAGTGTTGATCAAGGTTTCAAGGAATGATCCGAAGATTGGTCAAGTAGAAGTTGAGCCTATGGCAAGTGTGTCTTGAATAATAAGATGATCTCAAGTGTAGCTTTCCATCCTTATGGTGATCATGGATATGTGAATATATGCCTAAAAGAGAGGCTCTTCCATAGTGGAATATGGGGAGCAAATTCCAAGTCTTCACGAAGCTAGCGCAATCAAGAATGGTGTTCCATCTTGAGGTGTAGAAGATCGTCATCATCAACATCAAGTGGAATATACACAAGGAAATTGTTTGATCTTGATAGGGTTTCTTTCTTACCGGTCTCGTGGTGTTAGTTGGGGAGACCGGTTTATAGGATAGATAACCGTACTATCAAGAGGGGCTCTCGAGTGAGTAACTTGATCATATCCCTCGGTGAGAGCTCAAACCTTTGCATACTTGGCATCATCTTTCTTGGTTCTTATTTGGGTCTTACTCATGTGAGTATTTATATCTTGTGTTAATCTCCATGACAAGCTCAAGTTCATCGAAAACGAATTTTATATGCATTCTCTATTGCGTTTTCGATGTTGGAGGTTTTATCGGTTCGTCTTTTTTGGAGAGGTCAAACCTTTCGTTATTTGGTTCTATCCTACCTTGCTGGACTATGATGTTTCTCTGGATGATCTTGTATATCTCATTGTCCTCTTTAAAACGATCCTAAGATCATCAAAAACGGAGTCCGGATGCAAAAGTTATGATTGTTTCAGTTTCTACCAGTTTTCAGGGGGGCGGATTATCCGGCCCAATTTTTGGAAAACGGCTAAGGACTTTGAGACGTGGCTCCCTGTAACAGGGGCGGATTATCTGGGCCTCCGGGGGCGGATTATCTGGCCCAAATATCCGCCCCCTATACAGAGGGTCACGCCACAAAGTCCTTAGCCATATTTTGGCCTAGGAACCCGGAATATCTGGAGGAGGGCGGATTATCCGGCCTGGGAGGTCCTAAACGTTCATATTTCGTTGGGGAGGGGTATAAATAGACCCCTTCTTCCTCCTTAGGCTGGTTGCTTGCGTTCTCTCTCTCCTTCATTGTTTTGACCTTCAAGCGCTTGCAAATTCTCTCAATCCCTCCCATATTTCTTGAATCTCTTTGGAGGATTTGAAAGGGGTGGTCTAGATCTACAACTCCACCAATCCATCTCTCCTCTATGTGAGAGGAACATATTGGGATCTAGATCTTCGGGTTTCTTTTGTGGATTTCCTCTTGTGTTCTTCCTCTCTTATTCTCCTACTAGCTTTTGTAGCTTTGGTGGGATTTGGGAAAGGACTTGAGCACTTCTTGTGTTCTTGCCATTGCATTTGCTGCATAGCTTTGAGTTCTCGGTGAGGATTCGATTGGGTGAAAGGTTAGAAGCTTTTTACTCTTGGGTTCTTGGAACCCTAGACGGTTTAGTTGTTTTGCAGGTTTGTGGATTACTTGGGGCCTCCAATTAAGTTGTGGAGCTTTCCCCGAGCTTGTTTGTTGGGAGCCTCCAATTGAGTTGTGGAGAAGTGCCCCAATATTTGTGAGAGGTTACAGATTGCCACCGACAAGTGCACCGATAGATAAGAAGTGAACCAGGCCTCTTGTGGCGAGGTTCACAGGAGAATAGGGTGAGGCCTTTTGTGGCGTGGTGGTCTTAGTACTTCCCACCCCTCCAACGAGACGTACTCTTTTTATGGGAGGAACTCGGTAATAAATCATCGTCTCCGTGTACCTTGGTTATCTCTATACCCAAGCTATTTACTTATGCACTTTACTTTGTGATAGCCTTCGTGCTTGAAGTCTTATATCTAGCTATCACATAGTTGCTTGTTTTGCTTAGCATAAGTTATTGGTACACATAGGTGAACGATAGTTTATATAAGTTTTGTGCTTAACAAAGTAAACGCTAGTTTGTTTCCGCCTTTGTTAAGCCCTTCTAATAAAAGTTTTAAACCGCCTATTCACCCCCTCTAGGCGGCATCTGTATCCTTTTCACCAAGGATGAGGACGAAGGTAAACATTCCGAGACTCAAACCTTGTCCTGTATTTTCATAATCGAATATTTTTTGCTGAACTATTGTTCTATTTGTCTTACAACACTGGTGAAACAGTCCTATGCTATGATTGAAGAGGCCGAGAACCTCAAAACCTTGGTGGTGGAGAACAAAGAACTTCGCCAAGAGCTGGATAAGCTCAAGGCGGATCATGAGAAGAGCATCGCTCAAATTCTCGAATCCTCCTCCATGGCAACTTACGAGCATGATCGTAAGATTGCGGCTGAAGATCAAAAAATCTCGGACCTCAATAATGAGCTTTGCAAAGAGAAGGACCTTTCCGAGGCGCTCCGGGCTGAACTACAGAGTCTTCGGGAAGAGAAGACCAAAGTTGACGACGTCATCTTCGGTATGTTCCATCTGTCTAACTTGTCTATTTTTCTTCGACTTTTTTCAATGTCAGATTTTCTTAACCATTTTTGTGTATAGGTCCTCTGAACTTGACGGACTCCACCTCCGCCGAGCCTCGCACTCACCGGCTTACCCAAGTCGGTGATCTGCTTCATGACTTCTGCCAATCCCTTGAGGATACTGGCGAAGCTCTCAAGATTTTGGACATGCATAGCATATTAGATTTTCAGGTGCGGAACAAGGCGAAGGATATGCCGCAACTCGTTCAGGACTGGAACATGTCCTACGCGTGATCTGTAGCGCAGAACGCTCTCACCATGGTCATGAGCCACCATGGAAGCATGGAGATCTGGCAAGTGACCAGAGGGTACTCTACTATGGATGAAGACGGACATGCGCAAGACATCAAGGCAATCATGGACTCCTGCGCCGGATATGGGTGTCATGTAGCTGACTTGACGAGCTACGACACCCCCTTCTTCACTCGCGTGGACACGCCGCCTCCGCCTCCCGAAGAAGCAGCCAAAGTTTCCGATGATGACCACACCATGTCGGATGTGGACATCTCGGAACGATATCAAGGCGATGTATCCAGCGAGCCGGCAACTCCTTCCTCTCCTCCTGCATCATAGATTACCAGAAACAAATGTATTATTCTGAGAAACATTATGGGTCTGTAAAATATGCAGTATGATACTTTTGCTAGTGCCAAGTTTTAATCTATTCAACACTTTTGACTTTAAATTTTTGTGTGTCTGAAATGTTTGCATAAGCACTTATACTTTTTCGTCTATACTTATCGTTTATCTGGCTTTCCGCCTCGTCCCTTTCGTGAGCCGGCTAAACCTTCTGCACAGAAACTTTGCTGAGCAACGGAGCTCAATTGCTAAACCAGTTTAAACTCGGAAACAAAGCCGGCTTCCAGTACCAACAATTCACTACTCGGAAAATACCCGCATCCGGCAATCAGACAAATAACCAAACTATAGACTAGAAACTTTAGAGTTATACCCGAAGGTAGCATTTTTAGAATCGGAAATCTAAACCAGAACAAACATGAGCATAACGTACTTTCAAGTATTCTGGGATTTTCGACTATGACATGATCATTCGGAAATAATATGGTAAAAACTTCTCAGAAAAAACTTGAGGCAACCAAGACTTTTATTTCTCACAGAACATGTACATATATATGATTACAAAGAAGGATAAACTAAGAATAAAAGGGACATAGCTGAGCAATATTCCATGGTCTGTCTAACTCATCCGGATTTGTACTGCCTCCAACTCTCTTTCTCTTGTTAGTAGCAGGTCTTTCTTTGACTGGCCTCGTGTCAGTTAAGTAATACGAACTATTGTGCAATACTCGACTAACTAAGAAGGGCCCTTCCCATACAAGGGAAAGTTTGTGATTTCTTTGTTGCACAAGCCGGAGAACCAAATCACCTTTATTGAAAGATCTATTTCAGACTCTCTAGCTATGATACTTGCGTAACTTCTGCTGATAGGCTATTGATCTCATTTCAGCAACGACGCGAACTTCTTCGACTAAGTCGAGATCATTTTGTCGAGAAATCTCGGCATCTTCTTAGATATACGCGACCACTCTAGGAGAAGTGTGAATTAAATCACTAGGAAAAACTTCTTTTGCACCATAGACCAAGAAAAAAGGTGTGTATCCGGTTGACCTGTTCGGAGTTGTTCGTAAACTCCATATTACAGAGGGTAATTCCTCTGCCCAAGACCCCGCAGCACGTCGTAGTGGTGCTTCGAGTCTTGGTTTTAGGCCCTGTAGGATTAAACCATTTGCTCTTTCAACTTGTCCGTTAGCCTGTGGATGTGCGATTGACGCAATGTCAAGCCGGATATTTTGCTTGTTGCAGAATTCGACCAATTCTCCCATAGAGAAATTACTCCCGTTGTCCGTGATAATACTATGCGGATAACCATATCGGATTATAACATCCTCGACAAATCTTTTGGCTGTTGCTCCATCACAACTAGTGACGGGTTTGGCCTCAATCCATTTAGTGAATTTATCCACCATCACTAAGAGGTGAGGAAATCCACTTGGAGCTCGTCTAAACGGTCCTACCATGTCAAGCCCCCAGACCGCAAAAGGCCATGTTATAGGTATTGTTCGTAGCTGATTAGCCGGAACATGAGCTTGCTTGGCATACTTTTGGCAGCCCTTGCACGTCTTGACACCAGCCGTTCAGCATCTGCTTTGGCTGTAAGCCAGAAAAAACCGTGTCTTAAGGCTTTTGCCACTAAAGATTTGGCTACGGCGTGGTGACCACACTCGCCTTCATGTATTTCCCTTAGGATTTCCACTCCTTCTTCCGGAGATACGCAGCGCTGAAAAACCCCAGAAACACTCCGCTTATAGAGCTCACCTTTAACGATAGTATAGGCTTTTGCTCGTCAGACGATCTGCCGGCTCAGAACCTCGTCTTCGGATAATTTGCCATCTACTAGATAATCAAGGTAGGGTTGGGTCCAGCTAGGAATTACAGCCAGTACTGCTATTAGAGGTGAGTCGGATTTGGTCGGATATTCCTCATCCACTCCCTTTATTGAGGGAACTTTGAGGTGCTCTAAAAAAGCGCCATCTGGGACCTCTTTCCGTGCAGAGCCTATCCGAGATAGTGCATCTGCTTCCTTGTTTTCTGCTCGAGGGATGTGCTGAACTTCAAACCCTTCGAACGATTTCGATAAATCATCCATGACAGCTTTATATGCTGCCATGTGTTTATTTGCATTACAAATATCCGGTACTTGCTGAGCAACAAGATCCGAATCTCCATAACACATCAAACATCGGATGCCGATATCCTTAGCAATCCGGATTCCATGCAGAAGTGCTTCATACTCGGCAATATTATTTGTCGCTGTGAAGTCGATCTGCAACACGTATATAAGTTTATCTCCTTGGGGTGATTTGAGCACCACGCCAGCCCCCGAGCCCCCTCGAGCCTTAGACCCATCAAAGTATAGGGTCCAATATTCCGACTCCGGGAGGGTCATATTCTCCTTCGTCTCTGTCCAATCAGCAACAAAGTTGGCAAGGATTTGGGATTTGATTGTTGTCCGGGGTTTATACTCAATATCAAAAGCCGAAAGCTCTATGCCCCGTTTGGCGACACATCCTGTGGCGTCACTATTGTTGATTATATCTCTCATGGGAGCTATGCTCACCACGGTAATTGGATGCTCCTGAAAATAGTGTCGTAGCTTACGAGATGCTAGAAAAACACCGTAAGCCAACTTTTGATAGTGCGGATACCGCTGTTTTGATTCTGTCAGAACCTCGCTAACAAAGTACGTCGTCCTCCGGTCTCTCCACCACCATGACGATACTAACGACTTTGTTTGTCGTAGCAAGATAAAGCAATATCGGTTCCTGTGGTTCCGGCGCAGCAAGGATAGGAGCAGATGAGAGTACTTTCTTCAGGTCTTGTAGTGCAGCTTCAGCTTCGTCGGTCCACACAAAATCCTTGGTCTTTTTCAGGAGTTTGTATAATGGTGCGGCTCTTTCACCAAGCCGGCTTACAAATCGACTGACTGCAGCAATGCAACCAGTTAGTCTTTGTATGTCCTTCAGGCGAGTTGACCTGGAAATATTGAGTATAGCCTTGATTTTCTCCCGGTTCACCTCTATGCCTCTTTGAGACACGATGAAACCTAACAATTTTCCGGCTGGAATTCCAAAGAAGCATTTCTTCGGATTAAGCATGATGTTGTATTTTCGTAGATTGGCGAACGTTTCCTCCAAATCGGAAATCAACGTTTCCTTCTTTTTGGACATCACCGTGATGTCATCCACGTATGCATGTACGTTGCGTCCGATTTGGTCGTGGAGGCAACGCTTCATCGTGCGCTGGTACGTAGCTCCTGCGTTCTTCAGCCCAAAGGGCATCGTAACAAAACAGAAGGTTCCAAAGGGGGTTATGAATGAAGTTTTGACTTTGTCAGATTCCTTCATCCGGATTTGGTGATAACTGGAATATGCGTCGAGAAAATAGAAGAGTTCCGAGCCTGCCGTAGAATCGATAACTTGATCAATCCTAGGCAGAGCGAACAGATCTTTTGGACAAGCCTTGTTCAAGGCAGTATAATCAACACACATCCTTAAATCAGTGGTGTCCTTTTTAGGGACCATTACAGGATTGGCCGACCACTCAGTGTGGATGACTGATACATTGCAAATGTATCTAATTTTTGATGCTCCATGTTTGGTTTTATCCACTTTCTTGTGTTTTGTTCCAACTTTGGAGTACTTTTCATATGATTTCTTGGACTAACCTATTAACAAGAGCCACAGTGCCAACTGCCTGTTTTCTGCTGTTTTTGGTTCTAGGAAAGTCTGAAAATGAATATTCTCGGAATTGGACGGGACAAAAGCCAAAGTTCCTATTTTTTCGGATGTCATCAAGTGCTAGAATACGAGACGGAGAGGGGCCAGGGGCCACCACACCACCTGGCCGCGCTACCAGGCCTAACCCATGCTAGGGGGTGGTGTGGCCGCTCCTGGCACCCCCTCGGCCTCTCCTTCGGACTATATATTTCCCTCGGGACGGAAACCCTAAGTGCCCGATCAAAAATCCACGAAAGAGTCTGTAGCCGCTGTCATCTCCATCCCTAGATCGGGAGGGATCTGAAGCTCTTCCCGGCACCCTACCGGAGAGGGGAATTCACCCTGGAGGCCTTCTTCATCACCATGCAAGCCTGTGGTGTGATGCGTGAGTAGTTCATCCTTGGACTACGGATCCATGTAGTAGCTAGATGGCTGGTTCTCCCCCTTTGTGCTTTCATGTCTAGATCTTGTGAGCTCCGTTCATGATCAAGATCATCTATTTGTAATTCTGCATGTTGTGTTTGCGGGGATCCGATGGATATTGAGATGCTATTTCAGATTGATTATTGATTTTATCATGTCTTTGTTATTTAAGATCTTGCATGCTTTCCGTTGTTAGTAGCTATCTTAGCCAAGTAGATGTTAGCAACTCCAAGAGTTAGTATTTATGCTTGATAGTGGGTTCATGCCTCTGGTAATCTGGGGAAGTGACAGAAATCTCTAAGGTACTAGATGTGCTGTTGCTACTAGGGAGAAAACAACAATCCTTTGTTCATAGAACAATCGTATTGTTTACTTTACACGCAGTTCGTAAAGCAATAATCTGTTACTTGCAACTTAATACTGGAGGGGGTTCGGATGATAACCTGAAGGTGGATTATTAGTCATAGATGCAGTTGGATGGCGGTCTATGTATTATGTTGTAATGCCCAATCAAGTCTCAAAGGAGTCAAGATGATTAGTATATGCATGTATTGCCTTCTCGATGTTTGTCAATTGCCCCACTGTAATATGTTCACCCAGCATGTTATCTATCTTAAGGAGAGCCACCTCTAGTGAACTATGGATCCTGGTCCTTGTCGTTTACATACAATCTATAAACTGTTTACTGCTTTGTGTTTACTTTCTGCAAACTTTTACTTCTTTCCATTCGATACGTTTAATCCTTTGTTTTCCGCAACACACAGTGAGATTGACAACCTCATCGCAAGTTGGGGACAAAGTTCTGTGGTTGTGTTGTGCAGGTCTCCACGTTGATACTAGCACCAGTAGTGCGCCCTGCCAAACTCAGCTAGTAACACCTTTGGGGTATTTCCTTGCTCCTACTGGTTCGATTAAACCTTGGTTTCATAACTGAGGGAAACTTGCTACTGTGCTCATCATACCTTCCTCTTGGGGTTCCCAACGAGCTCTACATCAAAACCGCCATCAAGCATTTTTCTAGGCGCCGTGCATTGAGTCATCAAGCATTTTTCTGGCGCCGTTTCCGGGGAGTCAAGGACATCTTCACAAGGGGAGTCCCGCATAACCAATATCTTTACTTTGTTATTTTTGTTTTTCTTAGTTTCTTTTTGCTTTGTTTGCTTGTTTCTTTATCAAAAACACAAAAAAATAGTTTTACTAGTTTGCTTTCTTATTTGAAAAGCCAAAAAATGACTACTCTTGAAAACACTAAGTTGTCTGACTTCACTAGCACCAACAACAATGATTTTATGAGCACACCTATTGCTACACCTGTGCCTGAAGATACTTTCTTTGAGATAAAACCTGCTTGCTCAATCTTGTTATGAGAAAACAATTTTCTGGTATTGGTAATGAAGATGCTGAGTCCCATCTAAATAACATTGTTGAACTTTGTGAGATGCAAAAGCATAGGGATATAGATGGTGATATTATTAAGCTAAAATTGTTTCCTTTCTCTTTGAGAGGAAAAGCTAAAGAATGGTTGAATTCCTTAACTAGGAATAGTATTGATTCTTGGACTAAGTGCAACGATGCTTTTATTGGAAAATACTATCCTCCCGCTAAGATTATATCTATGAGAAGTGAAATAATGAAGTTTAAACAACTTGATAATGAGCATGTTGCTCAAGCTTGGGAAAGAATGAAATCTTTGGTAAAGAATTGTCCCACTCATGGACTGACTGCTTGGATGATCATCCAAATTTTTTATGCAGGATTGAACTATTCTTCAAGGAACCTATTGGATTCTTCTGCTGGAGGTACGTTTATGACCATCACTTTGGGTGCTGCAACAAAACTTCTGGACAATATGATGGTTAATTATTCTGAATGGCATACTGAGAGAGCTCCACAAGGTAGGAAGGTAAATTTTGTTGAGGAAACCTCCTCCTTGAGTGATAAGATTGATATTATTATGTCTATGCTTGTTAACGGGAAAGCCCATACTGATCCAAATAATGTTCCTTTAGCCTGTTTGGTTGCTCAAGAAGAGCAAGTTGATGTGAACTTCATAAGAAATAACAATTTTGGCAACAATGCTTATGGTAAGAATGCTTATAGGAATAATTTTGGTAACAACAATTATAAGCCATATCCTCCCAACAATGGTAATGCTTATGGAAATTCTTACAACAATAATAAGAGTGCACCCTCTGAACTTGAAGTTATGCTTAAAGAGTTTATTACTAAACAAACCGCTTTCAATAAAACTATTAAGGAAAAACTCTCTAATGCTGAAAGAAATATAGCATCTTTGGCTGAAGCTCAATCTACTTTGAATAAAATGGCTGCTAAACCTGAAACTAATGAGAATCCCTTTGTAGCTACTAATGCTATACAAGTAAGAATTGATGAAAATGTTAAACTATTAGCTGAACTACATGCTAAGTGGGAAAGAGAAGATGAAATTGCTAGAAACATTAGTGTTTCTACTATTACCACCACTAGTTTTGAGGCTAGTAATAGTTCTACTACTCTAGATGATAAATTTGATTTTGATCTTGATGGTTGCAATTTCTCTGAAGTTATTAAGTTCCTACAAAAGCTTGCAAAAAGTCCTAATGCTAGTGCTATGAACATGGCCTTTACAAAACACATTACTGATGCACTCATAAAAATTAAAGAAGAAAAGATGAAACATAAAGCTTCTATTCCTATTAAACAAGAAGATGGTTGGGAACCCATAATTAATATGAAAGTGAATGACTTTGATTTTAAAGCTTTATGTGATCTTGATAGTAGTGTTTCTATTATGCCTAAAAGAATTTATGATATGCTTGATTTGCCTCCACTTGAAGATTGTTATTTGAATGTCCCACTTGATGATATTGCAAAAAAGAAACTCATGGGGAGTCTTAATGATGTTCTTATTATTGTTAACAATGCCTATGTCCCCGTTGATTTCTATGTTTTGGATGTTGAATACAATGCTTCTTGTCCTATTACTTTGGGAAGACCTTTTCTTAGAACTGTTGGTGCCATCATTGATATGAAAGAAGGCACCATTAAATATCAACTCCCACTCAAGAAAGTTATAGAACACTTCCCTAAAAAGAGAGAAAAGGTTTCTTTTGCTTCTCCTATGAAAACAAAATTTGGTCTTAATGCTTCTTCATTTGAGAAAACTTGATTTTTTCTTGCTTCTTATGCCTAACTTAAAGGCATTAAAGAAAAGTACTTATTGGGAGATAACCCAAAAGTTTTAGATGAGTCTTGAAAGTTATTATCTCTGTAATAACCTCTCCTTATCCTTTTTATTTGCTTTTTGTGCCAAGAGTAACCTCTAATGAGAGAGAAGTAATGATTGGGAAAGTTGCTGTCCCGAAACAGATTTCTATGCTTCACCGTAAAAATTCGTGTAAAATATCTGAACGTCTCTTTGAGGCGTGAATTTTTGTTCTTCTGCCCCAGGTTGTTATCTAACTTTCTTTAGTTCAACATTTTTTGATTTGAGCAACAGAAGGTCTTCGAAAAAATTCGTCTTTACCTGCTGGTCTGTTTTGACAGATTTCTGCCATTTTCTGCATTTGCTTCTTGTTGGTTCCTTTTTTAGTTCTTTTGGGGAATTGAGCTTCATGAGGGAAGTGCTATAGTATCTAGTGTTCTAATGGAACTTTATTTGGTGGTAGAACTGAATCTTAAGACTTATTTATCTTGAATGCACTAATGTTGCTAATAAAGATCGTGTGAAGTTTTGTATGAAGGAAAATTTTCAGGTGTATGGAAGGAATGAGTAATGAGATGAAGGATGGACTAAAGCTCAAGCTTAGGGATGCCACGCGTGTCACCCCAAGAAATATCCAAGAAGTACAAGCGTCAAAGCTTGGAGATGCCCAAGGCATCCCCTTCTTCATCAATAAAAATCCTAGGTTTCTTCCAAACACTTCGTTTTTATTGTTTCATGCACAGTTGTGTTGTTCTTGGAGCGTCTTCTTTTTCATTTTCGTTTTGGTTTTTCGTTTGCTTGGCTTGCTTAGTTTTATGAATAAATTGGTTGGACCCCCTCTTTCATACATTGGTTTTCAAATAGTTTGGTTTGGTTTCGAAAAGAGTAGGAAAGTTCATACTTATGTGGTAAAAAGAGCTTGTTTTTGACTGTGGCCTCTGCTTTGTCATGCCATGCTTGATATTGTTTTGGCTTTATGCTTAGTATTCTTTGCTATAGCATGACTTGTTATAAACAATTGAGATTGCTTAATGTGCCTTGGATGAATCATGCGTTGTTTTAGCATATTAAAGCATAGTATAGTGGTATTCTCCTTTGATGCTTTATTGGGGTTGACTTGGCGCATGCTCACACCATGTTATGAATATCCCAAGTCACCATAGCCTTTATGATCCTTTAGTTTTCAACTTGTAGTATCACTTTATGCTTTGATTAATGATGTTTTGTCGCTCTGCATGATTATGGCCATTATTGCTCTCTTAGTTTGTCGCTCCCAGTCTTTTGCTAGTCTCCGCAACCAAGTATGAGTTCCACTCATGCATCCAACTCCCTAAACCAAGTTATTCCAAAGAGTCCACCATACCTACCTACTAGCTTATGCTATTTCAAGTATATTCATGCTTTTGTTTACCTTCCAAATTAAACTTGTTATGAGAAAACTAGTGATTAAAGCTCTCACGAACTTGATGGCACACTTTACTTTTTTTGCATCTAATAAACTTGAACCATTGGGTCCTTCTTTGTTGCGTATATGCTTGCGCTTTATAAGTTGAAATTAGCAAAACCATGTTTCACGGGGAACGCTTTCAACATTCCACTTGTACTTTGTACCCCGTTGATATCATGTTCTTTTGCTTACGGATCCCGGCGGTGTGAAATAAAAGTGGAACTTGTAAGATCATGGAGTTTGTATGTGTGTTAGAGAAACACCTAGGCCGCTAGCCTAAGCCATGCCTAATCATGGTGGAAACTTGCAGCATCACCATAATGAGCACTTTATGAAGCATCCTCAATAAAAACCTATGCAAATAGCAAATAAAAAGATTGCTGAGATGCTCATTGTCTGCTTGCCTTATCATTTTGATTATGGGAAAGCTCCCGTATCCTGTGCAAGGGGTACCCCGTTGGAGGTTCTTAATGATACACATGTAGTTACAATGACAAGAGCTTACTTGTGACTGAAGTTGAGTAGCATGAGGATCGGTCTTCGTAAGTAAGGGGCATGAGATTTCAGTTTATAACTTGTCAAGCATATCCGCTTAGTTGTGTCACTTTAACCGTAATCACCTTAAAAATGCTTATGATAGGGGCAATGAGAGCTGAAAGCTATAAGTACCATAATTTTTGGAAGCTCTTCATGAGACTTGAATCCCTACTTCCTTTTACAAAGGCCTTTCTTCCACCATTATATTGAGTCTCCACCTTCTATCTCTATGCACCTACTTTGAGAGCATAGTGGCCATTCTTAGTTCTATGTGCATTGTCCCAAGACTAGTTGATTGATGCATAACTTGATATTGCTTGTTTTAAACTATTGTATCTAGTCACTCTTATGAACTTTGAAGGTGTCCTATGCATTTATATTTGCTACTCTATTGAGGGACAAGCTGAATAGTATTATGCTATATTTTCTTTATGTGAAACAAACAAACATCTTTCAAAGCATTGTTATTCATGAATCTTTTGTTTTTTGCCTTTTCATGTTGCATCATAGTTTCTTTGCTTATTGCTAGAACTTTGTCTTTCATGTTATGATTGAAGTACTATGATCCCAACTTTGAATGTTTTGCAAATACTTTGATCAAGTCTTTGATGGTGCATGTCACCTCAAAAATTATTCTTTCTTTTTATCACTTACCTACTCGAGGACGAGTAGGCGTTAAGCTTGGGGATGTTGATACATTGCAAATGTATCTATAATTTTTGATGTTCCATGCTTGGTTTTATCCACTTTCTTGTGTTTTGTTCCAACTTTGGAGTACTTTTCATATGATTTCTTGGACTAACCTATTAACAAGAGCCACAGTGCCAGCTGCCTGTTTTCTGCTGTTTTTGGTTCTAGGAAAGTTAGAAAATGAATATTCTCGGAATTGGACGGGACAAAAGCCAAAGTGCCTATTTTTCCAGATGTCATCAAGTGCCAGAATATGAGACGGAGAGGGGCTAGGGGGCCACCACACCACCTGGCCGCACACCCTGCCGGAGAGGGGAATTCACCCTGGAGGCCTTCTTCATCACCATGCAAGTCTCCGGTGTGATGCGTGAGTAGTTCATCCTTGGACTACGGATCCATGTAGTAGATAGATGGCTGGTTCTCCTCCTTTGTGCTTTCATGTCTAGATCTTGTGAGCTCCGTTCATGATCAAGATCATCTATTTGTAATTCTGCATGTTGTGTTTGCGGAGATCCGATGGATATTGAGATGCTATTTCAGATTGATTATTGATTCTATCATGTCTTTGTTATTTCAGATCTTGCATGCTTTCCGTTGTTAGTAGCTATCTTGGCCAATATGCTAGCAACTCCAAGAGTTAGTATTTATGCTTGATAGTGGGTTCATGCCTCTGGTAATCTGGGGAAGTGACAGAAATCTCTAAGGTACTAGATGTGCTGTTGCTACTAGGGAGAAAACAACAATCCTTTATTCATAGAACAATCGTATTGTTTACTTTACACGCAGTTCGTAAAGCAATAATCTGTTGCTTGCAACTTAATACTGGAGGGGGTTCGGATGATAACCTGAAGGTGGATTATTAGTCATAGATGCAGTTGGATGGCGGTCTATGTATTATGTTGTAATGCCCAATCAAGTCTCAAAGGAGTCAAGATGATTAGTATATGCATGTATTTCTTTCTCGATGTTTGTCAATTGCCCCGCTGTAATTTGTTCACCCAGCATGTTATCTATCTTAAGGAGAGCCACCTCTAGTGAACTATGGATCCCGGTCCTTGTATTTTACATACAATCTATAAACTGTTTACTGCTTTGTGTTTACTTTCTGCAAACTTTTACTTCTTTCCATTCGATACGTTTAATCCTTTGTTTTCCGCAAAACACGGTGAGATTGACAACCTCATCGCAAGTTGGGGACAAAGTTTTGTGGTTGTGTTGTGCAGGTCTCCACGTTGCTACTAGCACCGGTAGTGCGCCCTGCCAAAGCTCAGCTAGTAACACCTTTGGGGTGTTTCCTTGCTCCTACTGGTTCGATTAAACCTTGGTTTCATAAATGAGGGAAACTTGCTGCTGTGCTCATCATACCTTCCTCTTGGGGTTCCCAACGAGCTCTACATCAGCACCGCCATCAAGCATTTTTCTGGGCGCCGTGCATTGAGCCATTAATGACCTCTTCTATGAATCCGGCTAACTCGAGCCATGCTAGTTCCTTAGCTATCGCCTTACGCTTTTCATCATCGAAACATCGTAAGGACTGTTTGACGGGTTTAGCGTTCTAGTTTACATTTAAAGAGTGCTCGGCAAGTTCCCTAGGTACTCCGGTCATGTCAGATGGCTGTCATGCGAAGATATCTTGATTTGTTTGGAGGAACTTGACGAGCGCGCTTTCCTATGCGCTATCTAGGCCTACGCCTATCTGGGTCACCTTGGAGGGGTCATCATCCTTCAACGGCGTTTTCTTCGTCTCTTCTGATGCCTTGAACTCCGGATTTGGCTTTGTCACCTCCTTCTTCGTTGCGGGCATCTCAGACGGATCTATGCTTTTCTTGATCTCCTGGTACTCCTGGGCGTGCAGCACGGCTTCAGCAAAGGCGGCATTTCCATCCTCGCACTCTCGCGCTTTCTTCGGGTCTCCCCTGATGGTGATTACGCCGTTGGGACCTGGAATTTGCATCATATTGTAAATGTAACACGGACGAGCCATAAAAGCCCAGTAAGCCGGACGTCCGAATATAGCGTGGCACGCGCTCTTGAACGGGACCACCTCGAAGGAAAGTGCCTCCGTCCGATAGTTCTTTGGAGTTCCGAAGGTAACATCCAAAGTGATTTCCCCCAGGGAATTGGCTTGTCTTCCTAGGACAACTCAGTGAAAGATCACAGAGCTATGGTTCAGCTGGGTTTCCGAGATCTTCATCCGGCGTAGCGTTTTGACATACAGAATATTGATACTGCTGCCACCGTCCATGAGAGTCTTGGGGAAACCATAACCGTCAATAAGTGGATTGACGATTAAGGCGTATTTTCCTCGCCTGTGCAACTTAGGCGGATGATAGCGCGGTCAAATGTGATTGCCACTTCCGACCAGTCCAAGAATTGGGGGACAGCCGGAACTGTTGCATTGAGCTCATGTAGAACTACTTTCTTGACCTTTGCTGGTTGAGATCCGAGGAAGGTGACATAAGTGTCTTTCTTGGTCGCAAAATTTTTCTTCCCTTCTGGCTTGGGATTTGAAGCATCAGCTTCCTCCATGTCGGAATCTTCCTTGGTCTCTTTATCTTTTTCGAGATTCTTATTTCCCTTCTTCCGCTTAGCTTTGTAGCCAGCGGTGTCATCTCTTTTGATGTCGTCATTGAAACGATGTTCGGCGTTAGTGTGGGACAAGCCCTCATTAGCATCTAAATGATGCACACATGGGTTATTGGCAATGTTGGCCCAAGAGTAGGTTTTGCCTGGTTGCTGGTCTCCTCTACCTTGAACTCTCGAAGTCCCCCGGCCACGCCCGCGGCCTCCGCCGCGTCCTCCTCGTCCTCCAGACCCGAAAGTAGCAGTGACCACTGCCATTTCTGCGTTGGGTTTCTCTTCCGAGGTATTCTTGCGCTTCTGAGCTTGTTGCTTTGGTTGTTTTGCTGACTGTTGTACAGCTAGGGCATTGAGTAATCCCTCTGCATCGTCGTCAGCATCTGCATACTTGCTCATTGTTTCTATCATCTCTCCCAAATCAGTGACTTTGTCACACTTCAAGCGATGACGCAGTAGACCAATTGGGAGACCTGCAATGGAAGCTTCAATCGCAGTTTGATCATTTACTCCCTCACAAGAGTTCTTGGTGTCGATCCATCGTCCGAGATAATCTCGGCAAGTTTCTCCGGCCTTCTGGGTGCAACGCTGTAGGTCTCCGACCGTACAGGGCCTCCGGTATGTGCCTTCAAAATTCTGAAAGAACGCACTTTGCATGTCATACTAGTTGTGGATGGTGTTCTCCGGAAGTTCATTAAGCCATGATCGTGCTGTCTTCCGCAGCATGAGTGTTCTGTACTGGGGTTGGATATACCCAATACCCTCTACTATCTTTCCAAGGCTTCCCCATCTCTTCTCTGAAAAGGATGGCGTGAATCTGCGGGAATTGGTTGTCATTGGTATGACGCTTCCTGGTCTTCTGGTATTGCCTGGAGTTGTACTTTTCCACAGATGCTATGCGTTTCTTTTCCTCCTTAATGTTTTTGGCTTCATCGAGGAGTACTTGACGACGCGCTTCTAGGGCATGCGCCCTCTTGTCCAGTTCTTCAGCAGTAAGTTCTGCAGCTGTAGGAATAGGTGTGGTTAATGCAGCATCGATGAGTTTACACGCACCTTCAGTGATCACGTGTCCATCCACCGATTCTTCTTTTTTGGGGTCTTCTAGGATAAGTGCTCCATCCGAGTCTCCCTCGTATTCCTTGGCAATCACCTCTTCTGTCAGAGGGTCTTTTGCCGGGGTCTTGTTCTTCTTGTTCTTCTTCTTTGCCTTCTTGGCAGCGCCGGTAGCAAAGACGGCTTTGGGTCCGTTTCCCGGAGTCAAACTCTGATCGGTACTTTCGGACATCTAGACTTCGGTATTGTCTCTGACTTCCATGTCATCCTGCGCTTTGGGAGAGTGTTCCCCGGATCCTTCATCCATGGCTTCTCCTTCTTTTGCAGTTTTGGAGTTGTACTCCTCTTCATATTCCGCGGAGAACTTTCGGAAATCTGCTGACGTCATCGATTCATCCGAGGATGTGGGTACGTCGGTGTTTGATCCGATCGCCTCCAGCACAGAGTCGGTGTTGTCTCCAGCATCGACAGAGCCGGATCCGGATCCCACATATCCGACGAAGTGCGATGCGTGCTTCCTGAGGTACCTGCGGCTCTCGCGATCAGCCTCGTCGAAACTTTTTATGGTATCGAGAATTGCGTCCACGCTTGAGTTTTGCATTATCATACGTCGCAGCGTGTACCTTAGGAAAAGCCTATCTGTCCTGGCATCATCAGAGATGGAATCAGTGTCGTTGCTATGCTCCTCCTGGATTTCGACCTCAGCGGGTGGGTCGATCTGGGATTCAATCTCTCCAAGGAGATCCACTCCAGCTTCGACTTGGACCGCTAGGTCTGCTTCAGGTTCAGATTTCTCCACTATCTCCGCAACTGGTGCGGGTTGGGTGGGATTAGGGTTTTCTGAGATTCGGAACTATGCCGCCTTCGCGGACAAAGGGGACCCAGAAGATTCTTCTGCCTCTATCATCACCGTTGGGGTGGATGGGACAGGTTCAGTGAAACCGATGTAAACATCGATCTCGCCAAAAGACATGATTGTGTAGGCAGTTACAGCCTCCCTAGCCGGAATCCACGTCTCGTCGAGAACGATGAGAGGGACGTCGCTGGCGTAGAGGATGCGACCGACGGGGATAGTCTCGCCGATTCCGATTCTTGCAGATTCCGCTTGGAACACAGATCCGAAGCTCACTTGCCCCACGGTGGGCGCCAACTGTCGTCGGATTGATGACAAGTATGCCACGAGGGGGTCCTCGAGGCGTGCGGAAGAGAGGGGTGTGAGACGCACGGTGTTTTTCCGGGACGGTGAGCACACAAGTTACCCAGGTTCGAATCGGCCGGCTTTAGACGAATCCTGCTAGCAATCCAGTAATACGACAAAGCCGGAATATGGATTACAAGAGTTTACCTGTGCGAGTTGAGATTGTGGACTATTGAGTGTTGCCCTAAAGGCTCTCCCTAGGACGGCTTATATAGATATCCGGCCTAGGGTTTACAGGAGAGATCTATCCGGCTACGACTAAGAGTCGGTTACAGAGTACATCTTAAACTATAAGTAACACTATGGGTCTAAGTCGGTAAGTCTTCTGGGCCTTCTCGTAGCCGGACTGGACTCCGTCTTTTCTCCTTGACTAGGCCGCCCGTGAAGCAAAGCTCTAACCCGAAGTGGGCCACCCTGGTCAGTGAGGAATTGTGAGGATACCCGGAAAGTATATTCCCAACAATCGGAACCTCAGGTCCACTTCAATTGCACTTGCAGCCTCTGGCTGAGCTGGGAGAACTCATCCTCGAACAAAGCCATGTCACTCTCGCCAATCACGCCATCATTTTCTTGACTCATAGTTTTGGATTGATCCATAATGTATGGTAACATGTGGAGTTAAAAGGTTCGGTGATAGATGGCGGTCTTTACACCATAGGACGTCAGATCTTACCATATAGGAAAGAAGCTCATCATAGGTTACAACAAGCTTACCCTACCATGGTAAACACGTAAAGAGCATCAGCCAATGTACATAAATTACCATGTCATGAACCAGGAAAAACCACCTAAAACAAACATATCAATGTCACGAACCAGGAAAAACCACCTAAAAACCACCTAAAACTTACAAAAGGAAGCATTTTCCCAAGGAAACATTAGAAGTTCTTCATTCATAAGGGACATGCATGACCGTTGCTTTTGAAAGTCTGATGCATTTCGTGTTTCATGAGGTGGATCACAAAATATAGGGACATCGGTTTGGTGTAATCCAAGCTGCAATGCCTTTTTTTTCCAGCAGTCCTCCGTTCGACAACACTCACTAACGTATAATTGACTTGAAGTAGTATAAAAATAAAGAGTTAAGAAGAAAACACTTTGTGGCTTTCGTGTCTATATGCACTTTGAGAAAAATTAGTAACAATATAAAGTTGTCGTTGTACAGATGCCAAATATGTGAATCAATCCTAATGAAAACATCGTAGAATTTTTTATGATGGGGAGCGATGACACCATGGTCGGTCACTTATATTGAATATGTATGATAAAACTACAAAGATCGAAAAACATTAAATATTACAAAACAAAGAGCATGACTCCTTAAAATGATAAAAAAAGTGATACACATTGCGCCAAATACAATGAGATTTCTCGCAACACGACTCAAATTCTAGTATCGCTCAAGTTCTAACATGAATCAAATTCTAATATGACTCAAACCGTGGGACAACTTAAAAGCGAGCACTATTTTGTACTATACAAATTACTCAAATTCTAATACAACATTTTGAACATCTAAAATAAAATGATATAGTTTTTTAATTGGTTTAAAGCATCCATGTCAGTGTATAAATAAGCGATAGATCACGCGAGTAAAAAGAACCTATGAACACTTTTCTGTCAATATATGCCATGTAGATCCTTTTATGTAAATCATATGCTTATTACTCCATTTTCCCGTGAATAGAAACCTTGAATCACTGTGAATCCTGAGTGCAGAGAAGTGGTATAGCGTTGAGGCAGGGAGCATACCGTCATCTTCCACGCGGTGGACAAAAGCTGGTGTTGGTGCTGCGGCGGCGCAGACACCGGCAACTAAATCAAGACTCTAATGTATTTTCCTCTTTGTGTTAGCAATTACTTCAACTCATTATTCATTTAACAGCTGCATGATTTGGAACATAAAGTTAGCAGCTACTATGCGTGGAGATAAAAACTCTTGACATGTTAAACCCCGGTGCATGGTCATTTATCAGAAAAAGCTAATATACCTTGATTTGTTCAGGTGGAAGGGGAGGTCTCATCCTGCTGGTTGGAGCATTTTGAATGCATTAATGGAGAGCAGGCCTAGCATGGCAATGGAGCAAAAGACTAATCTGTTGTTGCATCGGTTCCTGCATCAATGAAAATGGCCTATAAAATAACATGACTGTTTCCTGAATAACATCTTCTAATAAAGACCAAATGAAGGGGGAAACCAAATATATACGAATTGACTATACTGTTCCAATGGATAGACCATTGCGCCAGAATAAATTTGGATCGCCGCCTCCATCATAATGATAAGCACTACCATCCGTCGACTGGAAAATGCCTGCAATTTCACTTACCCCTTGATGCTTCATCAGTCCATGTAGCACAGCCGTCGAGCCATATAACTGGGCAGGGTGAGGGGATCCCGCAGGCGATGGGGTAGTGGCGCAGACACGTAGGGGCTTCCAGGCGGCGTGTGGCTCGGTGGTGGAGTAAGGCAGGGAGGCGTCGGCCATCGGGGCTGCGGCATGCCGGCGAAGGGTAGTGCGATCAGTTTCCCTTTTTTTTCTGCCGTGACGTGCGCGATGGGAGGGGCTGCAGCCTGAAGCGGGTGGGGCGCGGCTAAGTATGTTCCGTCAACTAATATTGCTAAGTGCACATCGGACTATGTATTAGGTTAATGTTAGCGGTTGGATTGCATCTAGTGGGTCTGACCGTGTGGTACTAATTGGTCGGTGTACATCTGTGGGGTACGTTTGGAAAAAATCAAGTTCACTCCTTTATAAGTAGTACTAGTTAAGTGCCCGTGCTGCCACGGTCATATGTCAAAATTTACATGTACAGGGAAAATATATATTGTCTTCTAAAAAATATAGATAAAGGTTAATTGGAGGTCGTTTCTATAGAAAGCAAGAACACAACTATTTATATTAACCCTGCAAAAGTAAAAAAACTACACTGGTATTACAACAGAATTCGTGTTAACAACAAACAAACAAACAATCTCTCTCCCTGCCTCTCAGCTTTTCCTCTCCCCTTCCCCATCTCGCTTGCCCTGCTCCCCCCTCTTCCTCTCTCACACCCCCACAGCAGAAATGAACAGTACACTGATGATATGTTGTTTGTATCATGTCACAACTGAATTTATGTTAACATTGTATAGAAAACTAAAATTCTCTTTCTCCATCTCTCTCACCCAGAAAAGGTAAATACTACACTGATAATGTTTTGTGTGTATCATGTCACAACTAAATTCCTGTTAACATGGATGAGAAATAAATGCCCACATTCGGTAAAATACATCATTAAAACATGTACATGGTCTATCTAATGTTGGACAAGCTCTCTCGAACAATATACTTGACGCACACCTTTCGAATATGACAATCTACAATTTGATATAAGAATACAATTTGCCATTCATGGTCTTAACATGTGAAATTCTCGTCCAAAGGTTTATTATTGAAGAAGCTTGCATTTTCCTGTATAGAATCATCTTTCTCTAGTGATCAATTTCAGTTCCTTGTAAAAATGGATCAAATGATCCTCTATTCAAACTTGATTCATCGTTACACAGAACATAAATATCTAGCAAAATCACATTTCTCTGGAGACAACATTACATAAGAAACTGAAAGTCAAATAATGTTCTAATTAAAAGGGATTCACATGAAATTCATAAATATATACGTCATCCCATGAAAAACTAAATGATTGTACCATTGCTACCCATTTTTTACCTTCGACTTTCACCACATCTTCATTGCAAATCCACTGCTGCTACCTGACCAGAGCTCACAACTGGTCGGCTAGTCCTAGTCATAGCTGCAAGTGTTGACCGTCAGGCAGAAGTCCCTGTAGCAGGCCACAACCGCAAGGTATGTTGGTGTTAGGCCATCCCTGTAGGTGGCCACTCAATGGCCAGATCATGTTTACTGTGACCAAATTGATTTAGAAAAAACTACGCTGATACTAACGAGAAGCCTATGCAGGAAACTGATCAGAAAAAAGTTATATATAGTAAATATGTATAGTTCAGCCGTGCAACTGTGCAAGGTACCTAACAGATTACGAACTACAAGATGAACATGAATTCTCTACTCTACCATCGATCCAATTGAATTTTTTTTGAGGAAATATATGCATACACCATACCTTACAAGCTGAGAGGGCGTGTCACAGGATCAGTCAGCTGAGGCAGCTGGATCCGACGGGGACAACATCGTTCTGTACTCCTTTTCTCTTTATAAAGAGTTTAAAATGACACCACGTCATTGGATGTTGGTGTCAGATGTGGCACTACAGGTGGTAATGCTGATTCTACCATTCCCGAATATCGAACTGATCAAGGGAAAAGCACAAGGTCAATAAATAACTCACAGGTATGTATACAACTCGGTCTGACACTTTTTTTTGGCAAATCTTCATATATGATAAAAATGGTCTGATACTTTTTTTTGGCAAATCTTCAGATATTATAAAACTGGTCTGACACTTGGAACTTAGAAGGCCGGTATATGTAGCAATACTCTTATCATTCTAGCGAATTTGTCTGTAGAGATTACGCGATCTAATGACAAGGACTTACATTCTGAAACTAACAACCAGAAAACAAAAACAATAGCATCCTATCTTGAGACATTAATACAATCTTAATTATTAATAACGGTTTACCTGGCATAGCTCAAGATTAGCATAATTATTTGCATGAGATAGTAGGGCACAATGCAATAAGCACAAGTATATATAACTTACACTCTTCTTTATCTTTATTCATCTGAAATTGATGATGGCACGCTTCTCACAAACTTTGCATATGCATCTTTTTGTTTCCTCTCAAGAATAGGGGGATTATAATCTTGCATCTTTAGGACTTGCTCAAATGTCCTGGTCAATCCAACAAGAGCAAAATTTAGCTCTTATTTCACCATTATTCTGCATATCAAAATTCCCACAATGAGAGCACACACTGGCACTTAGTGATGTCCATCTCGTTGCTACCCCTAAAACAACTACAAATGTGAAAGGAAATCATGCAATTAACCAACAACGGAAATGTATGCGAGGATTCAAAAAGAAATGACATAGTCAACAGGTTGTGCTGTTAGTATGCTAGCCCTCCCCTCCCTTTGAGTTTTCTCGTGGAAAGCAATTTGCTACACTAAGCCAACATAACAAAGAAATCCTTTCAAATAGCAACAATGCGACATCTCATTATAATTACCTGAAATAACATATCAGTATGCATCTTTCCTTCATATAAAAATAGGCCCGCTTTAGCACCATGTGGTTGTCAAGCATTGAGGAAAACCTCACTGCATTTTTGAAAACGCCAAAGAAGCCCAGCAGGCGCACCAGCGGGACCGCCGCCGAGTCGTGCTTCTAGCACCATCGTGAGTGCAGCGCCGTCGACGACATAATCTAGCTAGCTATATGGTGTCACTGCACTGGTTCTCACCGTCACTTTAGATTCAAAATAGAGGATTACATAGTACAGAAAATTTTAAAAAGTTGTCTTTATACATACATGCATGGATGAGTGACAAACAGACAATGAAGGTTATAATGGATGGTCAATTCCTGTGAAATTGTGGCCATAAAAAATAGTGTGTATTACAAAGCTCCGCGACTATCAGTTTCATTGTCCTTGCGATCTTGTACGTATTGCACTATGCAAAATAATATTAAGATTGTTTGTAAATAAGAAATATGAATATCGAAATTCCAAGTAAATTCTACAAAGATCCAATGATAGACACAGTCCAAGAAATTATACATCTACCTATTGGTACCATATTTATACATGGAACGGGTGCCAAGATAATGCTTGAAAACTAAGAGAAATATATACTCTTTCCACCAGGCTTGAGGAGATGAAGTAATGTTGGGGAAATGAGGCCCATGCGAACTCATGCAATTTTAAACCGGAAAGATGGAGAATATATTAGGCGTTGATGGTTCCTGTCAAGTTGTTATCTATCCTTTATTTTGTTTGCAACAAAAAAATATAAACAAAAAAGATAAAATGCACAAGCTAGGGACACTGCCAACAATAGTTCTACAAGGAGTAGATGTGCAGAAACATTGTCAAGGAATCAATTCAAGCTGGTAGAGCTAGATTTACCATGATCAAATTTATTTAGTTTGTAACAAAAAACATAATATGCACAAAGGACACTGCCACCAATAATTCTAAAAGGAGTAGATGTGCAGAAACATTGTCAAGGAATCAATTCATGCTGGTAGAGCTAGCTTTGAGATTGTTTCAGATTGCTCAATTACAAAAAGCTAATCCACGAACTGAAGAGAACAAAGATCCAAAAGACTGCTCATCTACCAAAGCACCGGTTGTTTGGTCGATCTGGTTTGAAACAGGTACACAAACCAAGAAGCAAATTTGATTGGGAAGAAATAAAACAAAATGGACGAAAGCAATCAGATCAGGAGCTTGTGTGGTCGACGATTTGGTAGAGTCAGCGTCAGTAAAGCATGGATGTGGCACCTCCGAACAACTCTGATTGAATAAGATGGATGGAAAAGGGTGCCGACGTACCGGTCCAGTGAGGTTGACTCGTGAACAGACCACGTGGTGTGTCGTCTATCATGCCGACGAGCGTCGCAACGATGCCAACTTTTATTGTGCCTCCGATGCTAGCCCAGTCCACGTTTATGTCGCTGAAGCTTGGGGTCACCATAAACGAGCTGCCACCTATGTAAAATTGTAGCCATGATAATGGTGCTCTGGTAGTAGCTCCGTGTGTTCAGAACCAGAAAGACAGATGGCCGGCATAGTTACCTGCATGTACTACATCAGTTTGTTCAGCTCCTTGCACCTCCATGGTTCACCATGACGAAGAAGTGTACGGACAGTCCAACATCAGCATGTCTGGAAATATTCAGAACACGGTGCAATGTTAGATAACTAACAAAAAGAAAGAGGAAGGAAAACGAAATCACGTTGTTCTGAAATTCAGAACAATAAGCAATTGGACATGCAGAGTCGCTTGCCATTGGATGCAAGGACTCCAGTACTGCTCCAGTCGAGGGACTAACACTGCAGGTGCCCGTTGAGAACCGTTGGCGAGATCTACGGCGGTAGCGGCACGGCGAGCATGTGGCTTGGAGATTGCGGCGGTAGCCTGGCGTGAGGCCGAGCTTGTGGAACTTGGGGAATTACTTATCTTACGAGCATGACAACGCATCTACACACAACACAATGACACATGAACATTACTCCAGCATTACAATCCCTCCATTTGTCGAACCCTTAATGCAAGTAATTAGCGAGGCGACTTGATCGAGACTAGATTTCGATTACTTGTACTGCGATCTTGCACCAGACGTGCTCCCTGATCTTCATCAGATCGAGGCCCTGAAATCCACACAAATCAAATGCCAGAGCAGAACAGAGCATGTACTCCTTCCGGGCACACCTTCTCCCTCGACCTAGTGAGATTTCCTCACCTGAACTCTGTCCGCTGATGTTTCTGCTTGGCGCGTGCGCTGATCTGCAGGACAGGGCGAACTATGGAGGAAGAAACAAGCCAGCGGCATCCCCTTTGTGTCCTCTTTCCGACCAGTTGTGAGCTCTTAGTGATGTGCCCTCTGACCCCTCTGACCCCTTCTTAGTGATGTGCCCTCTGACCCCTTCTTGCTGCAAGAGGCATCAGGGTTTGCCCCGGGCTGCTTCGCCTCTTCTTTGACTTGGCAGGGAGAGTGGGAGACCATGGCAGCCGCTACATCAGGGAAACCCTAGGCGGGCAGTCATGGACTGGTGACCGAAGCGATGGGGGGTGACGAACAAAGGCGACCAAGGGTGACACGCGAGATAGCGGGTTTATTTGGGCCTCGCCCAAGTACGTTGTACGCGGGACGACGGAGCGACACAGTGGCAGAAAACGGAACAGGCAAATTCTTTTTAGATAGTAGAGATCATTACTCGTTTCTGGTTGGAGGGCAAAATTGTCTTATTTAAAAAAATGTTGACGAAACCAGGACTAGAAGAAACAGAAGAAATTTATGCTTTTTAAGTAGTAGAGATAGATATAGGTATAGATAGGCCTCTAATATACCGTGGTATCGGTTACCGGTCCAATACAAAACTGGTTTCGCCCAACACCCTACGTAATCGGAAAACGATTCGGCTGTCTCGGCGTCTCCTTCAACTTCCCATCGATCTATTCTGGTCAAAGCGCCGCCGCATGTCCCTGGCCCCTCGTCATCGCCGACCAGAGCGGATTCTTCTCTTCGTCGTGCCCACCAGCCCCGTGGCCGGCGAACAACGACGGACACGGTCTAAGTATGGGCGCCCGGCGCAGGCGCGCGCAGTCAAGAAAAAGAAATCGGAATCCGTCGGCGCTGACGACTCCAGCTTCCACCCACCGGTGACCACACGCCGACGCCGCTTCCTCCCTGCCCGTCGTCCGCCGTTGGCCGGCGCCGACGCGGGCAGTGCTTTTGCATCGGACCTTGCTCGACGTGCCTCGGCTAAGCCTGTACCATGGCGAGCACTGGTCGCACAAGTCTCTCCGCGCTTGCTCAACCGGCTGTAGTTGGGCGATTCGACCTCCTTGGCTCCTCATTTCCAACGCTGCGAGATGCGCCGCATCGCCGGCAGCTGATCGAACCCGCTTTACAAAAGCAAGGCGCTGGTATCAATTAACGTTACACTAACCAAACACGTTTCAGTTTTCCCCCATTCCGTTAACATTAATGTCATTTGTTTCCATTTACATTTGCGTTACCTCTTGTGAACCAAACACGTCCCAAGTTTTCCAAGCGTGGCTCGTTGAAAAATTGGACTGTCCCTAAAGTATGACATTGGCAAAAAAAATCACTCTACGAACAGATGTAGGGAGGGCCAACCACAAACCGAATACCTAAACTGTGTTTGCAAAATCGAGAAATCTTTGTGAAGTGCCGCCCCCAGCCCAAGAAAAAATTGTCTAAAATCGCTTCATATTTGATAATTTCTGGCTAAAAATAGCCTATATTTGGCCCATTTGCCCCCTCCCCCAATAGTGGTCCTAAGTGTCTATTGGCCCATTTGCCCTCCCAACTGGTTGGCTCAAACTCCGCCACTGCATATAAGCGAGAGGAAATAGTCTCGGAGTGCATTACATCCATTCCTCAATGTCGAAGCTCTACCGTCACCATCTCCATTTTCATCCCCATATTTCTCCATAGCCATCTACTTGTAATATTGATTGAGATTCACGATTGGTAACATTTTAAGATTATTTTGTTTCAATTTTAAGGATTTTCACTAAAACGCTTACGATTGTTGATTTAATAATGTGTGAGTAGTCATCACAGGCTGAGAAGTAGCCTCACGGCAATATGTACATCTTTTGATATGTGATTTTTGTTATAATTGAGCAATTGTGATCCATACATTCTTTGCCTCGATCCCTTGACTTGTTAGAAACCCAAGACTGCGAAGATTGATCAAAATAAAAGAGAGACTAGGAGGAAACCGAAAGAGTACGCGTGAAACCTAGCAAGAGGACGAGGATAGCTGAAAGTAATTCTTTTTAGGATTGATGGTGATTCTATAGATCTTAATGGTTTGGTCTTTTTATCTTAATAATTGTGGTAATCCCGCTCAAAAAAATATGGCCACGGTTTCACAATTGAATCCATAGTGCTATGATTATATGCTACTAGGGAATATGGCGCGGACGTGATGCCGCGCCCGTGAGTGAATTAATCGATTAAATTCTTGTTGGAGATTGCTGTTGTCTGAAGTTACGAACAGAAGACAATGGTAGCACTATTTGTAGATAAAAGAGGCGGCAGATGGTGCAATTAGTGTCGGGAATAAAAGATATAACAAAATTGAATTGCCGATTGTGAATTACAACAATAAAATTAGTCACCTATGAAAAATTAGCGAAGGGTAACTACCGTGTGGAAATCACAGATGGAAAAGTGTGGCGGAATGAAATAACCCTAAAAGAAATGCTGGTGGCGAAGTAAGATTAGAAAATAACACGCACTTGTAAAGTTACCGTGAGTTAATTACCGGCGAAAAATTATGCCCAGAAAGTTTTGTCGGAAAATTACCTTCGAATAATCAAGAAATGGAGCCAAGAAATATTATCGTAGACGTATGATAACTACCGCTGCAAAAATAAAGCCAAGACATTGTGTCCGAAAATTAAGTAGAAAAATTCCGTTCGAAAAAGGTGGGCCAGAAAATCTAAACTGAATAGTTAGAGAAGATGAACATAAAAAAATATCGGTTAGGGCAAGAAAATTTTAGCTGAAAAGTTATGTTACATCTACGTGACGTGGCACACGATTATGAAAAATTAGACGATGAATAGTACACTCGTAGACGCGGACCACCGGATCTAACAGATGGAAAAGGTTGGACAGAAAATTTAAGTCAAATAGTTAGAAAAAATGAATTAAAAAAATATCGGTTAGGGCAAGAAAATTTTAGCCGAGAAGTTGTGTTACGTCTACATGAGGTGGCACGCGATCAGACAAAATTAGACGTTGAATAGCACACGCCGCGGAGATTGACCAAAATTTAACATTGAATAACACGCGCGAACGCGAACCGTCGGATCGAAGATGGACGGCCAAAAGGTACCACACACTGTTACTGTTCAACCTGAGGGCACCCCACACCCTTTAATATATAGTAGTAACTAGGTAAGTAGGCGCGGCCACATGCCGCGCCCGTGGCGCACGTATCTTACTTAAATTGGTATATTAGGCACCAGATCTTTGTGTATCCTTGCTTTGATATAGCTAGTTGTTTCACTGTATAAATTTATTCCGTTATAATTTTCCAACAGAAAATTAAATAGTCTGTATTATAAATGTTCAGCCCAATAGACTTGACTGGAGTTTTGTATTCAGTAAAGTATATTGCCTTCCATGTGCCAGCATGATACAAAATCAAAGACTCCGACTCTTCAGAAGTAGCTACGGTCCATAATCTAGGTACCTAGCCTGAACTTTTTCAAGAAGTGATGAACTGATGATCAAACTTGTTGATACTCAAACTCTCACTACAAAGTTACCTTCGATTGTCAGAAGTTGCTGGGATATCTCCGCTAGCTACTACAATGATTGGTTGCTCCTGGTGGTACTCCATGATATAGAAATGAACGAAAATATGCCGCAGCAAACTGCACGAGCTATATGGCATCTTCACCTTCTCGCTCTTTGTTAAACCAATGTTTGAAAGTGAACATCAACAGTAATTTGTGTGATCTTATATGAGGGACATGCCTTTTTTCCTCGGCCTCGAGATAGTGTAATCAGCATCACGCTACCTGGATCCATCTCACCAGCCATAAAATCAATATTCATTTTAACTCAACTCTTTGGTCATGTACACATGAATATTAAGCAATAGGGTATAATACACTAAGCAGCAAGCATACACCATTTTGTATCAGCTACTGAGAGATGCTACATTCCAGGATGTTAAAACAAAATTAAAAGGTATAATTTCGAGTAGTTGTATTATGAATGAAGTTTAAATACCATCATTTTATATCTACATTTAAAGATTTGACGTACAAAGAATAAATAATTCTGTATTTCCAATTTGATAGCAGACAGTAACAAAGTACAGTTTGAAGTGTGTGCATATCTCCGAACACAATTCTAAATTGGGACTGAGCAGTGGAGGAAAACAAACACATAAAAAATACAATGCTAGGATAGGAGATTCAGAAACCAAACAAACGACTTCTACATTCATTCGCTTCTCAGCTGAACATCTAGCGAACTCAATTCTTTGATGCGTCCAGAATGTTAGACAATGCATGGCAAGACAGAACCAGCTCAGATTCATGTAAATATTATGTTCATTGGAACATATTTTGAAACTCAAAAAAGTTGAGCAAAAGTAGAACACACAAAAGCAACTCGTCTTGAAGAAGGTTTTCAGGTACCAATATGTGAGCCAAGTAAGGGAAACACTTATATTGTGAGAGAAACAATTTTAATAGTGTAGGCTTCTACTTCCCTTATTTCTAAGGAGAAGTGAGGGTGAGCAAGCGTACCGCTGGTCTGTTGGTGTTCGTGTTTCTCCTGCCATGTTTCACGCTACCTGCTATGCCTGAGGGAATCAGTACTTCACAGACTTTGCCAACCGACGCCAGCAACCTCACTGCCATCCTTATGTACCTTAAATGTATCTTTAAATAGTCTAGTTAGTAGAGTGATTATAATTTTGTTCCAAGATACAGAATAGTCTACACTGTATGTTAATGCCTGGCTGTAGAATTTGCAAAATATATTTATAGCAGAATAAGGATACAAAGGGATCGTAAAATTGTTTGCAACATGACAAAATTTAGTATTGTATAAATTTCTTTGCAGATTTTTTCTAGAAGAACAAAATCTTCATGAAAGCAGAACATGTCTAGATAGGTACATCTTCTTTTATAATGTTGGCATCTAAACAAAGGAATGGGCACTATAAGCAGCTGAGTTTCCAAAACCTTACCATGTGCAGTATGGAACTAACTTATTGGTACTGTCTTCATGAAGATCCAGGCTAACCTAATAGATCAAATAATGCATTGAATGATCAGGTAGAAAGCCTCATACACTCTCATGTTGACACTTTAAAGATCTAAAACTAATATGGACGATCTTTCCTACTGTGATCTGTGACTGAGCTTAACAGGTGGGAAGAAAGAAATAGATAATCTTGCACGCTGAATTACAGTGGGAATTGAGCACAATAGGTCAAGACAAATTATGTGAATCACCAACAAATGAGCAAACATAAAAGTAACATTAAGCCAAAAAAAGTGATTGCTTATTTAGCTAGTCAAATTAAGACTAATCATAAACTCCAAAGGGGACCAACATATTTTTGAAATGTATAGTGCAGAATTCGTGGTAGAGAAAAATGGCTATCAGACCAAACAATACATGTAGCCCATCATAAAAAATATGATACACCCTATAATTAGTGTATGTTGTGATTGTTATGATTATATGTAGACTGAACTTTTATCCTTGAGAAAGCACATACTGGCATCCTATGATGAAAGACGTAGTAACTAAACAGAAACCTCCTTAGAAAGAGTCACGAGTAAACATGTGTGAACATAGCTTTGCCCAGATGGAAAGTCCCTATGACTTGTTTACCTCAGTATTGCTAGTGTCACCCTGCAACAGAACAAAACCATCAGTTGGCCATCAAAACAGGTACTTCCAAGTATAGTTCTTTTCATTTCATTTACTTAACTAACAGTGTAAATGGTCAGTTCTCATATTGTCACCAACTTCTATGTTTTTCCATAGCATTATGAAGGTTTTTTCAGTGTTTGAGACCATTTATCATCAATCCTTTCAACAAAAGCGTATTCAGTTTCTTCCCCAAGGATTAGAAAAAAATACTATCTTTTTTCACTACCATCTACAATCGAAAAAATAAGCTAGCCGCAATACCTACTTGCACGGGCTCCTCCTTGCAGGCATACATGCTGTCAGCACAAGTGGCGCAGACCCTCTGGTCCCTCCTGCCTTGCCGACGATGTGCAGCCCGTTCCTCGGCCCTGCAGATGTAGTCATCCAAACCCAGCTCCCTACATCTGAACGGCTTCACGCACTTGCTCTGCTCCAGGTGGCACCATTCACTATTGACGCACATGCGGCCCCTAGGTTAGAGCAAATTTCCCGAGAAGAAGAGGAGGGAGGAGGAGGGGTTGTACACTAAGGTTCGACCGTCGCCGTGGCCGAGAAGAAGAACGTAGGTCGAGTAGGTAGAATTCTGTCCTATTAAAAATTGGTAAAAGGGTTCCCACAGAAACTGTGCCAACTCTCATTACTGTACGTGTAGGTAAGTTGATGTACAGTGGAAAAGTAGCAAAATTCTAAAGGTTAATGGATGATCAGAGGAGCAGATTTTCATAAGGATTGCCATGTCGAGAAAACAGTTTTGTCCCACTCAAGGACATAGTCTAGACCTTTCATGAAGCACTTGGCCATTGTGTTATCCTCCTTTTTGTAGGATACACGGTAGTGCTTGTCGATATACATAAGACCAAGTGCTCCACTGTTTCACAATCCATAGATAGCCTTATGAGGCTACCAAGAAAGCTTTTAAGAGTGCCCCTTGCCTGCAAGAGTGCCCTCTCGGAGAACGGTTAGCTCTTCGTATGGTTTTGTAATCAGTAGTGTCATCTTAAGAGAGTAGTTACCACTTAGAGCAATGTCGAAACAAATTATATCTTCTTTCTACACCATCAGTCTTAATTATTAAATATTACTAATTTACTATACTGTAAATCAGAACATTGAATACTCATTTCACTGGGTTTATAATCGGATTATCGGAAGTAATTTCCTAAATTTTATCGATAAAGACATATTTGACCACGGAAGTGTATGATGACGGTGAAAGATGATACCAAACAATATGAAATGGGTGGGGCTACTTGCCACACAAGCTCTAAGAAAGTAAGCATTTGAAATTATTCAATAGTCACTTCTGAGTCGAGAGAGCATATCATTACCTCGCGCACAACACTGAACTTATTATTGCATCTCCCAGAGGAGCATTACTCTTGTTCTTTAGCAGATCTGCATTCTCTAGCAAATCTTCATCGCCTAGAGTTCACAGTGTGCCATCGTGATGTGCGCCTTGATGAGCCCTCGGTCTCCATACACATCGTGAACAGCTATACAAATAGGAAAAACAAACATAAGAACCAAAATCTATATTTTCTGAATTGAAAAGCAATAGACTTTTTTAGATAAAAAGCAAGCAGCAATTTAGGATGTATAGAAGTCTACCTGTTGAGAAAAAAGTATCAACTCAGTATATATAGAAGTCTCAGTGTATCTCAATATCTTCAATTAAACTTTGATAGAGGGCTCGACTGACAAAATCAAAGGCGGTGAACGCAACATCATCTTCCTTTAAGAAGGCTCCAAATTGGACTAGACTTATCCTATCACATGATATATCTGAATTTTTTCTTGGAGGATGAACAATAATTTAGAATAAATCCCTCAAAGATCTAACAATAAAGGAAGAAATATATAGCGCACAATACGAAAATAGGGTCTCAAGAAGTGACCTAACCTGGATGTAAAAGATGAACTTGCTGTTGGTGCGCAGTGTGAGGATGGGGCTCATCCCATCATTTTGTTTGCACTTGGCAGTGATACCATCATGTTGATTAAGATCTGCATACCATGACCTAGTCATATTTGTGATCCCATTTTGTTGAAATCGCTGCAATCAAGATAGACGGGCCGCCAAAGAATTCCTGACCAAGTATTGGCAGACGCAGGCGCAACCACACCAGGCGAAGATAAAAATTCAGAGGCCACGGACTGACCACGTGCATCAAGAAATATACCGACCGGAGATGAAAAGTTCAGAGGCCACAAACCGATCGGAGCGGCCACCTCGGCCGTCGCGAGCACATGGAGACCTGTCCCGCCATCCACGAACAATAGCTAAACGACCAGTAGCCGATAGAGAAGTAATATTTTCTAGGCCACGACGTCAACGATGCCGAGCCGGAGGAGGCGACACAGTGGGAGGCCGGCCGCCGCTACTCATACTACCTGCACAAAACACATCTCACACAGTGCAAAACGAAGAGAATACCAGGAGGGAGCAGAAAATGAAAAACACGCAAAGTACAAATCTAAATCAAAGGGATGGCACAGGGAAGACAGTCGAACCAGAATTTCAACGTTATCCTACTCGGCTCTCGCGTAGCCATGAATGCATGACTGCACGTGCACACCGCCATGGCAAGCCCAAGCTTGATGCCTCCACCGTGGCCGGTCCCCGCCCGTGTGCCCGACGCTCCAAGAACCACATCCCTGGAGAAGCCTTCCGTGACAATGACGAAGCGGAGCTCCTCCGCGATGCCCGCATCGTCGCCGGATAGGACGCCAGAGGAGGGCCTGACTCGGGCCTCAGCCGCGGTGACTTAAGAGCACAACTAGGGGGATGTTGTGGCAGGGGGAAGCTTGGGAGGAGAAAAGGCCGGAGCAGACGGCGGCTGGATAGGAGGAGGATCTCGCCGGGAGGGCGAGGCGAGCGAATTGGATTGAGAGACGGAGATAAGGATGGGAGATTGGGAAGAGAAAAATTTGGAGTCGTTTCATCCGCCGCTTAAACAGAGAACACGGCGTGAGTGGGGAAAAAACTGCACTCTACATGTTCGGGTACTGTAGATGCGCCATCTACAGTACCAAAGGCTGATTTGGATCGCCCCATCGATCGCTGAAACAATTCACTTTCATATAGGTAGTAATATGGCATTACAAGAACGCATCGCCCATATATATCACTGAATAAATAGTTAAGCTTTTGTAGTTGCAGATGAAATCTTCACTACAAGAAAACTTCAAGGCGCCAATGGCCATATGCTACGCCGACGGTTTTTAGTCAGGGTTGTACTCCCCGAGCTGGATAGCCCAACAAAATGGTCGTCGGGCTAGAGACGTCGTCGGCGTAGGACTTGGTAGGCTGATGATAGCTGTCGGCGTAGCGACTTGTCCGTGACGGCAATGTGACATCGTCACATCTACATCGACGGCTAAGCCATCAACATAGCCCTTTTCCCTTTTACCACATTAGTCCTGGAAAAATCATAACTAAATCATTTAATTTAGAAAAATACAAATAATATATCAAAATTTGCAGAAAATAAAATCTATCTATCTACTCAAATATTACACTTTTGTGTTGAATAAAAATTAAGTAAAACATAAAAAATATTATATATACTTTCGTATAACACATGTTAAATGATACTAAAAATAGAAAATATGGTGGAATGCCTCAAACACTCCCACTAAGGACCTAGAATCGTGGCATAGTTTGTGACAATTTGTCCATATTATGCACATATGTGCATCTTGGAATGACGAACAATATTGCAGGAGGAAATTTTGCTTTTCTCGGACTAAAAAGCCATTTTCCATTTTCAAAAAATAAGGTGTTTTATTAAGCAACCACCAAATGAAAGTTTCAAATTGGTATCACCCTATTTTTTAAAATACTAGACCACCTTGCATGGACAATTTCTCAACCGAGGTATCTTAAACCATTTCGTCCACCCCTCGTGAAAAAGATAATTTTCTGTCGAATCTGTACGAAGTGGGTAAGATTTTAAACTACAGGTACATGATCTAATGCTCATGCTTTTTTAGAAAAAAAAATTGGGTTCACAATATGCTATTTTTGTTGGAAATATGCCCTAGAGACAAATAGTAGTAAAGACTATTATCATATTTCATATAGTTTATGATTAAGTTTTATATCATGCTATAACTGTATTGAGTGGAAACATCAATACACGTGTGATATACAAACAAACAAGGGTTCCCAGTGAAACTCTAGTCACTGGTTCATTGGTCAACAGATGATCAAGTTTCCTGATCATGTGGCATTTATGCTAGTTGGAAATGGAGTCAACTCATTCTGAGAATGAGATGATAAACCAATGCCCAACCTAAACATCATGACCCGATCATATCACGAAGTTCAAGTTACGATGATTAGAAATGGATCCTCGTAATTATTCCTTAGACCGTGAGGCTATATCAATCACTGTCTCCCGAGAGTGCTTAGATAGCATCAAGCGCCACTTGGTAATACAGTGATTATAAAGGTATGTTCAGGTACTCGGAGGAAACCGTAGAGGCAATATATGTCAAGAGCGGGATTTGTCCGTCCATGTGACAGAAAGATACTCAAGGGCCCACTCGGAGAAGTTATATCCAATAGCTGCGCAACATGTGATTTGATCACAGGGATATTACTTGTCGAAACGAGTCAAGTAGCGTTGTTCGGTAACGAGATTGAACACGACATGGTGATGTCATTGATCAGATCCCGGGCAATACAAGTATCGAGAGACAAAGGGAATAAGACACGATTGTCCCGGTTCAAACGACGAAAGATCTTCGTGGAACGCACAGAGGTCACATGGCCATCTAGGTCCCTCTGTCGATCATTGGTGCGGGAGTGTCCCGACCATGTCTGGAGTGTTCCCGAACTGTGAGGTATCACGCTTAAGGGCTTGATGATGCTTAGAGAGTGTTTATAGGATCAGTAGAATCACCGAAGAACTGTAGGGAGAAAACCGGAAGGGTTTCGGTAAGTCCAGAGGATGTCCGGAGTGGAGGTGGAAGTGTTCCATAACCATAGAGGTTGAATAATATGTGAATGAATGTTAAATATTTATTTAATCATTTATTCATAATTATTTAATAAAGATAAAATCAATTTAAAAGGTTAAAAGGCTTAATGGGGCAATTCCCGGAGGGGAGAGGGCCCATTAGGGTACGGCAAGAGGAGGAAGGGGCCAAGGGGGTGGTCGGCGGCCCTATTGGGCCAGCCCCCCACGTGGGGCCCATGAGGGGGTGGCCAGCGGCGCCTCCCCCCACCTCTCCTCTCCTTTAGTCCCACCCGGGACTTTGAGGGAGGTAGTACCTCTCCTCTCCCTATATATAGCGGGGTATTTGGCTAGATAAATACACCCAATAATCAATAAAGGTCTTCTCACTTTTGGGAGGACCTCTAATTGATATTTTCTCTCTCTCCCTCTCTCTCTCGTGACCGTGGTCCTAAGTTCGGACTACGCGACTGAGAGACATCTTCACCGCGGAGCGCCGTCGCGCTGCGGGATTCGGATCCAGGAGCTCTACTTCCGCAACTGCTACTGAATCGGGGAAGCGGGAGTCATTGTCAGGCACCAGACGTGTGTAACTCCCTGCGAGGTGTCGCACTTGAGGCACTCAAGTCGTTGGAGCCAAAGGAGCGCAATGACTTCATCACGACCTTGAGGTCGGCTTTGGCTCGTCTACATCAACCACGCTCTCCTGAGCGTTGACAACGCTCTTTAGTCTTCAAGGGTAAGTTCGCAAAAAGCCCCTCCCGTTACTGTATTACTAATAGATAGGTCCTAGCAGCATTAGGGGTTCAGGGGCGTAGGGTAAAATTTATTGTTTTCACACGCGGAACCCCAACAGTGGTATCATAGCTAGATCTATGCGTAGTAATGCTAGTATGGATAGAACACACGAGATGTAGCGTGTGGGCGTTGATCTTTTAGTTGTTACGCTCCCACGTGTACTTGTGTATACCGCAGTAATGCTTGATGAAGCTGCCCCCAACCAACGTTACGCGTTCAGTCGCGAGACTGGTCCATGCTTGATATACGGCGTGTACCGTATAAAGTGGCTTAGGGGGTGTCTGTCTCTCTCGCATTAGTTGGTATACCATTTGCAACGGAGGGCCCCGAAAGGGGTGTAGTAGAGACAACTACTTGATCAGCGCTGTGCTGAAAGTTCGTAGGTAAGAACAGTTCTTGTGTGAAAGCTCATTTAGCCACGTAAAACATGCAAAGATAAAGTAGAGGCGTCTAACTTTGTTTTGCAGGGGGCGTTGCTTTGTGATATGGTTGTGGCAAAGATAAAGTGATTACCTTATGTTACATAGTAGATAGTCATGGAGGTGATGGACTACCACGTCAGAATGACACCGGTACCCTGGTGTCTATGGCACCGGAACCCTGGCGCCGGAATCCGGTGACGACGGATGGAGATCACGACGTGAAAGACCATATCACATCGCATTTACATTCAGTGTTATTGTTTGTATATCTTATTGTGTGCTAGTATTAGATACTCGACGGTAGCCTAATAAGATGATCTCTGTTAAAATTACCAACGATTGTGTTTCCCCTTAGTGTGCACTACCAAGAAAGTTCTTCGGTATGAGGCAATCCATGGTGCAGGCATGGGTGTCAGACATATCTACGTTCGCATACAGTGGGTGTAAGCCATGTTGCACAACAAATACACTAAGGTTGAGTTGGCAAGCCTAGCATGTGCAGACATGGCCTCGGAACACGGATGGTCGAAAGATCGAGCACGAATCGCATGAATGATGTGACCGACGTTTGGCGTCCACCCTTGAACCCACATTAATGGCCGTGACGATCGAGGGAGATGTGGCTGATAGGGGTCGTGTTATCACTAGGAACCCTTATGGGGATAGGTGTTTCTGAGTGGAGTTATTATTAAGTCATTTAATTATAAACTTAGTCTAATTTATTTTTCAAATAATAAATGTAGAAAATGGTTCTCCCCGAGATTACCTTCCCTATTGACGATTGGTTAAAAGGAGAAAAGCTCAAGTTAGATGGATCCAACTTTTCTGCATGGGTCATGCGCCTTTTTGATCTCCTTGGTGAGAACAAAGTGGCTGACTACATGATCTACGAGATGTACTTGGAGCCACCCTATTCTCATGAGACCTAGGAGCAGCGGGATCTCCGCTGCCGTCGTCGTGTGATGGCCACATTCATATCAGTAACGATGCACCTCGGGATGGAAGATGGGCTATGGCCGATGGTGGGAAGTCTTAATCCCCGAATGGTTATGGCACATCTGAGATTGCATTTCGTGGAACAAGTGCGCATATGGGAGTATGAGATGATGGGGGACTTTCTCTCCATAAAGATGGAGGAAGGCTCCTCACTGGACGATCGCTTGTTGAGCATATATGATGCATACATGAGTCTAGCATACTTCCTAGACAACTGGTTCACAAGCTCTTTTGCAATAGGAGTTGTGCTGCGGTCGCTGCCACCAAGCTTCCAAGCATAAGTCAGGATTTGCATTATGAGAGGCGACGCGGAAACACAGGATTTCCACGAGTTCATATCACATTTCAGATATGTGGTGGTTGAACCCAGTGTCACTAAGGTCATCAATGACAAAGGTATATATTTGATATACAATTTTATAAATGTTATAATCTTGCAAACACATTTGTAGTGTTAAGTATATTTGATACTTGTTCTGTTTTGCTGAAAACAGGTCCTTCTGCATGAGAGGTGCTTGCTAGAGAGGAGGTGACGTTGCGTGTTGATGGCGAGCATGATGATTGATACATTGCAAATCTATCTATAATTTTTGATGTTCCATGCTTGGTTTTATCTACTTTCTTGTGTTTTGTCCACACTTTGGAGTACTTTTCATATGATTTCTTGGACTAACCTATTAACAAGAGCCACAATGCCAGCTGCCTGTTTTCTGCTGTTTTTGGTTTCAAGAAAGTCAGAAAATGAATATTCTCGGAATTGGATGGGACAAAAGCCAAAGTCATTATTTTACCGAGGGACACCTAGAGCCAGAATACGAGATGAAGAAGGGCCAGAGGGCGGACACACCACCTGGCCACGCGGCCAGGCCTAGCCCGCGCCAGGGGGTGGTCTGGCTGCCCCAGGCACCCCCTCGGCCTCTCCTTCCGCCTATATATTGCCTCTGATATGGAAACCCTAAGTACCAGATCAAAATTCCATGAAAGAGTCTATAGCCTCCATCATCTCCATCCCTAGATCGGGAGGGATCTGAAGCTCTTCTTGGTACCCTACTAGAGAGGGGAATTCACCCTGGAGGCCTTCTTCATCACCATGCAAGCCTCTAGTGTGATGCGTGAGTAGTTCATCTCTGGACTACGGGTCCAGGTAGTATCTAGATGGCTGGTTCTCCTCCTTTGTGCTTTCATGTTTAGATCTTGTGAGCTCCGTTCATGATCAAGATCATCTATTTGTAATTTTGCATGTTGTGTTTGCGGGGATCCGATGGATATTGAGATGCTATTTCAGATTGATTATTGATTCTATCATGTCTTTGTTATTTGTGATCTTGCATGCTTTCCGTTGTTAGTATCTATCTTGGCCAAGTAGATGCTAGCAACTCCAAGAGTTAGTATTTATGCTCGATAGTGGGTTCATGCCTCTGGTAATCTGGGGAAGTGACAAAAATCTCTAAGGTACTAGATGTGCTATTGCTACAAGGGAGAAAACAACAATCCTTTGTTCATAGAACAATCGTATTGTTTACTTTACACGCAATTCATAATGCAATTATCCGTTGCTCGCAACTTAATACTGGAGGGGGTTCGGATGATAACCTGAAGGTGGATTATTAGTCATAGATGCAGTTGGATGGCGGTCTATGTAGAATGTTGTAATGCCCAATCGAGTCTCAAAGGAGTCAAGATGATTAGTATATGCTTGTAAGTTTTCTCGATGTTTGTCAATTGCCCCGCTGTAATTTGTTCACCCAGCATGTTATCTATCTTAAGGAGAGCCACCTCTAGTGAACTATGGACCCCGGTCCTTTCTTTTACTTTCAATCTACAATCAACTGTTTACTACTTTGTGTTTACTTTCTGCAAACTATTACTTTCTTCCACTCGATACGTTCAATCCTTTGTTTTCAGGAAAACCGGTGAGATTGATAACCTCATCGCAAGTTAGGGATAGAGTTCTGTGGTTGTGTTGTGCAGGTCTCCACGTTGCTGCTGGCACCAGTAGTGCGCCCTGCCAACGTTTAGCTAGCAACACCTTTGGGATGTTTCCTTGCTCCTACTAGTTCGATTAAACCTTGGTTTCATACTGAGGGAAAACTTGCTGCTGTGCTCATCATACCTTCCTCTTGGGGTTCCCCAACGAGCTCGATATATTTTGGGCCATCAAGCTACTTTTCTGGCGCCGGTTTCCGGGGAGTCTAGGATATCTTCACAAGGGGAGTCCCTCATAACCAATCTCTGTACTTTGTTATTTTTGTTTTGCTTAGTTTAGTTTAGTTTTGTTTGCTTATTTCTTATTCAAAAACACACACAAAATAGTTTTACAAGTTTGCTTTCTTTATCAAAAACACAAAAAAATGACTACTCTTGAAAACACTAAGTTGTGTGACTTCACTAGCACCAACAACAATGATTTTATGAGCACACCTATTGCTCCACCTGTTCCTAAAGCTACTTTCTTTGAGATAAAACCTTCTTCACTCAATCTTGTTATGAGAGAACAATTTTCTAGTATTGGTAATGAAGATGCTGCTGCCCATCTAAATAACTTTGTTGAACTTTGTGAGATGCAAAAGCATAGGGATATAGATGGAGATATTATTAAGCTGAAATTGTTTCCTTTCTCCTTGAGAGGAAAAGCTAAAGAATGGTTAAATTCCCTAACTAGGAATAGTATTGATTCTTGGACTAAATGCAAAGATGCTTTCATTGGAAAATACTATCCTCCTGCTAAGATTATATCTATGAGAAGTGAAATAATGAAGTTTAAACAATCTGATAATGAACATGTTGCTCAAGCTTGGGAAAGAATGAAATCTTTGGTAAAGAATTGTCCCACTCATGGACTGACTGCTTGGATGATCATCCAAACCTTTTATTCAGGATTGAACTATTCTTCAAGGAACCTATTGGATTATGCTGCTGGAGGTACCTTTATGACCATTACTTTGGGTGCTGCAACAAAGCTTCTAGATAATATGATGGTTAACTACTCCGAATGTCATACCGAGAGAGCTCCACAAGGTAAGAAGGTAAACTCTGTTGGAGAAACCTCCTCCTTGAGTGATAAGATTGATGTTATTATGACTATGCTTGTTAATGGGAAAGCTCATATTTATCCAAATAATGTTCCCTTAGCCTCTTTGGTTGCTCAAGAAGAGCAAGTTGATGTGAACTTTATAAGAAATAATAATTTTAGCAACAATGCCTACATGAATAATTTTGGTAACAACAATTATAAGCCTTATCCTCCCAACAATGGTAATGCTTATGGAAATTCCTACAACAATAATAGGAGTGCACCCTTTGAACTTGAAGTTATGCTTAAGGACTTTATTAATAAACAAACTGCTTTCAATAAAACTATTTAGGAAAAACTCTCTAATGATGAAAGAAATATAGCATCATTGGCTGAAGCTCAATCTTCTTTGAATAAAATGGCTGCTAAACCTGAAACTATTGATAATCCCTTTGCAACTACTAATGCCATACAAGTTAGAATTGCTGAAAATGTTAGACTATTAGCTGAATTGCATGCTAAGTGGAAAAAACAAGATGAAATTGCTAGAAACATTAGTGTTTCTATTATCACTACCACTAGTGTTGAGGCTAGTAATAGCTCTACTACTTTAGATGATAATTATGATTTTGATCTTGATGGTTGCAATATCTCTGAAGTTATTAAGTTCCTACAAAAGCTTGCTAAAAGTCCTAATGCTAGTGCCATGAATATGGCCTTTACAAAACACATTACTAATGCTCTCATAAAGAATAAAGAAGAAAAGATGAAATATAAAGCTTTTATTCCTATAAAACAAGAAGATGGTTGGGAACCCATCATTAATATGAAAGTGAATGATTTTGATTTCAAAGCTTTATGTCATCTTGAAAGTAGTGTTTCTATTATGCCTAGAAGGATTTATGATATGCTTGATTTGCCACCACTTGAAGATTGTTAATTGAATGTCCCACTTGATGATAATGCTAAAAAGAAACTCATGGGGAGTATTAATGATGTTCTTATTATGGTTAACAATGCCTATGTCCCCGTTGATTTCTATGTTTTGGATGTTGAATTCAATGCTTCTTGTCCTATTACTTTGGGAAGGCATTTTCTTAGAACTGTCGGTGCCATTATTGATATGAAAGAAGGCACTATTAAATATCAACTTCCACTCAAGAAAGGTATAGAACACTTCCCTAAGAAGAGAGAATATTTCTTTTGCCTCTCCTATGAAAAAAAAATTTCTCTTAATGCTTCTTCATTTGAGAACACTTGATTCTTTTTCTCTTCTTATGCCTAACTTAAAGGCGTTAAAGAAAAGTACTTATTAGGAGATAACCCAAAAGTTTTAGATGAGTCTTGGAAGTTATTACTTCAGTAATAACCTCTCCTTACCCTTTTTATTTGCTTTTTGTGAGAAGAGTAACCTCTAATGAGAGAGAAGTAATGATTCGGAAAGTTGCTGTCCCGAAACAGATTTATGTGCTTCACCGTAAAAATTCGTGTAAAATACCTGTATGTCCTTTTGAGGCGTGAATTTTTTTGCTTCTGCCCCAGGTTGTTATGTAACTTTTGTTAGTTCAACACTTTTTATTTGAGCAACAAAAGGTCTTCGAAAAAATTCATCTTTACCTGCTGGTCTGTTTTGACAGATTTCTGCCATTTTCTGCATTTGCTTATTGTTGGTTCCTTTTTGAGTTCTTTTGGGGAATTGAGCTTTTTGAGAGAACTGCTACAGTAGCTAGTGTTCTAATGGAAGTTTTATTGGTGTTAGAACTGAACCTAAAGACTTATTATCTTGAGTGCACTAATGTTGCTAATAAAGATTGTGTGAAGTTTTATATGAAGGAAAAATTTCAGGTGTATGGAAAGAATGAGTAATGAGATGAAGGATGGACTAAAGCTCAAGCTTGGGGATGCCAAGCGTGTCACCCCAAGAAATATCCAAGAAGTACAAGCATCAAAGCTTGGGGATGCCCAAGGCATCCCCCTCTTCATCAATAAAAATCTCAGGTTTCTTCCAAACGCTTCAATTTTATTGTTCCATGCACAATTGTGTTGTTCTTGGAGCGTCTTCTTTTTCATTTTCGTTTTGGTTTTTTTTTGCTTGGTTTGCTTAGTTTGCTGAATGAATTGGTTGGACCCCCTCTTTCATACATTGGTTTTCAAATAGTTTGGTTTGGATTGGAAAAGAGTAGGAAAGTTCATGCTTAAGTGTTAAAGAGAGCTTGTTTTTGACTGTGGCCTATGCTTTGTCATGCCATGCTTGATATTGTTTTGGCTTTATGCTTAGTATTGTTTGATGTAGCATGACTTGTTATAAACAATTGAGATTTCTTAATGTGCCTTTGAAGAATCATGCGTTGTTTCAACATATTAAAGCATAGTATTGTGGTATTCTCCTTTGATGCTTTATTTGGGTTGACTTGGCGCATGCTCACACCATGTTATGACTATCTGAAGTCACCATAAGCCTTTTTGATCCTTTAGTTTTCAACTTTTAGTATCACTTTATGCTTTGATCAATGATGTTTTATCACTCTGCATGATTATGGCCATTATTGCTCTCTTAGTTTGTCGCTCCCAGTCTTTTGCTAGCCTCCACAACCAAGTATGAGTTCCACTGATGCATCTAACTCCAAAAACCAAGTTATTCCAAAGAGTCCACCATACCTACCTACTAGCATATGATATTCCAAGTATATTCATGTTTTTGTCTACCTTCCAAATTAAACTTGTTATGAGAAAACTAGTGATTAAAGCTCTCATGAACTTGATGGCACACTTTACTTTTCTTGCCCTTAATAAACTTGAACCATTGTGTCGTCTATGTTGTATATGCTTGCACTTATTTGTTGAGGATTAGCAGAAACATGTTGTCATGGGGAACGCTTTAAACATTGCACTTGTACTTTGTACCTAGTTGATATCATGCTCTTTTGTCTATGGATGTCGTCGGTGTGAAACGAAAGGGGAGCTTGTAAGTCCATGGAGTTATGTATGTGTGTTAGAGAAACGTCTGGGTCGCTGGTCTAATCCATGCTGACATGGTGGAAACCTGTAGCGTAACCATAATGAGCTGTCTATGAAGCATTCTTCTTATAAAAAGGAGTCCGATATTGAGAAAAAAGAGAAAAAGAAAAAAAAGATTATGAAAAGAGGAAAGAGAGAAAAAAACCATATTCCCATGGTAAATAAGAAGATTGCTGAGATGCTCGTTGCCTGCTTGCCTTGTCATTTTGATATGGGGATTCTTCTGTATCATCTGGCAAGGGGTATCCCGTTGGCGGTTCTCTATGATACACATGTACTTACAATGACAAGAACTTACCGGTGACTAAACTTGAGTAGCATGAGGAGTGGCCCTCGTATTCAAGGGACATGAGATTTCCAACTTATGCTTCGTCAAGCATATACACCATAGTTTGTTCACTTTAACCTTAATCACTTCAAGATGCTTATGATAGGGGCAATGAGAGCTGAAAGCTATTAAGTACCATAATTTTTGGAAGCTCTTTATGAGACTTGAATCCCTACTTCCTTCTATGAAGGCCTTTCTTCCACTTATATATTGAGTCTCCACCTTCTATCTTTATGCACCTACTTTGAGAGCATAGTGGCCATTCTTAGTTCAATGTGCATTGTCCCAAGACTTGTTAATTGATGCATACCTTGATATTGCTTGTTTTAAACTATTTGTATCTAGTCACTCTTATGAACTTTGAAGGTGTCCTATGCATTTATGTTTGCTACTCTATGAGGGACAAGCTGAATACTACTATGCTATGTTTTCTTTATGTGAAACAAACAAACGTCTTGTAAAGCATTATTATTCATGAATCTTCTGTTTGTGCCTTTTCATGTTGCAACGTAGTTTCTTTGTATTATTGCTAGAACTTTGTCTTTCATGTTAGGATTAAAGTACTATGATCCCAGCTTTGAATGTTTTACAAATACTTTTATCAATTTTATGATGGTGCATGCACCTCAAAAATTATTCTTTCTTTTTATCACTTACCTACTCGAGGACGAGCAAGAGTTAAGCTTGGGGATGTTGATACATTGCAAATGTATCTATAATTTTTCATGTTCCATGCTTGGTTTTATCTACTTTTTGTGTTTTGTCCACACTTTGGAGTAATTTTCATATGATTTCGTGGACTAACCTATTAACAAGAGCCACAGTGCCAGCTGCCTGTTTTCTGCTATTTTTGGTTCCAGGAAAGTTAGAAAATGAATATTCTCGGAATTGGATGGGACAAAAGCCAAAGTCATTATTTTACCGAGGGACACCTGGAGCCAGAATACGAGACGGAGAAGGGCCAGAGGGCGGCCAGGCCTGGCCCGCGCTAGGGGGTGTCTGGCTGCCCAGGCACCCGCTTGGCCTCTTCTTCCGCCTATATATTGCCTCTGATACGGAAACCCTAAGTACCCGACCAAAATTCCACGAAAGAGTCTGTAGCCGCCGTCATCTCCATCCCTAGATCGAGAGGGATCTGAAGCTCTTCCCGGCACCTTGCCAGAGAGGGGAATTCACCCTAGAGGCCTTCTTCATCACCATGCAAGCCTCCGGTGTGATGCGTGAGTAGTTCATCTCTGGACTACGGGTCCATGTAGTAGCTAGATGGATGGTTCTCCTCCTTTGTGTTTTCATGTTTAGATCTTGTGAGCTCCATTCATGATCAAGATCATCTATTTGTAATTCTGCATGTTGTGTTTGCGGGGATCTGATGGATATTAAGATGCTATTTCAGACTGATTATTGATTCTATCATGTTTTTGTTATTTGTGATCTTGCATGCTTTCCTTTGTTAGTAGCTATCTTGGCCAAGTAGATGCTAGCAACTCGAAGAGTTAGTATTTATGCTCGATAGTGGGTTCATGCCTCTAGTAATCTGGGGAAGTGACATAAATCTCTAAGGTACTAGATGTGCTGATGCTACTAGGGAGAAAACAACAATCCTTTGTTCATAGAACAATCGTATTGTTTAATTTACACGCAATTCATAATGCAATTATCCGTTGCTTGCAACTTAATACTGGAGGGAGTTCGGATGATAACCTGAAGGTGGATTATTAGTCATAGATGCAGTTGGATGGCGGTCTATGTAGAATGTTGTAATGCCCAATCGAGTCTCAAAGGAGTCAAGATGATTAGTATATGCTTGTAATTTTTCTCGATGTTTGTCAATTGCCCCGCTGTAATTTGTTCACCCAGCATGTTATCTATCTTAAGGAGAGCCACCTCTAGTGAACTATAGACCCCGGTCCTTTCTTTTACTTTCAATCTACAATCAATTGTTTACTGCTTTGTGTTTACTTTCTACAAACTATTACTTTCTTCCACTCAATACGTTTAATCCTTTGTTTTCAGGAAAACCGGTGAGATTGACAACCTCATCGCAAGTTGGGGACATAGTTCTGTGGTTGTGTTGTGCAGGTCTCCACGTTGCTGCTGGCACCGGTAGTGCGTCCTGCGAACGTTCAGCTAGCAACACCTTTGGGCTGTTTCCTTGCTCCTACTGGTTCGATTAAACCCTTGTTTCATACTGAGGGAAAACTTGCTGTTGTGCTTATCATACCTTCCTCTTGGGGTTCCCCAATGAGCTCGATATTTTTTGGGTCATCAATGATGATGGCCAACGACGCTCTCCCTCGACGTTTATCACTTAGTTTATGTTTTTGGATAGTTATTGTAATCAAAATATTATGAACTTCTTTAGTGTGTCTCACACTTTGTGAGACGGTTATTCATATGAGTTTGTAATAAACAGTTATTCTACTTTTATGAATGATTTCTATTGATGTTCATATCTGGTTTGATTATATGTGAATTATCCTTGTTGATTGAAACTAATTGATAATACATGAACATTTGTAAAACATCGAAATGCCTTAAAATACCCAACTTAAATGATATTTCATTACGGAATGAAAACCATTGTTTAAATTCAAAGTTATAATGATAATATGTGAAAGTCATTCAATTTTTTATCACATATAAATCATGCCTAAGTTTGGCAAAATAACTTGAACACTGTGTATTACTTGAATACAAAGTGTTTAATGAATTGTTAAAAGTAAATACATATTCGATGTATTATGATTTAACAAAATGGCAATTATCAGTATATGATTGTTTAAATGTGTAAATAAGTTTACCAAAAGAAACATAAGTATGAAACTATTTGATATGATAAAATTATTTCATCAACAAAGGGTATAAACATAAAAGAGAATCTAATTACTATGATTTGATCAATAGTAATGAAATTCAACTCTATAAGATTGGAATAAAAGAAATTGTGAAATGCAAAGCATCACAATGTGATATTAGATGTCAAAATGGGTAAATAGATGGCACCAAATAAATCGTTGTAGTATAGATGTAGAGACCATTAGTTAGAAATAGTTAGCACTCAATTAGAATGTAGTGAACCATTTGAATTCGTGAAAGCGGCTCCATATCTTGTATGGATCATCGTAAAAGTTTTGGAGTTATTCGATATACCCAAACAATAGCGAATAAGTTCTTGTAGAGTATTCATTGGAAACTTTGAATACGAAATCCATAGCTAAAACCAAAAGAGAAGCAAAACTTGTATTGCTTGGATTTTGGTGCATTCTCGAGAAAGCTCACTTTTTAGTGATATTTCTCAATTATGGAGCAAATGGAAGATAGTGAAAAACACGATGAGGATTCAAATCCCTGCATCAGAGTGTTGAGAAGCACAACGGACAATGTTCCTGAACGATTCTCTTCACAAAAAGAAAGAATCAATGATATTGATCATTGTGTTTTCCCCACTAGTGTTTTCACTACATGAAGTAGGATCATCCCATATCTTGTATGGAGACATTTGTGAATCATTTGTCATGATTTTTGGAACATGACATACTTACGAACTACTAAGGAAATAATGGTAAGCTAAAGTTTTGAGAAATTCCATAGAAAAATTCCCTTGAGATTAGAAAGCAATTCGTTGCCGAATTTCACAAGTAAAAGGGGTTACTTGAATTTTCCCAAATGACTGCAAAGCCATAGTGGGAAAAGGGGGTGAATGACAAAAGCACAATTTGTCAAGTATTGGGCGAATTCAAATGAATTTGATTCAAGTGTAATAAATGTCTAGTGGATTTAAAACTAGTAAAAGTACTAATATCTCATAGTAAAACTCCAAGTTTGATATTTGATCAAAGGATTTTGAAATTGTTCAAAATAGTGAGTGGATATGCAATTTGCATGCAATTGAGTGGGAGCTATGAAAGTCTTCCTAAAACAATATGTGAATGATATATTTTTGAGTGGGAGCAATATAAGTCTCAAATTCAAATATGTAAGGAACATAGTTTGAGTAAGAGTACTGACTCATACCTGAATATGATAAGAACATATTTTGAGTGGGAGCTTATAGGAGAAATTCTTAAGTGCGTTAAGAATAAAAGCGCAAGTACCAATAAATAATGATTTATAAGGTGTAGAAGTTGATAATAGATGTATTATGATATTATGTAGTATTCCATAAGGGATTCTGAAAAGGGTTTCAGAATAGAAGTTAATTAAGTAACTAGTCCTTAATAACTCAAGTTAGGAATAGTATTAAGTTTAACATCAATGGTTGAAAGAAAGAAAAGGATGATCATAATCCACTATGTTGAGACATAGGTTCTATCTTAGAAAACCATGATGGTAACTTAACATAGTATATGATCCAATAAGGAATGTTTGAAAGTGATTAAGTTTGAATCACGGAACGTTGAGCTAAGTTTGTTCGCAGTGTCTAATACAGAACTGTAGACATATTTTTCAAATCCGTAAAGGATGACATGTCTTAAAACATAAAGGGTTATGTTATAAGGGAATATGTTGGAAACTCCTATAATACCGATTAGAGTCAAGTAGGAAGCGAGGTGAACAAAACATCGAAAGATGCACAGAGTGCACTAGTATTTCGATGAATACATTTATAATAATAGATAAGGGTACCATCTAAAGTGTTGTATAATGTAGGCTTTTAACGTTGAGCTAGTTCGCTTTTAACGTAGAATGATGTGTCCCAGGGCACAGAGAAAGCCCTCAAGGTTGATCTAAAGTCATTGTAGGCTCCTGGAATCAGGCATCGTTCTGCTGCCATAGCGACGATGCATACACATAGATGTTATCATGTGATGATAAAGTATTAATGTCAATCAAGGTGACATTAGTAAGTTGCAAAGGATTTGAGACTGTAAAGTACAGACCCAAGACTCAACCTCTTCCATGAGCAAGCATGTTCAGGGTACCGGATATATGGTGCCAATGATTAAAGAACAAATGCAGCTAGTGTATTTATACTCTAGTGCAAGTGGGAGACTGCTAGAAATATACCCTAGAGACAAATAGTAGTAAGGACTATAATCATATTTCATATAGTTTATGATTAAGTTTTATATCATGCTATAACTGTATTGAGTGGAAACATCAATACACGTGTGATATACAAACAACCAGGGGTTCCCAGTGAAACTCTAGTCACTGGTTCATTGGTCAACAGATGATCAAGTTTCCTGATCATGTGGCATTTATGCCAGTTGGAAATGGAGTCAACTCATTCTGAGAATGAGATGATGAACCAATGCCCAACCTAAACATCGTGACCCGATCATGTCACAAAGTTCAAGTTACGATGATTAGAAATGGATCCTCATAGACTATTCCTTAGACCGTGAGGCTATATCAATCACTGTCTCCCGAGAGTGCTTAGATAGCATCAGGCGCCACTTGGTAATACAGTGGTTATAAAGGTGTGTTCAGGTACTCGGAGGAAACCGTAGAGGCAATATATGTCAAGAGAAGGATTTGTCCGTCCATGTGACGAAAAGACACTCAAGGGCCCGCTCGGAGAAGTTATATCCAATAGCTGCGCAACATGTGATTTGATCACAGGGATATTAATTATCAGAATGAGTAAAGTAGCGTTGTTCGGTAACGAGATTGAACACGACATGGTGATGTCATTGATCATATCTCGGGCAATGCAAGTATCGAGAGACAAAGGGAATAAGACACGACTTTCCCGATTCAAACGACGAAAGATCTTCATGGAACGCACATGGGTCACATGGCCATCCAGGTCCCTCTGTCGATCATTGGTGCGGGAGTGTCCCGACCATGTCTGGAGTGGTCCCAAACTGTGGGGTATCACGCTTAAAGGCTTGATGATGCTTAGAGAGTGTTTATAGGATCGGTAGAATCGCTGAAGAATTCTAGGGAGAGAATCCGAAGGGTTTCGGTAAGTTTGGAGGATGTCCGTAGTGGAGGTGGAAGTGTTCCATAACCATAGAGGTTGAATAATATATGAATGAATGTTAAATATTGATTTAATCATTTATTCATAATTATTTAATAAAGAGAAAATCAAATTAAAAGGTCAAAGGCTTAATGGGCAAATTCCTGGAGGGGAGAGGGCCCATTAGGAAAAGGCAAGAGGAGGAAGGGGCCAAGGGGGTGGCCGGCGGCCCTATTGGGCCAGCCCCCCACGTGGGGCCCATGAAGGGGTGGCCGGCGGCGCCTCCCCCCACCTCTTCTCTCCTTTAGTCCCACCCCGGGACTTTGAGGGAGGTAGTACCTCGCCTCCCCCTATATATAGTGGGGGTATTTGGCCAGATAAATACACCCAATAATCAATAAAGGTCTTCTCACTTTTGGGAGGACCTCTAATTGATATTTTCTCTCTCTCCCTCTCTCTCTCGTGACCGTGGTCCCAAGTTTGGACTGCGCGAACGAGAGACATCTTCACCACGGAGCGCCGTCGCGCTGCGGGATTCGAATCCAGGAGCTCTACTTCCGCAACTGCTGCTGGAACCGGGAAGCGGGGGTCATCGTCAGGCACGGGACATGTGTAACTCCCCGCGAGGTGTCGCACTTGAGGCACTCAAGTCGTTGGAGCCAAAGGAGCGCAAGGACTTCATCACGACCTTGAGGTCGGCTTCGACTCGTCTACATCAACCACACTCTCCTGAGCGTTGACAACGCTTTTCGGTCTTCAAGGATAAGTTCGCGAAAAGCCCCTCCCGTTACCGTAATAGATAGGTCCTGGCAGCATCAGGGGTTCAGGGGCGTAGGGTAAAATTTATTGTTTTCATACGCGTAACCCGAACAATTTCATCAGAGATCCACTACAAATTTAGCGACACTACTGCAGAAAGGCTTATAGCCACCAGGTGGTTAGTGACGGGCAAAACTATGCCCGTCACTAGTAAGTATTACCAACGACGGGTAAGGATAAGCCAGTCACTAGTACAAGACACTAGTGGCGGACGTATAAAAGTGTCTGTCACTAGTATTTTGTGTGGAGACCGGCTAAATGAAAAAACACTTAGTGACGGGTATCTATAAATGACTATCACTAGCATCGATATAATTAGTGACAGACTCTAAATATACATGTCGTTAGTATTTTTCGTGGAGGACGGCTGAAAGGATCTAAGCTTTTGTTTTGTTAAAAATGGATTACCTAGTACTCTGCTTGGACACGATGCTGATTCACACGGCCACCATCTTTTTAGCCGTTTGGATACGGGAGTGCTCTGCAGAGCTAATTGAGTCTGATGATCTCGCTACAGAACTTCTCCAACATGTGGATCGACACTGCCACATAAGTAGCGTCGTCGTGGCTGCTGTCGAACGAGCGCAAGGAGAAATTCTAGAGGAACTCTGCATTCGAACACCGAGCGCGAGGGGAATTTTTTGGGAAAATTATGCCCGCGAATAATGAGCCCAAGTGGAAATTTTTTATCCCCGCGAACCGGCCTATCCAACTGCACGCTCGCGAATTAAAAAAAGTTGTGTATAATTTTGGACGTAACCCTCTTATTTCCCAAGGCAAAAACACGTTGATCCTGAAAAGAAAAAACCAAATTGCGCTGCGCAGCATGCGCCTCCTTCTCGCCTCACCACCGCCGCCCCTTCGTCCCTGAACCCATCGCCGCTGCCGCACTCTTCGTCTATTCTCCGGCGACCCCCGCAGCCCCCTTCCCTTCGCTTAGCCCCCTCTATTCTCATCAGCCGCGCAGCCCCTTCCTCTCGCTGCCATCTTGGATTGGCTGCACCGCCGCCTCCATCCCTCAACTCACATGCCCCGCATATCCCTCAATATCGCCGCCCCGTTCTTCAGATTCACCTACATCGGAGGCGACATGACACGTGGGGAACACCCCAGGGGCGCTAGACTGAAGCGAATTCGTCTCCTCTGTTTCTGGTAACGAACCCTAGTTTCTATATGGCGTCCTTCTCCGGTCTGATTCCACTACCGATTTCTACGGACTGACATATCGCTAGCACTCTTTCACATGCAACTGATTTAGATAGAACGAATCTTGTGTGTAATGTTTCTCGGGGATGAACACAGAGATTACAAGCTGTTTCTATATTGGATTTTGCAGGAGAATATTTACTAGGGACAACACCTAGATTGGATTCCGTGTGTAGGTTAGTCTCTTATCATAATAGCCACTTCATTTTATATTGCTACCGCATCACTCAAACTATGGCGAAACTTCAGGTTGAGCTATTCGTGATTTTTTACCAGGTTATACCAGTTGTGAGCGTCACTGCATACACAACTATCCAGCGAAATCGTCAAGTCTTGGTTCTGATCATGTAAATATTTTACCTGCAATGATCAGATATTCCCAAGATGACTTCAAAATTTAATGTTAATTTGGTGATATAATGTCAGTTGACCTCCTATACATGAAGCCACAAGAAATTGTTAGGTCCAAAAGAAATAGCACTACATACGGTCCAAGAGTACTCAAACATGCCACAAACTGACTTAGTAACTAAATGTGTGCTGCATTTTTTCAGTGGTTAGGTCTATTTTTATCTTTAGAATTCCATATCTACTTAAAAAAGGGGAAAGACCTATAGGTCAGAGTCCAAGATTTAAGGCAGACCACTTATATAGTATATATGGACCGTTTATGATTAGTTTATGTATAGTTTGTACTTTTCATCAAATATTTGCGCCCCATGTAATATTAGCACAAATATAAACGGTTATTATCTAGCACACAAGCAACATAATATTCATTATGACAATGCTGACATTTACTCCCCAGGTCTAGGGATGCAAGAGGACGGTTCGGCGGACGAGGTGGACTGCCCGCTGGAGTGCATGTAAACTTTGGAAACGAATTAGTTTAGTATTAGTGTGTATGTGAAAAAGTTTAGGTGGACATGGGCATGGTAGTCTGACCGACGTCCGCCTGCATACCTACCCAGGTCAGACTGAGCCTCCACATATGTATAGCATCGATTCTTATCTTTGCATGTCTCTATATAAATTAAATTCTCTTCCTGCTGGACAGATCTCAGCTCAAACCCAATGTGCTTGAAGACACGGAAGAAGAGCATTTAATCTTTAATTATACTGAACCATTCCTGTACTATCGGTGCTACAACTTTTTGGCAGATCAGTATACAGTGAGGATTATTTGGTGCACATGTTATCCCTAAAAGCGATTATCACTCGCTACATGCAGTGCTCGATGTCCCATATATTTTATCTGTAGAGGCGAGCTTCTTACTTTATTGGCGCTCCTTTGAATTCTCCTGTTCATATTTTCAAGCAGAAATATTCCTATACATGTCTAATATTAGATCTGTTCTATTTCTGTTCTCCCTGATTTGTTTTCAGTTGTCTGCATATTTTCTTTGCCAGTTTGCATTTGTTTGTTATCGTCTCTTCATATACCGCTCTCATATTTTTTCAAGGACAACAATGATTAGTCTTAATTGATTCATATTTTAATTTTGACCCACACACAACCCCTGCACCCTTGTTATTGGCGAATGTGCACAAAACAATTGCATTGATTTTTTTATCTTCTTAAGAACCTGATTAGTTTACTAGCTTCAATGTGAAGGGATAATATTATATTTCCAGTATGCAAACTGTATCAAGAATCTGTGTACGATATTTGTTATTGTGAATGTCCGGGTGACATTAGAAATTGAGCATCTGAGATTGCAGGTTTCCTTTTCCTTCTGTAAACGAGATTTATAACCATGCAAATACTTGTGATTTCTCAGGTCAATTAGGTAATCATTGGTTAGATAAAAATATGATAGCTAAGTGCAAATATGAACATGGATTATACATTCAGTACAAGTGGGTACACTGTTCTGGCAAAGACTTCACTCAAGGAAGTTTGCGTACATCTGGTGAGGAAATTCTTTTTTCTATGTATATGCCATATGACTGGATGTTTTGAAATTGTTCGTCTCATAATGAGATTGTGAACTGGGACCAATGCATAGTCATGATTCTCTTGTTATTTTTGAGTAGGATTTTTCGAGCCAGAGCATGCTATTAGAATAAGCTTTAGTTTAGTATCTATGAACCTCACATCATTGTCTTCACAACCATTGTCAGAAGCTGTGGGTACATTTTCTCCCTATGTGATTCTTTGAATTGAAACTGAAAATTGTAACATTTCGAAATTCAAACCTCTCATGTTTCTTGTAGATCAAACCTGTGCAGCCTAATGTGCACACACATAGGTAAGGTACAAGAGGCTACTGAGATCCATCCATGTTTGATCCAGCACCATGTCTGCACCTAAAGGACGTTCCAGCCAGGTTAGATCATTTTATTTCGTCCACAACTACTACCATGTTTCAGGTGGTTGTTTTTTTGAACAACTGACACGTTCTACCCATTGGTAGCTAGCATAGACAGTTTTTTTAGCCAACACAGAAGTATATATGTTTTGAACTTGAGCACTGATCTAGTAAATTCGAGAGGCCAGTCTAACAAGTGGAACAACTGGACGTGATTGCGACCACAAGTTTGCAATCCAACGACACAACTTTGATGCTTTCCTTAGCAGGATGTCATGCATTACTATTGCTTAGTTTTTGGTTGTTAGAGATGGTTCAAAATAAATTAATGGTATCCAAGTTACTATGCTAAACATTGAAAAAGATGGTTGTATTTATTGCACATTGAAGCAGAATTCCGAATTATTGAAGTGTTCTATGTCCTGCTCAAGATTACTTCTTGAATCTTGACCGATATACATGTGATATTTGTACACTTGATTTCGTCTTGGTCATGTTTTCTGATCCACCATTATTTTGGTTGTCCAATTCTCACTTAATTGCATCTTTCCTTGTAGGAAGCATGCTGAGAGGAACCAGTAACACCGGCCATCTCTAAAACTATCTTCTAGCAAACTTGTTTTGGATATTGTGCTATCGATGTTAATTCTACTTTGTAGTACTTATATGATAATATACTGTTATCTATGAGTGGTGACATATTTTGTTATCAATTTGCAAATACAATATTTTTATTCTTAAATATTTATATTTTTTATTTCTAAAATACTTATTAGTGACGGGCAAACTAAATGGATGTCATTGCTAAGATCGTTCTAATGACAGGGTAAAATCATTTACCTGTCACCGGTAAAAACTAAACAGCGACAAGCACAAATAAACGACTGTCACTAGTAAACTAATACTAGTGACAGGCAGTGTTAGCCTTGCTAGTCACTAATGAGTCTTTTGAGCCTGTCATTGGTAGACTATTCTGCAGTAGTGCGAGTCTCAGCCCCGAGCAAGGAATCTTCATACCCGTCGTTTTGACCATAGTATGAAACAGGTAGAAAAAATTCAAAAAAATCCAAACAATGTAAAACCTTTACGTGGTGTTATATTATGTGACATATTTGCAAGGAAAAAATACGATGCTTGGAATATTGCAATATCTCAAAAAAAACTTCTTAGAAATGAGATATCATATTCGAGGTTTCATTACTAAAAGTGCATGTGTGCCCCATATATGGTTTTGATAATTAGTGACAATCACTATGGACTAATGTTTGCATTGAGTTATACTTAAGGATTTTTCTATAAGCAATGCTTGAGCCATATGGTGGTGTCAAGGTTGAAAGAAAAAGAAAATGGAGAAGATCAAGTGATGATCAAGATGTTGAAGGAGTGATCCAACTACTCAGTTGCGAAATAAAGGTTGAACATATACTCAGTGGGTACGACAAACTTAATACCTCGCTTTGGAATTACTCATTGCCACTTACCTTCCATTCTATGATAAACTATTCTCACATGATCTCTCCAAACGGCTAATCAGATTCTATTTAATACCTAAAACCAAACATTATTAGACATTTAGGACATGTAAGACTTCTATCATGGTCCTACACTATTATTTTCTTACTTCTACTTCAAGATAATTTATTAAGTACTTGTCATGATTACATTTTTATCATGGTTTTAGAGTTAATCTCACCATGATCATGTTATGATTTACCCATTCATCATGATTTAAGAGTTAATATCACCATGATGACTCTTCTTCTTATTTTACTATTGTTGATTCTTAACAAAATTCCACTCTATCACGTAGAATTCTCAAATGAATCCTTCATGATTTACTTCCCATCACATCTATACATAGTGGTCTTTATTATGTCTCCCTAGTATCCACTATTATTAATTAATGGTAAGATTCTACTACCTTACATGGATTCGTTTTTGAAGGCTACTCCATTAATACTTCTTCGTGGAATATCCTTAACTTAATCATAATCTACTTTCATACTTTAACTTACTTAATACATCTTAGTGGTGTTGTACCTACTTAAGAAGGCACTAAAACATTACTTTATCGAGAAAAACAAATTACTACCCCTAAGAACGATGACTTAAGTATCGTATCTAAATGTGACAAGGTTATCCTCAAGTGGATATTCATCACAAGTTATAAGAACATTTGGTTTAGATAAGTTGGCTTCATGTAGTCACTATCCAACCTACAGATCTCCTAAAAGGGTTTTAATCCTAAGGTCAAAGTGTTTGCTCTGATACCAGCTGTGGTGACCCAGCATACCACTGCATGATGTAGTACACTATAGTCGTTGACATAACAACAATGAAACCCCATTCCACTAGTATTACATCCCTTAGAGTGGTACAACAGAAACATCACAGGTCTAAGACATGACTATAGATTACAACTCAAAACCTTATAGAAGATCCAGAAAACATTCCACAAAACAGTGAGGAAAACATTATACAGAAGGAATTCAGAAACAACAACTCAAAGTCTATTCTAGACCTAATACTATTATTAATATATATTTATGGCTTGTCGTTGTTGTTAGAAAAATGCCCTATAGAAGTAGGTTCTAGTATCTAGGGATTTATCTATACTCTACTCTTCAACTTCTCTTATGTTGCTCCTGATGTAGTCGTCGACTTCGTTGATCTCCACCAGATATCTTCAAGTCTTCAAAGTAGTGCTCCTCCTGAGTTCGCCATGGAATGCTCCGAAATCTAGCAAGGGTTAAGAAGGTACGGTTGAGTACGAGCGTACTCACCAAGTTCACTAAAAGGACTGTTTGATGCACTATCTATAGCCATAGACCATCGGTCGTAGGCTATGAAGTAAACATTTCTTCAAATGTTGCTTTTATTCTCAAAAGCTATGTCTGTCAGTCCTCACAAGTTGATTAGAACTTCGTGTAGTTCCTTTCCTGCAGCGTTCGCAGCTCCTTCCCAGAATAGGGAGTAACATACAATTTTATAAACTCTGCAGAGGTGTGTTGCTTTACCCATGAGAGGCCTTAGCTTTGTTGGACATCCGAGTTGCACTCTCATCCACATTTCCTTGGTGTGGGGCCTAGTCTAAGATCCAAGCCGATCACTGTCCTTCTCCGCGACCCCATATTCTAACACGATCCTCCAAGCCACCACATCTCTGTTAAGCCCCCTTTCGAGCCACTATAACTCTGATAGGCCCCTGAAGACTCTGTGAGTCGGTTGTGCCCTTGGCACGTTCCATTTAAAAATGACCGACCGTACCTTCGACAGCCTCACACAGATAATCTAGACACTAAAATTGCGTGCCTCGATTATCTTTATACCCGAACTATTTACTTATGCACTTTACTTTGTAATAGCCTTCGTGTTTAAAGTCATATCTCTAGCTATCACATAGTTGCTTGTATTGCTTAGCATAAGTTGTTGGTGCACATACGTGAACTGTAGTTTATATAGGTTATGTGCTTGACAAAGTAAATACTAGTTTTATTCCGCCTTTATTAAGCCCATCTTGTAAAAAAATTAAACCGCCTATTTACCCCCGTCTAGGCGGTATCTATGTCCTTTCAATGGCTTTCAGGCAAAACGACCAATGTTATGGTTAGAATCGCGTCATAGTTTTTTTATAATATGCCTATATTATGCACACATGTGCATCTTGAGATGGCGAGCAATATTGCAGGTGGAAGTTTTCCGTTCCGTCGCACCAAAAATCCATTTTCTATTTTCCGAGTGTGAAAAGAGGAGTGTTTTGTGAAGCAACTACCAAATAAAAGTTTCAAAATGGTACTAACCCATTTAAAAAAAATAATAGACCATCTTCCGTGGAATATTAGACCCTCGTGAAAAAAGACAAAATTATGTCGAATCGATAGGAAGTGGGTCAAATTTGAACTTCAGGTATATGATCTAATGCTCATGATTTTGTGGAAAATCATTTTTGGATTCACAATATGCTATTTCATCAGAGATCTACTATAAGTTTACCGAGGCTCAGTCCCGAGCTAAGAATCTTCATGCCTGCCGTTTTGGCCATAGTTTGAAACGAGCATAAGAAATTCAAAATCGACCCAAACAATGTAAAACCTTCACGTGGTGTCATATTATATGACATCTTTGCAAGGAAAAATATCAAACTTGAAATATTGTAAATATCTCAAAAAACTTCTCAGAAATGATTTATCATGTTCGAGTTTTCATGGCCTTCAGGCCAAACGACCAATGTTATGGGTAGAATCGCATCATAATTTGTGATAATGTGCACATGTGCATCTTGGAATGACGAACAATGTTGCAAGAGGAAGTTTTCCTTTTTGTCGCACCAAAATCCATTTTGCATTTTCTGAGTGCAAAAAAGGGGTTGTGCTATGAAACAACCACCAAAAAACGGGCCGACGCCATGCTACGCCGACGGGACTATGTTGACCTACGCCGAGGGCAATCTTGAAGTCGCCGGCGTCTCCTCTGTTCCCTGTAGTGCTTGTCACCAACCTATTTCCAACCATTGATAAAAACTACAAAAGATAACAGTTGGTCTGGTAAACGAATATTCTACAAAGTACTCCCTCCGTCCCAAAATATAAGGCGTCTAAGGACTGGTCAAAACTCAAATCTTACTAACTTTGACCAAATATTTAGGAAAAAATATGTACATCTATATTATGGAACGAACACATTACAAAAATATACTTTATGATAAATCTATTGATATTAATTTGGTATTTTAAATATTTATATTTTTGTGTATAATCTTGGTCAAACTTAGAAAATGTTGAGTTTTGACTAAACCTTAGGCGTCTTATATTTTAGGACGGAGGGAGTATCTTACATCAAGCAAGTACTTCCTGGTTCGAAAATTTCTCTAGGAAAAAATATACTATACCTATCCGTAATCTGAATCGAAGACACTCTAAGATTTGGACATCAACAAGAGGTAAATGAGACCATTTCGTTCTGACTCGGTAAGGGATAGAGGGCAGACACCAGGTGGCCAGATAACAACCCACTGGACGACTAGACATTGCAGGATCAACCGCATGGTTCCTAGAGCTCGGTTTGTGAATGAGAGGATTCTACCAATGACCGCACGCTAGGTCCTATGCATGTTTCTATCGTCGATTTGCTGCTTTGCGATTCGTGATGGAAGGTTTCATCAAGTTTCGTCGAATTTCTTCACCTTCAAGAAATCTATGCTAAGTTGGATTCACCTAAGCACAATGAAAGCGTCCATGCGACCATGACTTAGCGTGCAGGCTGGAAAGACATTTCTTCTCGATTTGTTCATTGTTCAGTGACGTGTGCACACAGCTGGCTTGATGCATACGTAGATCAGATAAGGAGGAAACCACATTGTTTAACATTTCTTCTTCTGAAAACAGATCGCCATGTATTCATCCATAAGCAAACGATGTCAAGTTTTCAACGCATCGTGGATGGCGCCCACATATAAAATACCCCACTCTAATCCAAGCGCAGTGCTGGCGGATCGGAGCAGCCTGAGTAAGAGATGGCCGGAGTGGGAGGAGAGGAGGTGACGCTGCTGGGCCACTGGGGCAGCCCGTTCGTGCTCCGGGTCCGGCTAGCCCTCCACCTCAAGGGCGTGCGCTACTCGTACGTGGAGGAGGACCTGCGCCGCAAGAGCGACCTCCTCCTCCGCTCCAACCCCGTCCACCAGTCCGTGCCGGTGCTCATCCACGACGGCCGCCCCATCTGCGAGTCCCAGGTCATCCTCCAGTACATCGACGAGGTCTTCGTCTCCGGCTCCGGCGCGACGTCCTCGGCCTTCTCCCTCCTCCCGGCCGACCCCCACGACCGCGCCGTCGCCCGGTTCTGGGCGGCGTACGTGGACGACGAGATCGGCGCGCCGTGGGACAGGGCGTTCAGGGCCGGGACGGAGCAGGAGAGGGCGGAGTGGATGGGGAAGGTGGCGGCGGCGGTCCCGGGCCTCGAGCGGGGCCTGAGGGAGTGCACCGATGAGGGGAGGAAGGGATGCTTCTTCGGCGGCGCCGCGGGCGTCGGGTACGTCGACGTCGTGCTCGGCGGCGTGGCGCCGTACGTGCACGCGACGGAGGTGGTCTCCGGCGACAGGCTGTTTGGCGATGCTGGGGGAAGGACCCCGTTGCTGGCGGCGTGGCTGGAGCGGTTCGGCGAGCTGGACGCCGCCAGGGCCGTGCTGCCGGATGTGGGCAGGGTCGTGGAGTACATCAGGATGATACACGCCAAGAACGCCGCCAAACACGCTGCAGAGTGATGATAGCTGCGCTCGATCGATCGTGAACCGGCGGCGACGTGGCCGGAAGGATAATGTACTAATCAATGTAGTACACGCGTATATTGTGCATGTATCAGGATGATGTATCAGTAGTGTACACGAGTCCTTGTCAACGCGACGCAACACGTTTTGGAGCTTGTCTAGTCTCGGCCGCTCAAAAACTTTTCCCGTAACTCTGGGCGCTCTTCTCGGAGGCGATTAGGGTTTGTGGACTTCTGGCGGCGCGTGTTGATCCAATCGGCGGGGCGCAGGGAATCGCTGACGAGGGATGGCCTCGTCTGAGTAGGGGAAGGAGAAGGAACAAGGGGCCCTATCGCCTTGATCTGCGAGGGCGTGACTAGAGGAAGATATGGGAAAGCTTGGTATCACCGATGAGGAGGCTACTCCTTTGGTGATTGATGATCGTGAGGAGGAGGAGCAGCGGAAGTGGATGTTGGCAGGGAAGGTGCTTCATCGCAATGTTTTCCACATCCAAACCATTGCTAATGCCCTGCGACCGGCATGGGGGAATCCGAGAGGCTTGCAATTCCGACCAGCCGGGGAGAACAAGTTCGTCGCGGAGTTCGCCACGCAGCGGGATCGCGATCGTGTATGGGAGGGATCTCCATGGCACGTTAGCAAGAACGCCGTAATTCTGTCTGAGTTCGAGGAGTGCATGAAACCCTCGGAGCTCCGCTTTGATCGGCTACAACTATGGGAAAGGATCTTGAATCTGCCCTTCAATCTAAGGGATAAGAAGTGGTGGTTGCCGATCGCGCAAAAAATTGACAAGAAGGTTAAAGAGGTACACTTTGATCATACTGGAGGCTTCCTTAGGGCGAGGGTTACAGTGGAGGTAGCTAATCCTCTGAGGAGAGTTGTTTTGATCGATTCGGCCAGGAGACAGACTGTGGACATGTACGAGGTGCAATATGAGCAGATACCACATTTTTGCTTCTCTTGTGGCCGCCTAGGACACTCGGATCTCTTTTCCAACGCCGGGTGCCCGTGATTCCGATGGGAAATTGCCGTATGGGAAAGGTCTGAGAGCTCCAGATGAAAGGAGGAGATCATCCTACACTGAGGGATCGTCTGGAGAACAGCCTGCTGCTCATCCTAATAATAAAGCAGATATACGTGGCTCGAGTACTGCTGCTGAAACTGGTTACGAAGCCACATCTCCGCTGAAGAAGAACCATAATTTGAATAAGCGTAAGGCGGATGGCCAGACGCAGGTATATAAAAGGGTGGAAGTGCCTCGCTTAATGATTGAAGCAACAGCTCATGTTGCAAATACTAGTACAGTGGGTTCTATTGTGACTCCATTGAAGGCAAGTGGGAAATGAGTGGAGGCGGAAGAACGTGATCCGAAGAAGAAGAAACCAACACCAACAAGTTCTGGAAATTCGGCAGCGGCTGCTAGACAGCCCTGCCTAGAGCAATGAGTTGCATGAGTTGGAATGGTCGTGGGCTTGGGAACCAAGCGACCATTCGTGAGCTTCGCAATGTCGTGAAGCCGGAAGGTCCCAGTCTACTCTTTGTGATGGAAACAAAATTATCAAAGGAGAGAGTAGAAAGTTTACAGAGTAACCTTGGCTTTGCTGGATGCTTTGGCGTGTCCAGTGTGGGGCTTAGTGGAGGTATTGCATTATTCTGGGCGTCAGATGTTTCTGTCGATCTCAAGAATTTCAGTTCCTACCATATAGATGTTATGGTGAGGAAAAATGACAGTAGTGGCACTGAATGGAGGTTAACAGGATTCTATGGGGCTCCGAGAGCGGAGGATAGGCATCACAGTTGGAGATTCCTTAGAACCTTGTTTGCTATTGAGCATTCGGAGTGGCTTTGCCTTGGAGATTTTAATGAAACTCTATTTGCTACATAGCACTTCTCCCGTGCGGCCAGGCCAGAAGGGCAAATGAAAGCTTTTCGTGAGGCTATTGAAGATTGCTCACTTCATGACTTAGGCTGGTCAGGTGTTGTATACACATGGGACAATGGTCAATTGGGTGAGTTCAATGTAAAAGCACGACTGGATCGTGCTTTTGGAAATAATAATTTCCTCAGTAAATTTGAGGATATTTCAGTTCGGCATATTGTGACAACGGAATCTGATCATTGCTTCATCCTTGTAAAATTCCGTGAGAGTATGGCTGATGGTCGAGTGCGAGGGGGAAGGCATTTTCGTTATGAAAATGTTTGGCAGACACATGTGGATTACGATCAACTTGTCTTGGATAAATGGCAGAAAGGTGCTGGCTCGCATGGCTTGGATGGAGTGCTTCAGGCCTTGCACACATTGCAAACGAGTCTGAGTACATGGGGTGCCAAAGAACTTGGAGATTTGGCGCGTAAAGGGCAGAAGCTACGTCAGAAATTAGATCGACTCCGAGCCAGATCGGTCGGTAGAGGTCCGTCTGATGAAGAGAGAGCAATAATTAAGCAACTGCGTGAAACTCTTCACCGAGAGGAAATTTGGATGCGTCAGCGATCCAGGGTACTTTGGCTGCGAGAGGGGGACCGTAATACGGCTTATTTTCACTCGCAGGCTGCACAAAGAAAGCGTATGAATAAGATTTCAGAGCTAGTACGGGCAGATGGTACCAAGTGTGTATCTTGGGACGAGAATTATGATGAGATCCAGGGGTTCTATCAAAATTTGTATATGTCGCAGGGGTTTAGGCCCATGGATGAGCTGCTGGATATAGTTCCAACGCGTGTAACGCAAGCGATGAATGATGAATTTGATAAACCTTACACGAGGAGGAGGTGAGGTGTGCACTGTTTCAAATGGCGCCTTCTAAAGCGCCGGGGGTGGATGGCTTTACAGCCGGGTTTTTCCAACGTCACTGGGCTCTGTTGGAGGGTGATATCGTGCCTGCGGTGTTAGAGTTTCTGAATGGTGGCGAACTAGCTGCAGGCCTAAATGATACCTCTATTACTCTAATCCCAAAGGTACGACACCCACAGCGTATCTCTCAGTATAGACCTATTTCCCTTTGCTCTGTGTTGTACAAAATGGCTTCCAAGTGTATTGCTAACAGAGCTAGGATTTACTGGGGAGATATTATTGGAGAAGAACAGAGTGCGTTTATTCCTGACCGTTTAATCACAGATAATATCTTAATTGCATATGAAAGTGTGCATGCTATGAGGAAATGGAAAAAGGGGAAGAATTCTGTCTGTGCCATCAAGCTCGATATGATGAAGGCTTATGATCGAGTTGAGTGGCATTATCTGGAAGCTATCATGATTAAATTGGGATTTAGTACAAACTTTGTTCGTTTAATCATGAAGTGTGTGACACAGTCAGATTCACAGTTCGAGCAAATAGAATTGTTACCATACTTTACTCCTACGAGGGGGCTTCGACAAGGTGATCCAATATCCCCGCTTTTATTTCTGTTATGTGCAAAAGGTTTTACAACCTTGCTGAATTTTTTTGGAGGGGTCTATGTTGATAGAGGTATTAGGGTGAGCCCTAGATCACCATGGATAAACCATTTGCTATTCGCGGATGATAGTTTGATATTTATGAAGGCGAATGGGCAAAGTGCAAGGAGACTGAATGAGATTCTGAGTATCTATGGGAATTGCTCGGGTCAATGTGTCAACAAGGAGAAGAGCTCGGTCTATTTCAGTCCCAACACGTCTTTAGAGACTCGGCAATCCATCAAACTGACATTGGGCATTGTAGTGGAAGCTTTTAGTGAACGATATTTGGGTCTCCCTACTGCAGTTGGCCGTATTAACAGTGGAACTTTCGACCATCTTGGTGAAAGGATCCGCGCTAAGTTGCATGGATGATCTGAGAGGATGGTTTCATGTGCAGGTCGTGAAGTTTTTCTGAAATCGGTGATTCAGTCCATCCCAACATATAGCATGTCTTGTTTTCAGTTAACAAGGAAGGTATGCAGACAACTGATTTCCTATATGGCAAGATACTGGTGGAGCAGCTCGATCGATCGTAGGTCCTTGCACTGGATCACTTGGGATATACTCGCATCTCCAAAATGCAAAGGCGGCATGGGCTTTCGCGATCTGGAAATTTTCAATCTGGCGCTTTTAGGTAAGCACGGTTGGCGTTTCATCACACACCCTGACTCTTTGTGTGGGCGTGTGTTGAAGACAAAATACTTCCCAAATTCTAATTTCTTGAAGGCCACAGTACCAAGTAGCTCTTCAGCCACTTGGAGAGCAATAATGGCTGGGAGGGAGGCTTTGGAGATTGGGTTGATGAAGAGGGTCGGTGATGGTACTTCGATTGACATCTGGACAAAGAAGTGGATTCCAGGCACTTTCACGATGAGGCCATCAGCCCAGATTGGTGAGGATGAACTAAACACTGTATCTGATCTTATTGATACAGGAAATTGGACATGGAAAACATCATTGGTCAGGAGGAATTTCATAGCGCCGGAGGCTGATGCAATCCTTAATATTCCTTTACGGAGAGGCGGTGATGATGACTTCTGGGCTTGGGGTCTGGAAAATAATGGTATCTACTCTGTTAATCGGCGTACCGGTCTCTAGTGACGCGAAACGAGCTTAGTACTCTAGCGGAAGGGACGACTACCGAGTCTTCAAATTCTGATACACAGATGTGGAATCGGTTATGGAAACTGAATGTAGTGCCGAAGGTCCGAGTATTTTGGTGGCGTGTCCTACGTGGTATTCTACCGGTGGAAAAGACATTGCAACACCGGCATATTAAGGCGTCGTCCCAGTGTAAAGTTTGCCAATCAGCAAACGAAGATATGATGCATGCACTTCTAAAGTGTACACATGCAAAACGATTCTGGATGGAAGCCCGAGTTTGGCTTGAGATTAAACTTCCAGAACTTCATCCAGCAACCTGGTCGAGGGACATCCTCTGCGATTCTTTATTTTCTGAGGAGCAGCGGGCGAAGATCATCACAGTAATGTGGGCTATATGGACTTCTCGAAATAACATAGTTCATGATAAATGCTCAACTGATCCGAGACAGTCTATGAAGATGACGATAGATGCGCTAGCTCTGCTTGAGGTGCCTAGACAGCATGTCGTGATCTTACCTGGTCATGGATGGAGGCCGCCTGATGTGGATTGGGTGAAGATAAACACTGATGCCGGTATCTCACTGGATGCAAGGAAGGGAGGGGCGGGGGGGATTGTTCGATCTCCGACCGGCTTCATTGGGGCTTGGAGTAAACCATATCCGGGTATCACTGACCCTATGATCGCAGAGGCCATGGCTCTTCGGGAGGGAGTCATCTTTGTGAAGCTCCGAGGTTTTCAGCGAGTGGTTTTTGAAGTTGATTGCTTGGAGGTTGTTAATCTCTGGGAATCGCACGCTAGTTCACGCTCTGTAGTAGAGCCAATTTTTCTCGACATCGAAGAGCTAGTTTCATCTTTTAGTTCTTTTGTTATTCAGCATGTAAAAAGAGCTGCCAATTTGCCGGCCCATCTGTGTGCAAAGTTTGCTTGTACACAGGAGGATACTAGTTGTTGGTTTGATCTTGTACCTAGTTTCCTCACTACCAGCCTGCAAGCTGATAGTGCAGGAGCTTTTGTTTGTGTTTTTGAATAAAGCCCTTTAGATTCCCCGCAAAAAAAAAGTCTCGGCCGCTCACAACATCTCCACTCGGGCCCTAAAGCTCAGGGTGCAGGCGGGAGTGGGCTGCCCACGGAGCCCACTACCCAAGCCCACATAAAAGGCTATGTGGAATACCCGCGGGTAAGGAAGAAAAAATGGTGGGTTTTCGTGGGAAGCCCGCGATCGAGCGAACATCAACAAAATTATTTCGATCCAAATTAAAATTTTTATATTTATCTAGATTTGAATATATCTAGTCATATTTCACGGGTATATGTGGGATAATGGACAGCCGCATAAGTTTCACGGCCTCCCGCGAGACACCCACTTAAATTGTGTGGGACTGTGCGGGCGTATGCGGGGCCTCCCGCGGGCAGTCCCACCTGCACCCTGACCTAAAGCACCCTAAAGGGCTATGGGCTGCCGGCGCCTAAAATCGCGCCCAACCCCCTCCCCTCACACACCCCTAAAACTTATTTTCGCGTCGGCGCGGTCCGGTTTGACATCCGGCGTTCCCCGATCAAACCCAACCCACAGGGGGCTAGCGAAGGCGCTGGATGGAGCTGAAAACGACGTGGGTCAGTCCTGACAGCGAGATGGAAGGCTCCCTCCCCGGAGCGTCGCCCCGTCGCCGGCCACGTGACATCGAAATTGCTCGCCAGCGCGATCTCCCACCACGCCCTTCTGCCGCTTCCCGCCTTTTCCACCGCTTCCCGCCATTTTCTCGCTATATGTAGGCGCGACGGCCATCGCCATTGCAAATCTACACCATGCCCACGGCTTGCACTCTCCTCCTCTACGTCTAGGACATCGGCCGACGATGCTGCTACCGCTAGTAGGGCCGACGCACAGCCATGCCTGGCTGCGGTACTCCTCTGCCTTTTCCACCGCCCACAGAAGAGTCGTGGCACCCGTATCCGCCTCTCCCTAGACCAAACCACACCAACTCAGAGTGCTCTGACAATGAGTGGATCAACTCCGACGACTCCAGCAGAGCCAACACTGACGGGTTGGGCTGGTCCAGTCCCCTGCCCAAGCCCGAGGAGCTTTTGCGGCCGCCGATACCCCACGGGCTGGCTTACTGGACCACCGGCGAGCCTTACGGGTGGGACATCTTCCACCATGTTTTCCTGCTGGAGCACCACCAGCTGCAACATCTCGACGAGGTCTACAAGCGTTTCTTCTATGCGTCGCACAGAGAGCCCGACGACGCTGACTTGCATGCCAGACGCGACCGAGCAAAGGAGGAGGCCGAGGTGCAGCTAGGAAGATACAACTCGATGTTCGACCTGTGGGGTGTCGCGCCGCCCTCGCCGCCGCCTCCGCGACCTGTGGATGCATTCTCATCCACTTCAATGTACACGAGCAAATAGAGTGAGTAGTCGGCATGGGGGCCAATCCATCACGCACCCAAACTATTACTCCGCACCATCAGTAGAAAAGCGTGCAACCATTCTCGGAGTCAGACTGAAGATCTCGACAATCGAGGTTCGGAACAAAGGGGTGATGCAGGCTCTGCATCGGATCTGGCGTAGATGAGGTCGTCGCGTCGGAAACCACCGGAAGGCACAAGGAGGAACAAAGGGAAGTCCAACAGATGAAGGATTCCTCAAATAGCATGAAGACCGGATGTAGAAACACCGTTACCAAAGGAGGAAGCGAAAACCTGAAGGTACGACGGGAACCCAACCACGAGAAATCCTGGACTAGAAGAAGGTAAGAGGAGAATAGCAGAGGGTAAGGAGTAAAAGCAGGCCTAGCCAGATCTATCCAACCGATTTTCCAAATTAGTTTTGACACTCTACTTCGGCCGTTAGCTAGGTTATCCTATAGGCTGGACTTGTGGGGTATCGTAACTGCTGGGCTCTGATACCACTCTGTAACACCCTCGAATCGGCCCTATGCAAGTTTTAGCCCTTTCCGCCAAACCCGCATAGAAACGATTCAAGGACACCCACCAGGCACTTTCGTGTGGGTGGAAAATGAAGTAATAACATTACACAACAGTCCTCGATGGGACCCACAGAACAGATATATATCAACAGTGGCTCAACGAGTCAAGAATACAGATATACAATACAAAGATCCGAATCACCCTGAAAACGATACAACGTCCGAATACGGACAAGATGCAAATGGGGCTAAGAGCCCTGAAGAATAATCAATGGCGTCCATAACCCTGCCCAGGCCAAGCCGGAAGGGTAACCCTTCTAACGACGGCGATCTCAAACCTGCTAAAACAAAAGGGGTGCCGGCAAAGGGCAAAGGAAAAAGAGGAGCGTCAGTACTGAGGCTAGTACACGGCGAGGCTAGAATTCGGCGGCTCTCGCCTACATAGGTATGGTGGGCTGAAGCGGCCGCGCAGCGGTGCTAAACAACCTATAGAGACTCGATACAATTGGCGGTTATCAGAGAGGGATAAGAAAGACCTATTCGGATCAAACCTGAAGCTAACACCAAACAAACCCATCCTGGTATTTCCCCCCTCGAGACCAAACGAGGAAGTCGGACCAAGGAACTCACACAGTTTGCAATTTTACTCATTCCATTATAGTTGCAGCAATTAGTAATCAGACATAGATAGCATGAGTCATCCTGATAGCATAAGTAGTGGGCAGTTTTAATCGACATTCCGTTGTAGTTGGAACATTTACTAGTCAGATATAATTGTCCTGAGGAATCCCCAAAACCCAGCAGTTGTTGGCACTTTTATCAACTTCCATTGGAGTTGCAATACTTACTAGGCAGGTATAGTAGGACACAGATCACCACAAATCCACCAGTTGTTGGCATTTTTAATATCCATTCCGTTATTCTTGAGCTGATTACTAGTCACATATTGAGTCAAATTTATAGCACTACTTTAGTTATGCTTGTGTATGATCGAGATACTGTGCTCCAAGTCGTCCATAACCGCAGACACGGCTATCAGAAAGTTTTACCCTGCAGGGGCGCACAAATAGCAACACACACTCGATCAACCTCAGAAAAACCAACTCAAAACCCAACGAGGCATTCACGACAAAGCAATCACAGGATTCATAAATATTTCAGGGGGCCACCCCACTAAGCTACCCGCAACAAAGTTGGCCGGCTCCGGAACGGACCTAGGCTTTGCGTCAATGGCTGTAAACGACTGGGAACCCGAAAGTGTGACTGGGCTTGTCGATACCGCGAGAACACTCCGCGATCCTAAACAGTACAGGTGCTCCACGCACAATCTTAATTAAAGCAGTAAAGCATGGCATAAGTACAGGATAGTAATAAAGCCCCAAACTACTTTGTGGCTCCAAGAAATAGAAATGAATCAAGCTCTGGCTCAGGGGGGTCCACGGCCTCCCGGATGTGGATAGTGCGAATACTCAAGGAACAGGTATCAAGTACTCGGGGACCTACGGGACACAAGTGGGTGTGGAAGAACCAAATAACATCTATTGCCCACCGATGCCTCTGCATTAGTTATATCTAGCATTTTAATGGTTACAATTAAAGTCATGATCATCTCCACCAATAAGCATCTCCACCAATAACCATCTGCCGGCATTCCAACAACTGTGGTACTTGTCAACACGAGATCGCACCTGGGCACGCAACTACGACTCGCAAGGCCAGCTATCTACCAAACACAGGTAATAGGAGGTGTCCAAGGCAATATAGAGGCTGCACGAGATATAACTGGTACGGAACACTAAAGCATCGCGACACGGATAGCAATAGATCAACATGAGGAAATAAAGACTATAAATGCAAAATAGGTAGAAGGGGAAGAGATGCTCGCCTGGGAAACACTACCGAAGGATCATATCCGGAGAACTTGTCGATACTCGCATCAAATCATCGGCCTAATCCGCGAAGAAGCAAACACTAGAAGAAACACCGGATGCAATATTTAATGCCACGGCAGAAGATCCGGCATGATTATGATATGATGCAGATGCGGTGCAATTAGGCAGTATTAAGCGGAACCGGGGTCCTGACAATTAATTAATAGGTTCGAGTTGTTTAACTACCCCGCAATTTAAATGTTGTATTAACAGGGCGAAGCATGACATCGGTTCACTACCCCAATTTAAATGGAGTCCGGAATAAGACGAAGATATCCCGCAGATGGACTCCATATTTAATTTAGGTGAAACGACTATAATGCCCCCAAAACCCACAGACAGGTATGCATGCATGAACAATTTAATCTGCGACAGTTGATAATGTTATATTATAGAAATAGAGGCTTATGATCGCACATCTGGGTTCGGAAGATCTTGGGTTCCGGGGGTCCGGGGTCCGGTCTCAGGGTTTGACGGGGTCAGCAGATCGGAGAGGAAGAAGATAGCCCCAGGGTTCGGTTGTGGCATTCCGGGAAGAAGGACTTGGTTTGGCGTTGGGGCGCATCGGATTCGCCCTGGTCGGTGTAGATCTTGTCGTCGATGGCGAACTTGAATGGATCGGGTACCGTGGTCTTCGGGTCCGTGTAGACGGTCATGGCGTCCGAGATGAAGAACTTGGTGTCCCGTGTCGGCGACCTTGGTGTCCGGGAATCTTCGGAATCCGTGAAGTAGATCTTGTCACACGGTGTCCGGGAAGACGTACTTGGCGGGTTGGGACGATCTTGTCGTAGTTCTCGGGTGACGGTGTCGGTCTTCGGGGTAGACGGTCTTGGCGTTCCCTGACAAAGGTCTTGGCGTAACTTAGGGTTGACTTGTCTATGGAAGATCTTGGCGAATTACGGTTCACGCGGCGGACGAAGATCTTGGTCATGGGCGTCGATATCTTCACGGCCCGTGTAGTAGATCTTGCGTGTCTTCGTGATACTTCGGGTGGCTCGCGCCGACTTGAGGCTATCTTCGACGACGCATCACCACACCACCAACATGGAACACCATAATGTCACATTGAAGCCGAAGCAATCGAACAACCACAACCGAGGTCACCAAAACAGCACCAAACTAGGCACAACACCAAAAGAATCCCCATCAGCAACAAGACAACCACATGGGGAGGTGCACTAGATGCGCAGTGGAGGATCCAATGCGATGGAACAGGGATAGGGAGCCTGAGCCGAACATGCTCGATTGGGGTAGCATGGCTTGAAGCGGCAGGACAAGAGCATGGCGGAAGGACGGCGAGGGAAAGGCAGCACCCGGGGTGGCGGTGTTGCGGGGAACTCGAGAGGCGCCGGACTTGGTGGCCGGGGAAGGGCTATGGCAGCGGCAGGGGACCGCGAGGTCGTGCTCTTGGACGCGCTGACGTGAGCTCGCAAGGACGCCCGGGAGGACGAGCACGCGCGGCCGACAACGGTGCTGGTGGAGCAGGGCTGGTGGCCGGAGTTGAGGGAGACGGTGGCCGGCGACTGTGGCAGAGAGGAGCGGCCTCGGGCGGCGACGCGACCTGGGGAGGTCGACGGCGGGGGAGAGAGACGCCGCAGAGGTGAGGGGGGCGACGCCGAGCAGCGGCAGAGGCACGGGAGCGCCGGCGACGAGCGTGGGGAAGGGGACGGTTGCCGAAGGCGATGTGGTGGTGGCGGTCGGCGCAACGGCGGCGGGGAACGCGTCTAGGGCGGCGCTCGGACCGACGAGCTCGCAGGGGCGAGGAAGGGCGAGCTACCGGTGGCGGTGCAGAGAAGCAAGCAGTGGCGGCGGGGCTTGAGAACGAGGGGAAAAGGAGGTAGGTGGGGGGAGACGGGGCTCGACCAACGTGGTGGGTCCACGCGGTTAGGAGGGACAGGAGGGGAGAGGCTCTCTCAGGGTGGGAAAACACGTGGACAAGGAAGCGAGCGGGGGTGGGGGAGAAATTGGCGGCTGGTGGCGTGGGGAAACGGGCAGGGGCACGGGTGTGCGTTCCCAGGAGGCGTGCGAGGGCGGGAGATGAGGTGGCGAGTGTGAGGGGAGGTGGCGGCTGGTGGTTGGCTGGAGTGAGGTGGAGGGCAGCCCAGGTGGCGGCGGGGTGGAAGGGAGTAGGCGGGAAACGAGGTGGGGCTGGGTTTTTGGGCAGGTGACTTAGGGCTAGATATTTTTAGACTAGGGTTTGGAGGTGGCCGGCCGGGCTTTCGGGCCTAGCGGGCTGCCTCCCAAAAATAAATTAAATATTTTATTTGTTTAAAACGGGGCGTTTGAAATCTGTTTGCAGACGAAACAAAATATTCCGGAGACCCGGGTTTTAATTTGAATAAAGACGGGAATATTTAGAAAACAAAACTAGGCGTTTCGAAAATAGTTTAGACAAAAATCATGCATGATGATGACGATGCTCAAATGCAATGTGGCATGATGACATGAGCATGCGGTCATGATGATGCAATCCATAAAAATACAGCGATTTTCTGGGAGTGGTTTTTGCGAGATGCCACAGCTGGGAGCCAGCGGCCTCCCAAATCATGCACGCATCCGGCGCCCCCCTATATGGCCCAAAATTGGGCCGCACCGGACGCCGTATGTGGGGACGAGTGGAGATGCTCTCACGTATGTTTGTCCGTGTATCATCCTTTCTCTCGGTACTAGCCGAATATCGTGCATTGCCACGTCCCGTCAATTTCTATCCTTGTCGCACATGGCAATATTAAATCACTTAAAGATTTATATTATTACATGTTCATATGCATAGAAAGTAAAAGCTCCCGCGGAGTAGCATTGAGGCACGACTTGCTCGGCGGCCAGCAGAGGGTTGGGGGAATTTTGGATTGGATGATGGGTCATCATAGGGTCTTCCGGTGGCCGACAGAGGGTGGGGGAATTTTGGACTGGATAATCGGTCATCATAGGGTCTTCGAGTTCTCCGCATCCGTTGTGTAGGGGAATTGGCGGCGATAAGAATAATGATCTTCCATCCCACCACAAGTCGTTCTTTCCCGGTTGAGGTCGAAAGACTAGAGGTTGGAGTCGATCGTCAAGCATTAGGTATGGCGTGATAAAGTTTCATGAACATGGTACTAGGGATGATGTCACGGCATATTGGTGTCGTTAAGTTCCAGCTTCACCTGATGAAGCTCACCGATTCCCGCGAAGTGCTCGGGCCTCACCCGGTGGAGAACTCGAAGCCTCTCTTGCCCCACAGTGGGCGCCAACTGTCGTGGTATTGTCGACGAGTACGCCATGGAGGGTTCCACACATAGCGTGTTTAGAGACGTGGGATAAGGCGGCGAGTTGGCAGGTACGAGGTTAGAAAGCTTACCCAGGTTCAGATCCACAGCGGTGGTGAATCCTACTCCTGTTATAAATCACTATAATGGCAATACGCCGATTAAAAAGAGATCGTATGGTTCGCCATGCAAGATTGTGCGTATGTTTCTATCTACCCTAAAGGCTCCCAGAGGTCTGGCTTATAAAGGCGTCAAATCCTAGGGTTACAGGGTAAAGTCCACATCGGACAGGTTAGAGCATCTCACACAGGCGCGCAAAATCACTGGCACAGTAAAAAACTACCGATATAGCGCGCCAAACTTCTTGCGCGCTGCTCCAGCGGGCGCGCGCGAAATATTTTCGTGCGCTCGGGCCTCCGCACTATCCTGCGCACCAAATCTACCGCACCGCTTCCTGCGCACGTTAAAGCATGGCGCGCGCAGCCCAACCGCCTGAATAGTCACTCCCCTCCCCTTCCACCACACACTCCCCTTTCGCTTTGCCACGCGCTGCCGCTCTGCCACCGCTCTACTGTCGCTCCTCCATCGCTTCACCATGTCTCCGGGCAGACATTCCTCCTCCAGCTACCACGGCGTGCGCACTCCCGGACGGAACATTCTACGCCGAGATCTGGAGCGACGAGGAGTGCATCGGTCTCGGGACGTTCGAGACGGCGCACGAGGCAGTGCACGCGTATGATGCGGTGGCCTAGCGCCTCGGCCGCCCGCGCCGGCAGATGAACTTTAGTGATGTGTGGATGAGTGCACATGCCGAGGACCTCGCGCCACCATCATGCCTCGTAACGGCGGAGGAGCGACAATGCCAGCGCGTCCTAGAGCAGCGCATGTTGATAATTGAGCGCGACGAGGCGGGCCGCCTGGAATGGGCGCGCTGCTTCCCGGAGGACGTGGACTACGAGGTCGTGTTCTACACCGAGATGGAGGAAGAGAAGGCGAGGAAGAAGGCAAAGAAGAAGGCAGAGAAGAAGGCGGACCGGGAGGCGAGGAGGGCGAAGAAGGCGGCCAAGAATACGGCCAAGGCGGGGGAGAAGGCGAAGCAGAAGGCAGAGACTGCGCGCGGTATCAGTCCGTCGACCATCGTCGTCATCAACGACGGCACTGGCGACTACTCGTTCTCATCGACTCCGATGTCGAACACCACCGTGGGCTCCTCTGAAGTCGACTGGTCCGACTATAGTGGTTTCACGCTATGTTCGCGCTATGTTCTATGTTTTTAGTACTAGCTATCCGCGCTATGCAATATAAAGTTGTTTTAATCCATTTTCTAGATCTTTGTTTGTGTTTTATTTGTGCAAAAGTTGGTTTGTGGCGCTGTAGTTTAGCGTGCCTACAAAAGGGCTATTTCGCACTGCATTTTGGCGCTAAACTTTACAGCTTTCGGCGGAGCTCTCGCCGGCGCCGCGCGCGCTGTAAAGCGTTTTTACGGCGCCAAAACATGGAGCGCCTGCTGAAGATGCTCTTATAGAGTCCTACACTAATACTAAGTAGTCCTCGTGTCTTATACTCCAAGGCTCTGGCTTCATCTATGTCGGTGCCTTAGCATCCCTGTATCCGATATAGGTCTCCCTTCTGGATCCATTTAACTGGGCCGTCCAGCAGACCATAGTCCTATGGGCTACCCGGATTAGCCGGAATAGAGTTATGCTATGGTGATAATCATTATGCATATCCCAACAGCTATGTTGGGGAGCCGACATGAGTGCGTATATGCATGTGTGTGCCAATAGTAGTTTATTAGAGTATTATAATATTTTGTAGAGTTTTGTGTAATTCTGGTATCATCATGTAAACATAAAATGTTTATGATCAATAATGTGTTCTTTTTAAGTAAAATTTCCATTTGAAAACTCCTTGTCGTCACAATAGATGCGTGAGCACCGCATTACCTTCCACAACAATATAGTGTGCCGTGGTGTAGGGGAGGTGAGCCCACATTATCTTCACATAGTCGTGCAACATGTTTCGCTGGGTGGCCCATCTCGACGGACGGTTAAAATAAGATCAGTACCCTTACCTTGTATTCTCCGTCTTTTTTCTTCTCAAACTCTTTTCTTTCTAACAATAAACATGCACACGGAGCGGTCGTGCAGAGACCTGCCAACCTGGCAGGCCTCGGGGAAAACACACTAGATCTCTCTAAGGGCCCAGTTGACCGTGAATTGAGTCCTTAGAGAGACCTAGTAACAAAATAAGAAAACATCGTGTCAGATTTGTATAGCTGTATGTGTACAGACTACATACGGTCGTTGTCTTGTATCCTTGTATTGGTACGTATGAGGTATGCTACCCTAGAGGGTTGAGCAAGTCCCCCCAAATTATACGTCTAATATGGTATCAGCCTAACCCTACGATCCTCACCTCACACCCAGCCGCCGCCTAACCCTAGCAGGGAGCCGCCGCCGCCTCCACCTTCGGCCACTGCCTCGTGCGCCACCGCCACCGCCACCCACCACTGCCATGACGTCAGCTTCCTCTACGGGCACCGCCATCATCAGGTTCCTCCCTGCTTCGCTTGCCACCCTCCTCAACACTTCACCACGAGCTCTTGCACCGACGGTGCCGTAGTTCTTTGGCACCACCAGCATGGGATCCATGTTCTCGGCCCAGATTCCACCGCCTAGCACTGCCGTAGCCGCCCCCGCAATTTTCGTTGCCACGACGATGGCTCTACTCGTGGCCTCCGTCAGCTTGACAACACTCGCCGTCATCCTAACAACTTCGGTGGCCACTTCTGCGCCGACCCTTGCGCCTGTACTGCAGTCGCCGCCCCTCGCTGCACCATCTGTGGCCTAGGCCCCTACAATCATCATGCTTCCCGTCGCCCTGGCACCTGCCGACACAGCGCCGTTCCACTTTGCCAACCAGATCGCCATCTAGCTAACACTGGAAAACTACCTATTATGGCATGCTAAGGTGTTACCGCTGCTCCGTAGCCATGTCCTTCTTTGGTACATTGACAGTTCTCTTCCATGTCCTCCATAGGTGATCACAACTATGCACGACCCGGCCATCAACCCGGAGAACCGTGCTTGGGTGCAGCAGGATCAAGCGATCCTCTCTACTATCCAGGGCTAGCTCCCTAGGTGAGGGGGTCGCTGGCCTCGTCCTTTTCGCCGTCACCTCCATGGATGCTTGCACCATCCCGGAGAACGCGTTCTCCTCCATCTCCATGTCGCGCTCGATGGCTCTTTGTCGTGAGATTGGTGAGATAAAGAAGGTGGACTCATCCGCCGCCGCCTACTTCCACAAGCTCAAGGTGGTGGCGTACACGCTGACCTCCATTGGCCAGCCGCTTCGTGATGAGGAGTTCGTGAAGGAGATATGCCCTTGAGGCAAATAACAAAAGGATTCTATTGTCATATCTCATTAGTTTATAATAGTTTTATATCATACTATAACTATATCAGTCGAGAACATTGATACAGGTGTGGTATACAAACAAACACAGGTCCCTAGTAGCCTCTATTCAACTAGTTCATTGGGCAGACGATGATCAAGGTTTTCTGATCATGGGCTAAACAAAAGTCACTGACAATGAGTCATATCATATGGAATGATGTGATAGACACTTTGATTGTTGCAACATGATCATGCCACTCAGTTCACGTTGGAATTGTCAGAAACAGATTGTCCTAATCCTTAGACCGTGAGATCTTATCAATCACTATTACCAGAGGTTGCTTTGACTGTATCAAGCATCACCTGTAAATGGGTGATCATAAAGGTGCATGTTGGTTATCCGAAGGAGCATGTAGAGGAAATATGCTTCGAGGTCGGGATTTGTTCTCTTGTGTGACAATAAGATGCAACTAGGCCCACTCGATGAATGACATCCATGTTCGCAACACATGACTAGGTCATGGGGATGGAATTTCACGGAACGAGTAAAACAATACTTGTTAGAAACGAGATTGAACAAGGTATCGCGATACCGATGATCAAATCTCGGACAAGTCTTGTATCATGAACAAGGGAATTGGATATATCGTTTCAGGTTCAACACGATGGTGATTCGTGGAGTGCATAGGGGTCAACATGGGCATCCCGGTCCCGCTGTGGATCACTGATAGATATCATATCTATAGCATTCCCGAACCATAGGGAAACACGCTTAAGGGCGATACGATGCTTGGAGATCCTCCTGCGAGATGGAATCACAGAAGAGAGAGAAATTGAAATCGTTCCGGAGAGATCCAAAGTTGTTTGGAGAAAGAAGGAAAGGAAAAGGCCGAAAGGAGTTTCAGATAAATGACAATTTCTAATATGCATTTATTATATGTTAATTATGAATTAACTTATACTAAATAAATATTTAAATTAAGATTTATAAAGGCAACTTTCTTATTAGGCCAATACCCTGGAGGGAATTAACCTAGAAGAAAAGCTGCAGAAAAAGGGAAAGAAAAAGACAGAAAAACAACCTAGGTGGGCGGCAGATAGTTGTCGCCGCACGGGGCTGTCTACAGCTGGCGGCTGCCGCCTCGGGACGATCAACCCCCTAGCCCATGCAGGCGCGCGGGAGGGAGCTGGCGAGCGGGGCAGGTTGGCCAAGCCAGCGGGCCGCGGGCGAGCGGGAACCGACCCACCCAGGCCACACAGCCACCGCCACTACTGGCGCACGTGCTGGGCCGTCGGTGGGGGTGCGGCCGGCCCACCCGGGAGCCAGCTCCAGTCGCCACTGCTGATCTTTGCGAGATGGGCCATGGTGCGGCTCACCGACCCACCTGGCTCCTCCCCTTGCTGTCGTTTGTCTGCTAGGCTGGCTTCAGCTGGCCCAGCCGGCTTGGAAGGATTTTCCTTTTTATTTTCTTGTGCTTTTTAGTCCCATATGGTTAACCCAAAGGGGAGGGTACACCTCCTTCCGACTATATAAAGGTATGCCCATGGGTGGGATTACACACACCAATAAAATATATTCTCTGAGGCTAGATATTCCCCCTTCTTTCTCTTAGTTGCTTTTGCCGTGGCACGGTCTCAAGGAAAGACTATACGCGCAAAGTCAACGCATCCGTGGAACGCCATTGTGCTGCAGGGATTCCGCCAGGAGATCTACTTCCGCAATCCCAGCAGGGATCAAGGAGTTCAGGAGTCGTCGCATCGCACCGTATGTGTGTGATAACTCGGGGGAGCTATGCTTGCAGCGATCGGGCCGTCATGCTAGGACCTGGACAAGGGGTGACGTGCGAGGAGCTTTGCGACCTTGAGGTTGGACGGGTACGACTACATCATCCACGCTCCTACATGAGCGTAACGCTCTCTCGTTCTTCAAGGATACATTACCGCTGTCTTCCTCCGTTACTGCATTACTTCTAGATAGATCCTTGGGCATGCAGGGAGTTCTGCGTAGTATTTGTTATCTGCTACGGAAACCCTACAGTTCGCTGGTTTCGTCCTTCAAGGCCTCACCTCGAGTACGATCATCTCGCTAAGGCTGTCCATGATGCCAAGTCGTCGATGACCTAGCATGAGCTCTACTCGCGTCTTCTCTTAATGAAGCAGTGCGTGGAGGCTCGTCTCTTGTCCGTCGTCATCACCGATCAGCCCGTGGGCTACTAGGCCTCCCGCGGCCAGCGCTCGCGCGCACCTCTGGTGCCGGTCACACACAGCCTCCTGCTGGCAATGCCCCCTCATCCTCTGCACTAACCTCGGGTGGGGGCCGTGACGGTCATGTGTGCCAGCTCTATGGTCGCTCGGGGCATATTGCCTTGAAGTGTCACCACCGCTTCCAGTGGAGCTTCCTGGGCATCAGTAACAACGCGTCTGTGATGTCAAGAACAATGAGCGCCAGGTTGCTATGGTGGACCTTGGTCCTCCCGCCGCCCATACTGCACACGTCACCGCGAAGGGCCGGGAGCAGGGGTCTACTCCATCCTACCCTGTTGATCCCACCTGGTACATGGATACTGGCACCAAGACTCACTTGACGAGCGAGCTCAACACCTATTAGCCCTATTATGGTAGCGAGAAGGTCCACACCGCTAATGGCGTAGGTATTCCCATCTCTCATATTGGCCAAGCATCTCTTTTAACTAGTTATCCTTTTAGGCAGCTCCACCTCCGTGATATTCTACGGGACCCCTCGGTGACTCGAAATATGTTATCTGTTTCAAAACTCAATACTGATAATAATGTCCTATGTGAATTTCACCCTTTTGATCTTCTTATTAAGGACCGAGCTACACGAGAGGTTCTGCTTAGTGGTCGCTTGAGCCAAGGCTTGTACCGTCTGGAGGATCCGCCAGTCTCTCATGCCTTCAGCGGTGTGCGTGTATCGCCGTCCTAGTGGCACTCTCGCCTTGGTCATCCTGCCACTCCCATAGTTCGTCATATTCTCCACAATCATGAGCTGCCATTAGACTCTAGCAATAAAGAGATAGCCGTGTGTGATGCATGTCATCAAAGAAAAAGTCATCAACTCCCATTTGTTTCCTCTCATAGAGAAATAAAGAGTCCTCTTAAACTTGTGTATTCTGTTGGGTGGGGTCCAGCTCAGACCTCTGTTAGTGGGCACAATTATTATGTCAGTTTTATTGATGCTTATAGTCGATTGACTTGGCTTTATCTTATTAAGCGTAGGTCTAATGTGTTTGATATATTTCTTCAGTTTCAATCGCATGTCGAATGTCTTCTCAAACATAAGATTATTCATGTTCAGTCGGATTGGGGGGGGGGATATCGCAATCTCAACACCTTCTTCAATAAGCTTAGGATTTCCCATCGTTTTTCATGCCCACATACACATCAGCAGAATGGTGCCATTTAGCGCAAGCATCGTCATATAGTTGAGACCGGCCCCATACTCCTTGCTCATGCTTTAGTACCTTTTCGTTTCTGGAGTGATGCCTTTGCCACCTCATGTTTTCTTATTAACAGACTCCCCACGCGTGTCCTTCATATGAAAACCCCTATTGAGATTCTCTTGCATGAAACTCCTGACTATACTTTCCTTAAGGTGTTTGGGTGTGCGTGTCGACCTCATCTTCGTCCATATAATAGTCGAAAACTTGAGTTTCGGTCTAAAAAATGTGTGTTTCTTGGATATAGTTCTCTCCATAAAGGCTACAAGTGCCTCCATGTGCCAAAAAATCGTATCTCGTGATGTTGTTTTTGATGAGAACGTCTTCCCTTTTCAGCCATGCCACAACCACCTGCCACAGTCCCATCATTGCATCCATCTCCTATTTCGCCTGGCCAATTTGAAGATGTTGCATATTCACTTGTATTGTTGCCTAATTATGGTGTAGGAACTGGTCGCAGTGCTCGTTTGGAGCTGCTACCGGATGCTCCTACTAGCGCTGTGGCGCCTCACATAGATCGTCTGGAGCATGGGCATGCACCGCCTCCCGCCCTTGGCAGCTCTACAGATCCCCTGGCAGCGTCGCCCGTCCACACGCCTGGGCCGGCCTCGGTGACTTTCTTGCCTGAGCAGCCTCTGTCGTCGGCCCACACCCCTAGGCCGGCCTCGGCGACTCCCTCGCCCGAGAAGCCTTACCACCGCCTCTCCACTCGGCCTCGCCATCTCCTGTGTCACCTGGGTCTGCCACGCCTGGTGGCTGCGCACGCCTCCGTGTTGCCCACTCCGCTCGTGTCGTCTAGGCCTTCATTGCCGGATGCATCGACTACTCATGTGATCGCTGCGTCCCATCCGCATACATGTAGCTGAAGCGGCATCCACCACCCCTTAGTACGCACATATGACATAGTAGCCTGGATGGCTGCTTGCATGGCCCATGCTGTGGAAGATTCGACCTCTGAACCATGCAGTTATCAAACCGCTATGAGTATCCCGGACTGGAGGGCTGCTATGGAACAAGAATATCAGGCTCTGATGCAGCACGAGACCTGGACACTTGTTCCCCCTCCACCTCGTGTCAACATCATTGATTCGAAGTGGGTCTTCAAGATAAAGAAACATGCTGATGGTTCCATTGAGCGCTACAAAGTGCGTCTTGTGGCTAAGGTCTTCAAACAACGACATGGCCTGGATTATGAGGGCGCATTCAGCCCCGTTGTCAAGCCTACCACTATTCAGCTCCTTCTGTCTCTGGCGGTTTCTCGAGGATGGTCTCTTCGCCAGCTTGATGTGCATAATGCTTTTCTTGATGGTTTGCTTGAAGAAGAGGTCTATATGCGCCAGCCACCAGGATTTGTTGATCACACTCAACGTCATCATCTATGTCGTCTGACGAAGGCCCTTTATGGTCTAAAGCAAGCACCTCGTGCCTGGTACACTCGCTTAGCTTCAGCTCTTCGTGCTCATGGCTTCCTTCCCTCGACGGCAGACACTTCACTATTCTCGTTTCAGGAGTTGGGAGTTTCCCAACCTCATCCTCCGGTCCTTTGGTGAGACAACATCGGTGCTACGTTCTTTTCATCGAATTCGGTGTTCCATGCACGGACCAAGCACATTGAGATTGGCTATCATTTTGTGAGGGAACGTGTTGCACAAAAGCTACTACAAATCAAGTTCACCTCTTCAAAGGATCAACTTGCAGACATCTTCACCAAGCCTCTACTTTTTCCCATGTTTGAGGTCTGTAGACGCAATCTCAACCTCCTAAATGCTTCAGGTGTGAGTTGAGATTGAGGGAGGGTGTTAGATTTATGTAGCAATATTTGTACAAACTCAGTGGCGGAGCTTGGGCCAAGTAGTTGGGAAGGGGCAAAGGAGACACTTTGGGCCATTGTTGGGAGGCAAATGAGCTAAATATAGGTCATTTTTGGTCTAAATTGTCAGATATGAAGTGGTATTAGCCAAAAAATTCTTGGGGTTAGGGGTTGGGTGGGGGCGGGCCCCTGGACTGTGCATAGCTCCGCCACTATACAAACCGTATTTGGTCGTTGTCTTGTATTTCTTGTATTGGTACGTTGTACCCTATATATATAAATATGAGGTATGCTACCCTATTAGAGGGTTGAGCAAGTTCCCAAATTATACATCTAATACGCCGGAACCAAATAACAAAACGGATGGCCTGGAACGAGTCGACCTCGCTCCTAGGAAGAGGTCTGCAGCTCGAATGCGCGACGTGCACCGGACGATCAAGCTGACGTTCTCACCTCGATCATCTCATCAGCATTAATTATCATGTCGGCCGGACGGCGCGCGCTTGAGGCTAGCGGATGCACGTTCGTGTGCCTCGATCGTATTCTCGACATGCTTTAATTCCTTCAATCTTGCACCACGCAATTTGCCTTTGAAATAACTTTTTTTTGGCTGTGAAAAAGCGCAAGGTTTTTTTCCAAGGCAAACATGCATGTAACGATCCGCGCTGGGCTAGGCCGTGTGTGTGTGTGTGTGTCGTGCTGTGTGCTCTCTGCTGGTTCGTCGAAAGGACCAGCTCGCGGCCGGTGGCAGCGGGTCGCCACGTTGGCCGGACCGGATCCACGCCGTTCTTTTCCATTAGAGAACACCGATGGTGTTGCGCTTGCGCGCCAATAGTATTCTTCGGCCTGCAGGTTGGCACCGGTCGGAGACGTTCCCGGCCAGGCAGTAGGCACCGCCCGGTCGGAGACGTTGTCAAATTTTATAATATCTGACCTTTGTCAAACTAATATTTACTACATTATAACTTTTTTTAATGAGGAAAAGCCTAAGTGGTCAGCGGTATTAGTACTTCCTCCGTCTCAAAATAAATGACATGGGTTTATCCAGGCGTAAATATGTTTTATTATATAGATACATACGAATCTAGACAAACACAAGTGACTTATTTTGGAACAAGGAGAATATGTTATTGCATAGACACTACACGAATGGCGCGGTAGCCCGACGGCTTAGATCATATAGCCGTCGGCGTAGCCTCCCTCGGCAAAGTCCCTCTCGGCGTATCCAAAAGCCGTCTGCATAGGCTACGCCGAGGGCAGCCGTCGGCGTAGCCTCCATCGGCATAGCCTAATAGCCGGTTGTAAAAATAATTTCAAAAAAGAAAATTCATTTTTTTCTTATTTTTTTTAATCTTTAAATTGTTTGACTCGTTAATCTCTCACTTGGAATATTTTTAACAATTATATTTAATTTTTGATAAAATTACAATCTTGGTCAAACTTACTCCATTCTCACTACTCCACCCTTAGCATCCTTAGCTTCTCCACTACTTCAGAATTAGTTTGGGCGAGACAATTTATACCTTGTTGTCAATACTATGAGATTAATCCTATTAACTCTTATATCATCATGTCACATATTTTTATTTTTAAAAATTACAAACAATTATTTAAGTAAACAACAATAAATAATTAAAAATATTATTAAATTTAAATAAAAATATAATATTTTTTTTGTATTTTTCTATTTAATATGGAATAATTAATATCTTTAAATCTGTAAATCAGAATTCGACAAATAATATGTCTAAATTAATCAGAAAAATAAGAGGAACCCAAATATGATATCCATATCAACTTATTATAAACTATGCCGTGATTCTAGTCATAATTTTATTTGCTCGGTTAAAACGGCATGCATAAAGATTCTTAACTCGGGGTTGAGACTCGCTAAACTTGAAGTAGATCTGATAAATAGCATATTGTGAATTTAAAAATGATTTTTGTAAAAAACCATGAGCATCAAATCATGTACATATAGTTCATATTTGACCCAATTCCTACCGATTCAGCAGGAATTTTCTTTTTCACCAGGGATGGACGGAAAGGTTTGAGATCCCCCTGTTAGGACATTGTCCATATAAGGTGGTCTAGTATTTTTTTAAATGGGATGGTAGAATTTGGAATTAGCCATTTGGTGGTTGCTTCATAAACCCCCCCTTTTTGCGCTATTTTTTAAATAATACGTTTTTTAATTAATTACAGGAATAATAAGCGAATCTGGCAATTGCCAAATCTAGCGCGACATCAGTTTTTTAAAAGCCGAAGAGGACCTGTCGGCTTTTGTCGGAGAGGCAGTCAGAGCACGTCGGATTTCCCAAAACCGATTAGCCCAATCGGCTTTTCAAGTGCCGATTGCCTCACATAGCTTGGAGACTTGGACACATATGGTAGGGCCTGGTCCCATAAAATCAATCTGCTCTTTTTTCGATTCACGACGCGAGACTTGGACGCATGCGGCAGGGAGTGGTCGATTCTTCAATTAACGACGCGAGGCTGTCGGCCGACAGCCCGGCCGGGTGGGACCCTGTCTCACTCCTTTCGGTCCTTCAAAAGCTGACTTGATGTAGTCTGCTTTCCAAAAGCCGACCGCGAGTGGTCGGCGTATCAAAAGACGTCATCAAGCTAGATTCGTTAATACCCCAAATTGCATATTATTCATGAAATTATCAAAACAAATGTACTATTTAAAAAAATTAGCGTCTTTGCACTCGGAAAATGGAAAATGGCTTTTTGGTGTGACGAAAATAAAAACTTTCTCCTGCAACATTGGTCGCCATCCCGTGATGCACATGTATCCACAATATGGACACATTATTACAAACTATACCTTGATTCTAGCCATAAATTCATTTGCCCGTTTAAAACGACAAATATAAAGATTCTTAACTCAAGGTTGAGCTCGCTAAACTTGAAGTGAATCTTTGATAAAATAGCATATTGTGAATCTAAAAATGATTTTTGTAAAAAATCATGAGTATCAGATCATGTACCTGTAGTTCATATCTGACCCACTTCCTATCGATTCAGCAGGAATTTGTCTTTTTCACCAAGGATGGATGGAAAGATTTGACATCCCATTGTTAGGAAATTGTCCATGTAAGGTGATCTAGTATTTTTGAAAAATAGGGTGATAGCATTTTAAATTATCTATTTGGTGGTTGCTTTACAAACCCGCCCCCTTTGTGCTCGGAAAATGGAAAATGTCTTTTTGGTGCTACGAAAAGGAAAACTTCCTCCTGTAATATTATTCGACATCCCATGATGCACATGTATGCACAATATGGACACATCATCACAAAATAATTCTAGCCATAACATTGCTCAGTTGACCCAAATGTCAGGAAACCTCGAATGTGATAGGTCATTTTGTTAAGGTTTCTTTGAGACATAATCAATATATCCAGTTTGATATTTTTCCTTCCAACTATGTCACATAATATAACACCACGTGAATGTGTTGTTTGGATCATTTTTAAAATTTTTATGCCTATTTTAAACTATCGTCAAACTTTGTCGAACGACGGGCATGAAGATTCTTAGCTCGGAGCTGAGCCTCGCTGAACTTGAAGTGGATCTCGGATGAAATAGCATATTGTGAACCTAAAAAATATTTTTTTAAAAATCATGAGCATCAAATCATATACCTGTAGTTCATATATGACCCACTTCCTACCGATTCGGCAGAAATTTGTCTTTTTTACCAGGGATGGATGGAAAGGTTTGAGATCCCCCTGTTGGGACATTATCTATATAAGATGGTCTAACATTTTTAAAGAATGGGGTGGTAGCATTTTGAATTAGCCATTTTGTGGTTATTTCACAAAACCACCTGTTTTTTGCGCTCAGAAAATGGAAAATGACTTTTAGTGCGATGAAAAGGAAAACTTCCTCATCCAACATTATTCGCCATCCCATGCATGCACAATATGAATACATTATCACAAACTATGTCTTGATTCTAGCCATAAAATTGGTTATTTGACCCGAAAGTCAGGAAGCCTCGAATGAGATAGGTCATTTTGTGAAGGTTTTTTGAGACATAATCAATATACCAAGTTTTATATTTTTACTTGCAACTATATCACATAATATGACACCACACGAAGGTTTCACATTGTTTGGATCATTTTTGAATTTCTTATGCCCGTTTCAGACTATATGTAATGTTTTATGTTTCACTTAATTTTTATTTATAAATGTGTAATATTTGAGTGCAGATAGATATATCTTATTTTTCTGCAAATTTTAATATATTATTTATATTTTTTTAAATGATTTAGTTATGATTTTTAAAGATTAATGAGGTAAAAGGAAAAATAACTATGCCGAGGGCAGCCGTTGGCATAGGTTATCCTACGCCGACGGCTGCTTGGGGGTCTGGCCTGGTCGCGGTCTACGCCGATGGTCCCGATGTTTGGCCGTCGGTGTAGCGCCCGGCCATCGGCGCCTCCGCATTCCTGTAGTAAGATGGAGTAACTCTTTTATCTTAACGAGACACATGTATCCATACTAGTCTAATTTATAGTACTCCTCCGATTAATAATAAGTGTCGCTGATCTAGTAGAACTTTCTACTAAATCAATGACACTTATTATGGATCTAGATGGGAGTATATCATAAGAATGAAGTCAAGTTCACATCTCCAAAATTTGTTCCTTGGTACAACTCTGTTCTAGACTTCTAGTGCCTCAGTGTTTGCACTCAAACACACACTACAACTAACTTTTTTTTTTTGAAATAGAAGCGATGCTCCGGCCTCTGCATGACTGCATCAAGTGATGCACACAACCTTTTTATTGCATTGTTCATGAAAGGACAAATGTTTACAATCACATATCAGTTAAATTCGAGACATGAATGAACCATCTAAAAATTGAGAAGCAATATAAAGCTATCCATTTTGAATTCTTCTATAAGTCACCGCCCATTTCCCTTAATATAGAAGTACTGAGCAACCATCAACAACTGGTTGCATCCAGTGTTCATTGGTCCCGCTGATCCACCGGGTGTGTAAGTAAGAGCAAACTTCAGTCCAGTGCATCGCCAATCGAATAACCTGCAAAAAATTAGTACCCATTTGTTTGTTAAAGACAATATTATTTCTAGATGTCCAAATGAACCAATACAAAGCTGACACTCGAATACATATTGTAGCTTTAATTGCCTTATCAACCCCACTTAGCCAATTTCCAAACATATTATTAGTATTGGATGGTGGAGTTGTATTATATGCCAAAAAAAAAACCATACGGTCAAATGAATGAGCAAAAGGGCAAAAAATAAATAAATGTTCAAAAGACTCCATTGAGTTAAAAAAAGCAACATTTCTGCATTCATGTCAGTTCCGTTTAACGAGGTTATCATTTGTTAATAAAACTTTATTTTTGATAAACCACATATTTTTTTTAACTTTTAATGAAACTTTTAACTTGCACAAGTATTTATGTACGAATCTTGCATGACCATTCATCTAGTAAAATACATAGATTTAACAGTAAATCTACCTGAGGAAGTTAGTTTCCAAACAAACTGATTAGGATTATCATTGAGGTGAACCATCATTAATCTCTAACATAAGTGTAACCATTATTGTGTCCACTTATTGCCGGTAAAACTTTGTCTAAACCCAATATTTAGAAGTGTTTGACCTGTGCCACCAGGACATTTTTCCTTTATACAGTATTGTATAGACGGATATTCCTATGCTAGATAGTCTTCCTAACAAACTTAATCAACCTAACTAATATAACCTGATCACAGCCGGAAACATATACTTATATAAACAAAATGATCAAGCATTCATGGACTAGCACTACTTAGACGGCCAAAAATTTGAAGAGTTAGATCTGTCCATAAATTTGATGTCTGCACCATGCATGGATGGCCTGGTGGTGGAGGACAAGTAAGTACGAGGAGAAAAAAATACTTAACGATTTGACTTTGATCAATACAAAGCTGCCGCGCGCGCTTCCTCTTCATGCAGTAGCAGTACCAGCAGTGGCGATGAAGCCCATGTCGCGGAGCACCAAGCCGTCCCGGACATTCTACGCCCCGCTGCTCATCATCTTCTTCTGGGCCCTCCTGTTATGCCTCCATTACTCCACCAGCCCGCAATCCGGCAATGCTCTCAGGCCGCCAGCTTTCTTCTCCCTCAGCTTCGGCCGACCGGACCCGTGCGCTGGCCGGTACGTGTACATGTACGACCTGCCGCCCCGGTTCAACGCCGACCTCGTCCGCGGCTGCAGCAGGCCCTCGGCGCCCACGGACATGTGCAGGCACGTGGCCAACGACGGGTTCGGCCCGCCGATCAGGGGCGGCGGCGAGGGCAGCTCGCTCCCGGAGACGGGATCCTACGACACCGACCAGTACATGCTGGCCATGATCTTCCACGCCCGGATGAGGCGGCACGAGTGCCTCACGGCCGACCCCGCCGCCGCCACCGCGGTCTACGTCCCGTTCTACGCCGGGTTCGACCTGGCGCTGAACCAGGACGAGAACGACCTGTCGGCGCGGGACGCGCTGTCGCGGGACATGGTGGACTGGCTGGTGCGGCGGCCCGAGTGGCGCGCCATGGGAGGGCGCGATCACTTCCTGCTGCTCGGCCGGCCCACCTGGGACTTCCTCCGTGACCCCAGCACCGGCTGGGGCAACGTCCTCATGACCTACCCGGCCGTCCGCAACATGACGGTGCTCACCTTGGAGGCCAGCCCGTGGCACGGCAACGACTTCGCCGTGCCGTACCCGTCGCACTTCCACCCTTCCTCCGACGCCGAGGTCGGCGGTTGGCGGAGCCGCATGCGCGGGCTGGACCGCCCGTGGCTATGGTGCTTCGCCGGCGCGTCACGGCCCAGCGACAAGAGGACCGTGCGCGCCCAGATCATGGAGCAGTGCGGCAGGTCGAGCCGCTGCGCCATGCTCGGCAAAGCAGCGGCGCCGACGCCGCCGGGGCGCTACGCGCCGGGCCGTGCC